>CM019701.1:24885369-25203451 GCA_009760885.1 Achatina immaculata
GATCGTTGGAAAGAGAGTTCTAATGCTACATTGAGTCTATGCCACTCTGTGGAAGTGAGTCATGGACAATGAGCAGATGAGTGCAAAGATGACTATGAGCTGCAGAGATGTGGTTTCTTAGAAGAATGTTAAGAGTACCATGGACAACTAAGAGGACAAATAGGGAATGTCTAACAAGAGCAAATTAAATCCATAAGAAGATGACAATCATTGAACCATAACAACAAAAAAGATAAGTAGGAAGAGAGACAGGGGAAAACCAAGAGAAAAAAAAAATTGTGGATAGTCTAATGCAATGGCACAATAAAAAGTCACCATCAGAGCTGATAGAAGATAGCAAAGACCAAGATCTTTAGAGTCATAATCTGCCTACCAGTACAGCACGTGACAGTCATAATGCATGAAGAAATGTTACTGATGATGATATTCATAGAAGACACCTGTCTCCTTGACAAGGATATGAACTGGATGCAGAAGTTCTTTGTTTAAGCTCCTCCTTCATCATTGTTCTTAACAATCTCACAGAGGAAGACTGGCTGTGGTGGGTCTCCAGGTGTAATTTATTAATTCCACTGAAGCTACTTCCTGTCCATCTCTTGATGCTGTTCACCAGTCTGTATCATTGTCATTCTATCTTGGCTCCTCTCTCTTTAAATTCCCCCACCCCATAATGTGTCTACTATATTTTGTCTTTTGATATACTATAAGGAAATACCATTTACTAAATTATGCCAAAAGCCATTTAATAAACTATAATGAAGCCTGCTTTTTTTTAAAACTATAAACACATTTAATAAATTATGAGAAAAGCTTTTTAATAAACTATAACAAAATATGTTCAGTAAATTATAATAATCTTACATCCTTCCCATGCTGTTAAACGTCACATAAGGCTTGCATAGTTGTTTGTCAAAGTTTTCTTATTCTCTGCGAGTCTTTCAACTTCATCGAGGAATGTTATGCCCACTAAACTGGCCTCTCCTAACAATGTCCTCTTTAGAGTTTCACATGGTAGACCTCTTTTTCTTCGGCCTGCTGTGCTCCACTCGATAGCTTATTTTGGTATTCTCTGGTTGTTTGATGAGACGGGTTGTTGTTTGCTCATCTGTCTTATCTCTGCATTGTACTTGAATTCGTTCCACTTTATACCAGGTATTTTCCTGAGGCATTTGTTTTCAAAAGAATCTAATTTCTGGTCTATTTCTTTAGGTGATTTCCAGCTTTTGCATGCATAAATGAGGATGAATATCACATTTGAATTGAATAATCTTAACTTGGATTTTGTGCTTAAAACTTTTGAATTCCATATGTTCTCAGAATTTTTGAAGGACAACGCTGCTTTTGCAATTCTCATTCTAACTTCCTTTCTGGTGTCACCATCCTGGTCTATGTAGCTGCCAGGCAATGCAAATTGGTTTACTTCATCAACAACTGATCCTTCTATGTATATTTTTCCTTCTTGATTAATGAGAAGTTTCATTATTTTTGTTTTGTCTTTATTAATTTCAAGACCTATTTTGCTAGCCAAAGAAGACAGGGAATCTCTTTTTTCCTGCACCAATTTCACATTGTCACTGATAAGAGTTATGTCATCTGCAAAATCAAGATCTTCTGTTTGGGTCCCATGTACCCAATCAGTGCCAGTTTTACCTTTACAGCATCTTTTCATTATAAAGTCTATGGCAGTTCCAAAAAAGCAAGGGAAATAATATACATCCTTGTTTCACGCTTATTTCAATCTGAAACCATTCGCTCATTCCTTCTTCTGTCTTGGCTGCACAAACATATCCATTGTAGAGATCTCTAATGATGTTGACAATTTTAGATGGTTTTCCACATAGTCTTAAAATTCTCCACAATGAATCTCTGTGTATGCTATCAAATGCTTTTTTTAAGTCTCTATAATTAGTTCAGGATTAATGGTTTCTGCTTTTCAGTATGTTATTCAAGTATTATTCTTAGAGTAAAGATCTGGTCGAGACGTCTCCCTTTTTTAAATCCTGCCTGTTCTTCTCTCATTGCAGTATCCACTATATCCTTAATCCTATTCAGAATCATTTTTCAAAAAACCTTTGACACAACTGATAGTAAGGTTACACCCCTCCAGTTATTACAGTCACTGAGGTTGCCTTTTTTGGGGTATTTTAACAGTGATTCCATTTTTCCATTTAAATTAAAATTCTATATAAATTATTTTAATACCATTAATAAATTATGACAAAAGCTATTAACTGTGATAAAGTCTGTTTCATAAATTATGATAATCTCCCTTTCTCAAGGTCTCTGCCAACAGACATAGGATATCATGTTCTTCCATAACCCTCAGTCACTTGCATATCTCAACAGGCTTGTCACAAACCATTTCCTTTCCCAGGATGCCACACCATCAAACATCTTTTCTATCTTCTTCTTTCAGTTTTCTCTGTTGCTATTATGTGCTCTAGCCTGTCTCTCCTCTTTCAGAACTTCCTCATTCGATTTTCTCACTGTCCATGGTACCTTCAACATTCTTCTTAAGAATCAGATTTTAGATGTTTCTAGCCATCTTTGTATCTCTTTATGACAAATTATGATAATATATAAAATATGATGAAATATTTTTATAACTGATGATAATGTCATTTAATAAATTATGATGAAAACATTTTTCTGAACTGTAACAAAATATGTTCAATAAATTGGAATACTAACATTTAATAACTATGACAAATAATATCTATGACTAAAAACTATGACAGAATTCATGTAATAAACTAACAAAAATCTGTTAACCACTCACAACAAAAGTCATTCCATTTTACACATTTCTAACTTTCTTGTTTTCTGCCTTCTGTTTCAGTTTGTGTAAATTGAGTGAGAAAGGCAGTTTCCGGATCCCACGACCCACTTTTGTTGATCCAGATATTTACTCAGAGTATTTCTAGTCATAACTGGCTGCATGTGATAGTTGTGTGACAACAAGTGGAGTGTGATGAAGAGTGTATAATGTATTCTACATAATGAAAAGAGTGTGTGATATAATTTTATGTAATGAAAAGAGTGTGTGATATAATTTTATATAATGAAAAGAGTGTGTGATTTATTTTATGTAATGAAAAGAGTATGTGATTTATTTTATGTAATGAAAAGAGTGTGTGATTTATTTTATGTAATGAAAAGATTGTGTGATTGGTGTGAAAACAGGTCGTTGTTTACTGTATATAAAGTGTTGAGAGGAAATGTTTGCAACAGACAGGATTTAAGAATAAATGTTATGTGACGAGGAGAGTTTGGGGATATGTGATGAGCAAGATTTATGCTTGCATGTAAGCTGACAAATGAACTGAGTGATGGATGTTGAGTGACTGATAGAGTATTGTTTCAGAATTTTATTTCAAAATGTTGTCAATGAGGGTTTATTTACTAAAATGTTGACTTGGTGATTGTCTAACCAGAAACTGTTGACAGATAAGCTTCCAGGAATGCTTTTAAACAATGCCAAGCAGTGAATGTCACAAGTATTTTTTATTTAAATTTATCCATTTATTTCAGAGTCTCTGTGTCAGGTTTTAAAAAGTGAGACTTGTTTTTTTTTCCACTGTGCTGCAGTTAAAAATATTCAGTTCTCTGTCAAAACTGTACTGTCAGAACCGAGATTTAGAAAGTCTTTATTTTTAAAAGAAAGTTTGTGTTAGAGAAGACATCCTTGTGACATTTTCAAGTTGTTTTTTTTTTTTCATTTTCCCTTCTATATTTGGAGCTCTGTTCATACTCATGTAATGTATACTGGAAGATAGCATTAAAACAGACCTTCTTCATTGGCATTTCTCATGGCACAGCTGGCTGCACTAGAAATGTCACTGGTGGCTGAAGCATGTCACATGAACCCGACAGTTCTTGTCTTGTAACTGATGAATCCTGGCCAGGTGCTCTGCATCTTAAGACCTGAATACTTTTTTGACTCTTGCAGTATTGTAGGTGGGAGATTTTAGGCAGCCTCATTCTGGAGTGCTGACGGGTTTTTGCTTTTTTTTTTTAAATGTCACAGACGCAGCCTCATTCGGTCGTGCTTTGTTCTCAGAAAAGATGCTCATGCCGGTACTCTTGAAAAAAAAAAAAAGTGCAGTTTGTTGAGACAGTCATCATTCATCATTAAAAGGTTCGTGCTGGCAGGTGTTGGTGGTCATGCTTCTCCACAAAGCTTAACTCTTCCTGTGCCTTTCGTCGCCTAGACGACGGTTATGGTTTCTCACGTGGTGCCGTTAGTCACTCTAGTGATGTTTGGCTTGTTTCATTAAAAACCCAGTGTAATGTTTAGATTGTAAACATTTAGTGCGCATGATCTTTTTCAAAATGGCCGAAGAATGCTTAGTTACGAGGGAGAAAATTGATGTTTTGTGCGAGAAATTTCAATTTTTGGTGATGTAGATAGGGATCTGTGACCAGACCACTGTTCTTGAATGTATCCCAAGTAGATCTAGACATATTAGATGACTGGAGAAGTAGTTAGAAGGTTATTTCAGACATTATTTTAGCGATAATGCAACATTGAATCACAATACGATGTCAACAGGTAGATCTTCGCATCTCAAATGGTACATATTGTACCTCTAGATCTTTCCTATGGTAAGTTGGACACAATCATTGTCAGAAAAGGTGACCCTACTTATTTTTTCCTAAAAAACTCTGGATTTATGAAATCTTCATACCTTTAGTTATATTTTGAAACATAATAAGTACATGGAAATACTATTTTTCATTCAATTTTACAACTATACCCCCTATACATATAAAAAAAGATCCGCACTTTTTAATCTGGCACCCAACTGAATGTCTGTGTTTCTTCCTGAGGCACAGAAAGAGTTAAGCCTTGATATTTTGCATCAGATCAGTTCGCGACTTTTTATTGTGCCGTTGCATTAGACCACATATGGGCAACCCTAGACCCATAGCAACATTTTTTGGTAGCCCACAGCCAATACATATATGAAATTTGTATTTAATTATATGGGTTTTGTGACTATGAAGTTTGTAAATTAGACATGTTCAAAGTGTGTGGCCCACATGAAGATGAAAAAAAAAGTCTTTATTTTGCCCCACTGAACAAAAAAAAAAAAAAAGGTTTCCCATGCCTGCATTAGACTGTCCGTGATTTTTTTTTTCTCTTGGCCTTCCCTTGCATCTCTTCCCATTTATCTTTCCTGTTGTTATGATGTTTTCAAGTCCTTCTCTTCTCACTGTATGTTTAGTGAATGATGATTGTCATTTTCTTATGGATTTAATTAGGTTCCTTTCCTCATTTGCTTTTGTTAGACATTCTCTATTTTTATCTTGACTGTCATTGGTATCTTAACCTTCTAAGAAACCACATCTTTGTTGCCACTAGTGATCTTTGCTCACCTGAACAAGAGTGGAAAAAAAAAAGGCAAAAGACAGGCATTTGTGGAGAACCCTTGCGGAAGCCCCATGTGCCTTGGGCACTTAAAGTTCAGAGAGAGAGAGTGATCTTTGCATTGATCTGTTCCTTGTCTGTGACTCACTTCTATAGAGCTGAGACATGATTACTTTTCTGATTGTTGGCCCAGACTCTAATTAAGAACTTTACTTCCCTGTAAGATTATGTTGTTTGTAACTTACATACATACATGAGAAATGGCAAGGACAAATTCAGATGTAATATGTAAAATGTCCTTAAACATTTTTTGATACAACATAAATCTGAGGGTAAAATTAACAAGTGGAGAAACAATGAAAATAATTTTATAGGATGAGTTTTAATAACCAGGATGGAAACTGAGGTCCTTGATCTCAGTAGCAGGTGATTCATACAGATGGTCAGGCAGGTTTCTAATTTTGTATCATATTTTAGAACCTCAGAGTTCGTTGTTGTAACAAGGACAGATCCTATATTTCTGACCTATTTACATAAATCTGTCCTTTTAGGTTATTGGGTATTTTGGTTTCTTCCACACATTCTAGTTTTACCCACAATGCCATAGTAATGCAACTGTCAAGTCATGTTTGATTATGTATTGTTGATGATTTCAAAAAGTTTATTTCAAAGGTGCATTGTTCAGTAAATCTCTTGGTGCTGACTCCATGTTCAGCATAATACAGCATATTTTTGCTGTGAGATATTCTTTTTTTGCCTGTAGATTGTATTGAACGAGAAGGCAAGATTGTGAAACCACATAGATTCTGCTCTGTATCAGCCATAATTTGTTTTGATTACCTCATTTAGTCAGTTAGTAGTGTGTTATGAGTGATATTTGGGTGCATGAGTGGCATAATGGTTAGTGTGCTCATCTCTTATGGCAAAGTCCATGGTTCAAGTCTGGCCAATGTGCCCCAATCACCCATCTGAAGAAATTGGCAGGAAAGCCAGCCAGATGTGATACAGACCACATCACCCTCTTGTGTGTTGACAGGTCAAGGGAAACGTGGGCTTTAACACCATATCTTTTACATGCCTTTATGGCATGATGGGCTACATTTTGACAGATATTGCAGAGATGGCTGAAGATAAGATTGACTGAAATGATTAACACAGTTTCTCATTTAGTTTATAACTGATTACATAGGATTGATTCTTCCTGCCCATAATCCTGTCGTCAGCTCAGCTGTATGAAGCACGCAGTGATGACGACAAATTCCTTCCAAAGTTGGATATTTGCCTGCATGTTAAAGCACTTTGGCTTATGCATCAAGTATGTCTGCCAATGGGTGAAGAATAAAATATCACACACAGCTCGATCTCATTAAAAAAAAAGAGATGTTATACTGTTCCACCCAAGTCGCAGCAGACAAATGAAAATAAAAAAGTAGTGGACAGTGTTTAAAGGGGAATATGTCATGGATTTGAATCTGGCTCAAGAATTGTATAGTTGCATGTTTTAAAAATTACACTGATTTGTACATTTATTAAATGCCTTGAAAAAAATTCTTTGCAATCAGATACACAAATAATGTTCTTATACTTAACATCATAATACAGTAAAATTCTGCATCAGCAAGTTCATCATTATCAGTCCTGTGTACTCACAGTGGAGCATAAGGCATCAACAAAGGTTCTCCAGCCAGTCCTGTCTTGAGCAAGTCAGAATATCTCAAATCATTTAGCAAGTTACTTGTTTAAAAAAAAAAGGGGGGGGGGGGGCGTCATTCCTTCAATATGGCAGCAAAATAAGAAAAAAAATGAGAATGATGCCGCACAGTTTTCCATAATTTGATTGGTCAGCATCAAGAACAGTAGATAAAACAGCAATGCAGCACAGACTTTACTGATGAACCTCCTTGATTTGTACTCTTTGCTGTATGCTTGCCTATGCTTCATTGATCGTGCAAAGTGGGAAAGTTTGACTACCGATTCTGTCGGCACATAGTAAGTGAATAAATGAAGTGTACATGCCTTGTGAATGCTAAAGAATAAATCTTTGATTTCCTATGAACGATGTCTTGTGAAATGAATCACAAAGCCAGAATAATTGGTTTGTGATTTGCCACTGCTCATACAAGCATAAACTTGGCATGACTACTTAAATAATTTGTTATTTGTTAACAGTTCTTTTACCATTGTAGTTTTGTTGTGTTTTGCAAGTTTTGAAAAATAAAGAAAACCTTTAATCAGTTACAGTTGTTAATATTCCCAGTCTAGAGAATAAATTTTTTTTTAAAATGGCAAATGAAATTTTTCTCAATCGCTATTTTCATTTGCCATTTTTAAAAAAAATGTTCTTCATATCTCTTAGTTATCACACAAATTTAGGCTTTTCTGTTATGATTTTGTTTTTAATTGCTATAAAATTATAGTTCATTGAGCCGAATGAGATAGAGTATGTGGCTTTATCTCTATGGCTTGAAAAAAAGAATAAAAGACAACTTTGCCTCACAAGATTGCAGTAGGATAGTAAAGTGTTAGAGACTTTATATTTTAAAAACTCAGCTTCAGTAAGTGAGGTAAGAGCTCAGCATCTACAAGTGAGGTAGGAGCTCAGCATCTACAAGTGAGGTAAGAGCTCAGCATCTACAGGTGAGGTAAGAACTAACTCGGCATCTACAAGTGAGGTAAGAGCTCAGCATCTACAAGTGAGGTAAGAGCTCAGCATCTACAAGTGAGGTAAGAACTAACTCAACATCTACAAGTGAGGTAAGAGCTCAGCATCTACAAGTGAGGTAAGAGCTCAGCATCTACAAGTGAGGTAAGAGCTCAGTGTCTATAAGTGAGGTAAGAACTAACTCAGCATCTACAAGTGAGGTAAGAGCTCAGTGTCTACAAGTGAGGTAAGAACTAACTCAGCGTCTACAAGTGAGGTAAGCTCAGCGTCTACAAGTGAGGTAAGAGCCAACTCAGCATCTACAAGTGGTAAGAACTCAGAGTCTACAAGTGAGACACTCAGTCCCAGCTTCTCTCGTTTTTATTCCCTTATGCAAGTATCAAAGTTTCTTGCCAGTTGTCGATTCCAAGAGCACATTTATCTTCTTCTAGGTTTTGTCTCGCCATTGTTGTCTAAGCCTACCTCCTGGTCAATCTCCTTTCATTACTCCTGTATTGGCCATCTTTCTTTGTGTCTCCTCCATTCTCTTTAAATGCTTGAGCCACCTCAGTCTGTTGTTTTTTTCATAATGGCTGTTATAAGCTTTTATATTATAAGTTGTTGTACATAGCATAGGCAGATATAGTTTTATTTTTAAATTGATTTGTTTGCTAGATACATTTTTCAGAATCTAGCAAGCTTCTTCATCTTTCATGTCTGCCTACCATCATGATTGTCTGCAATACATCATGTGCCTACCATCATGATTGTCTGCAGCACATCATGGAGTACCCTTCTTGATCATATCTTGGGTGGTCCTCATTTAGGATTACAGATTAAGAAGCACCAAAGGTGCTAAATCCAGAGGTGTGATATATCAGCAGCTTTTTTCCCCGAAGCCTTCTTGCCAGTGAGATATCAACCAAAAAAACGTGAAAGAAAGAGTAATGCTGTTTAAGAGGTTCACACCGCACCAAGTGAATATGTTTTTTTTGGTATGTCAGATTGTTTAAAAGGCTTTGTCCAAAACAATATTCTTTCATGTTATATAGTAGTAGAATATATGTTTTATTTTTATTAAATGACAGGCATTGCAAAGGTAATGCTCAAATTTTTTTACAATTGTTTTAGTTGCATAGCTGTGATTTATGCATATATTACAGATTAATTGTTAATGTTTCATTTGGTCGATTTTTGCTTGGTGCTGTTGCTAACACCAGATGAGTCAGTGCAGTTGCACTTCATATTTATCAGGAGCTATGTAGAGTACTCAAATTCTCGATATACAAGGTCTGACAATTAAGTAATGAGACCGATTTTATTATGGCCAAGACAAAAGTGCCATCTATGAAGCAGAGGCATGGAATCAAGTGAGGCAACCATCATCCATGACCTGGCAACTTTTCATCACCACACAATAAGCAGACGACAAAAAAGCTGCCATTTTGCTGACCTAGTTAGAGGTGCGTTGTTACGTAATTAGAATGGAGCAAAAAGCTAACATTAAATTCTGTTTAAAACTCGGAAAAAGTGCCATTGAGACAGTTGAATTGATGCAACAAGTTTATGGGGATAATTGTTTATCTCATGCTCAGATATTCAGGTGGTATTCATGATTCAAAAGTGATGTGGAAATGATTACAAATGCAACTAGACATGGACACTCAATTTCTGTTCATAATGAGGAACTCATTACAAAAGTCAGAGAACATATACAAGAAGATCATTGTTTGACTGTGAGGATGATGGCAGATGAATTTGGTGTTAACCGAGAGACCATTTGTAAAATTTTGGTGGAAAATTTGAACAAGAAAAAAGTTGCTTGCTGATTTGTACCACATGCGTTTTCTGATGACCAAAAACGTGTTGAGTACATAAAAGACATCATCAAAACAATTCGCAGAAATAAACATTTCTTAAAGTTGATTGTTACAGAGGATGAAACATGGATTTTCCACTATGATCCCACAACTAAACACCAGAGTACTCAGTGGAAGTCATCATCATCACCAAAAGGCAAAAAATTTTGTCTTCAAAAGTCGAAAGTGAAGATAGTGTTGGTGTGCTTCTATGACAGCAAAGGAATTATTCACAAAGAATTTATTCCAGAGGGACGGACTGACACTGCCAAAGTTTATTTAGGTATTTTGAAATGCCTGTTGAAAAGGATTCTCTGAGTCCGACCCGAGTATTGAACACCTGGCAGTTTTTTCCTTCATCATGATAATACACCTGCTCACCAGGCAATAGTTATACAGGAATTTTTGGCCCAAAAACAAGTGTATGTTCTCAGCCAACCAAACTGTTCCACAGATTTGTCTCCCTGGGATTATTTTCTATTCCTAAAATTAAAGTTACCATCGAAAGGACGCTTCTTTGACGATACTGATGGCGTCCAAAGGGTTGTAAATGAGTTTAAGGGCCATACCAACAGAAAAACTGCAGAGGTTGTTCAGTATTTGTAAGATCGTGCCATTTGCTGTATCGATGCACAAGGGGCTTACTTTTAATAAAATACAGGTTATATCTTCAACTGTTGTTTATTTTATTATTTAATGGAATTGGTCTCATTACTTAATTGTTGGACCTTGTATGAGATCAGAACTATGGAAAATAGTGTTCATATAGTACTTAAGTACAGATAGAAATATGCATATGTTTCAGATTTACAAATGTTCACATGGTACTTATGTATAGGTAGAAACATGTATAATTCAGTTTTACAAGAGAAAAAAAAGAAACTATTGTCATTTTTACACTTACCTTTCATCATATAGTAAGCTGCAGTACAACTGCAGTTTAATAATTATTTATTATAGCTCATTCTTCATGAAAGGTCATTGAGAATTTCATAGTCGTGGAGGACATTTCATATGAAGGGAACCTGGATTAGATAGAAGTTTACTTGCATGCATGAGTGAAATGCCACATTCTTTAAACACATCTAACCACAGTAGCAGACAATCAGTAACCTTTTCCAACAAGTGTATGCCCTTTCTTATATTAGTTGGTAAACTGTCAGCCATCAAAAATTATCTTTGTTCATCCAGTGCAGACTCAGGTAAAGTCCTTTATTTGGGGGACAAATCTTCGTGTGATATGGTTTTTCCCCTTCATTTACTAACAGCCATGTGTGCCACAGTGCACTTGAGAAGTGTGCCTTGCCTTGAGGGCAGATTTTCTTTCAAGGCTATTTTCCCACCAGGCATTGTTCTATTGGGCCCTCGTTTTACAGCCTTGTAGACCAGAGTATGAGGTTTCTGGCCATAAGCTCAGCAACCTCTTAGGTGAAAAGACTAGTTTCAGTCAGTTAGTCTTCTCATGTCCCAGTCAGTCATTTGCATGTCCATTGTGAAACTTTACCTCCCTAACAGCTCCACTTAGGCCTCTCGGTTGTAAGCAAGATGCCCTGGGGGCAATTCGTCCATTTGCAGATTATCAGCATCTTCCAGCCATATTGGCTTTGATCTTCCTCTGTTTCTTCTCTCTCTCATGTCTCGGTCAAGATGATTTTAATGGATTCTTCCATTTCCTCCCAAAATCCTGTTTTGTGTTGTCAGGCAAATGTTTCTTCTATGAAATAGAAGGCAGTTTTCATGGTTTCGTATTCAGAAGTGATGAATTCATTGAGAAAGCAGTTTAAAAGCTGAAACTTGATATTTTTATTAGATAAAAAGTTTGTTTGTTTTTTTTAAAGTTTATTAAGTAAGACAATCCAATTATTGAGGAAAGACGCTGGCGATGGTTGGGACATGTGCTCCGAATGACTGACAACTCACTACCAAAAATAGCACTAAGATGGACACCACAGGGGAACAGAACTAAGGGTAGACCAAAAGAGACATGGAGAAGAACAACAGAAAGGATGTTGAGCAATAGAGGGCTCACCTGGGCAAGAGCAGAAAAAAAGGTGAAGGACAGGCATTTGTGGAAAACCCTTGTGGAAGCCCCATGTGCCCTGGGCACTTAAGGTTCAGAGAGAGAGAGAAGTAAGACAATCGCACAGTAAACCAAGGACCAAGAAGAAAAAATATAGCAAGGCAGACACAAGGGACACAAGAAGATGAATCTTCCTGTTAGAATTGCAGATTGCAGAAATGACTTACATCTTTCCCATGCTGCTAAACGTCACATAGGGCCTGCATGGTAGTTCGCCAAGATTTCCTGTCTTCGGCGAGTTTTTCAGTCTCATCAAGGGATGATATGCCCACTGAACTGGCCTCTCTTAACAGTGTCCACTTTAGAGTTTCATGTGGTCAACCTCTTTTTCATCTGTCTGTTGTGTTCCACTTAATAGCTTGTTTTGAGATCCTCTAATTGTTTCTTCTCATCACATGCCCAACATATGTCCATCTTCTTTTTCTGATCACCCATGAGTCAGGTTGTTGTTTGCTCATCTGTCATATCTCTGCATTGTTCTTGAGTTTGTTACACTTTATACCAACTATTTTCAAAAGAGTCAAATTAGAAATGACTAGGCAACAGATAAAGATGCCCTTGACTCAGCCTTATGTGCTGCAAGACATTGCAGGAACTGATGATGGTGCATGCCTCTGTGCAGTGATTAATAATGGTATGCATTTGTTAAAGTGGTGGAAAAACAAGAAATGAAAATGACCGCAAATTTTTGTTTGTGAAGAATGTCTATCCAGTCCCAAGATTTAATATTAGTTTGTCATTCATGCATAGTAACTTGCTGTCGGTCTGGTGTCCCTGTATGTCTATCCAGTCCCAAGATTTAATATTAGTTTGTCATTCATGCATAGTAACTTGCTGTCGGTCTGGTGTCCCTGTCTGTCTATCCAGTCCCAAGATTTAATATTAGTTTGTCATTCATGCATAGTAACTTGCTGTCGGTCTGGTGTCCCTGTCTGGTGAGGCTGCTTCACTGGAGTGCCTCTTTATATTATTACTGTTATTTAGAAAGTAATGGAGACTGATTTTACCAAGGAATGAAGGTATGATGGTGTAATGCATCTGAACAAACTGACCATGTGGGACAAGTAAAAAGGAATGCAAATGATTTGTTTAGAAATGCTAAGGACCATACAGAGCGGAGCAGCATGGTCACCAGTAGTAACTGGCCTAGCACCTGGTGGGTGATTAAATGAACTTACTTATTCTGTTGTTCTTTTTCACTCTTGTAATATATGTTTCAGAAAATGATGAGGAATCTGTATAATAAATCGCTGTCATTGGGAATGAGGAAAAGAGTACTCAAGTGCTGCATCAAGCCAATTTTATTGTACGGATGCAAGGCATGGTCAGTCACTAATGAAGTACAACACCAACTGGAAGCCATTGAAATATGGTTCCTTAAAAGAATGCTACAAATACCATGGACAGCAAAGAAATCAAACAAGGAGGTATTAAGAGAGGCTGAAGAGACGAGACAAATGATAACAAAAGTCAGGAAAAGACATTTCAAATTCTTAGGACATGTTCTGCGCGAGGCAAGCTAGAATACATTGTGACAGTGGGAAAGATGAAAAGAGACCAAGGTAGACAGAGAGAGAGAGAAAATGCTGGACGAACTAACTAGATGGCACAGACAGAGAACTCCAGCACAACTTATAATCAGCACTCAGACCAGGGAGTTGTGGGAAAGCATGATAGCTAATGCCAGCCAGCAGGGCAACAGCTATATAGATAGAACCACTGCATCACCAGCATGCTATACAGCAATGGTTGTCAAACTTTTTCAGACTCTGACACATTTGGTGATGCAAATTTCTGTCATGGCACACTCACGTTCTTAATGCCAGACTCTCTTGCAGTTAATAGATTTTTGTCTTTTTCAGAGTTTAACACAGCTACGTTGACTATATATATATGACAAATGAAAAATTGAGAGCGATTTTAAGTTTAATCATACAAGGCCTTTCTTTTCAAGGTGAAATATGAGCCTGCTTGGAGGCATAGATCTCTGGCCATTTCAGTTCATGCTGGTCTGGGACTAATAACTAAATTGTTGTGGGTTCTCTACCTGGCGATTGTTTATCATATAAGTAAACAAAAATCTGCTGTAATTTGATCAAAAGTATTTTTGACTCTAAATGTCTTCCTTTTCATCATTCTCTCAGACTCGGACACCAAATGTATCAGTAAGTCTCAGGTTTTCAGCATCACCATGGAGCTTCTCTTGTAGGGGGCTGGTGTCTGGCCAGGTTCTTTGCTTTTACTCTAAATTTTATGGCACACTTCTAGCTCTCTTGTGGGCATACCACTGTGCTGTGGCACACTGTTTGAAGAACTATACTATAGAATACAGCTGACTTTAGTGTGCAGGTAATAATTAAATAGAATTGAAAAATGACATAACAGAAACATGAGAACATGTGCTGAAACATAGGATTTTTTTTTCTTGCCACCTTTTTTAGTTGTTTGTTTTATCAGAAAATTGATTTGTGAGATTTTATTATAAAATTGGGTGCGTTACTTACTGACAAAATTAATCTTTATAAAATTGGGCATGTTATTTACCAATAAAATTAATCTGTTATTTTTACCAGTTAAAGTTATCACTTATTTACTAGTGAAAATTGGTCAGTCATCTGCCAATAATAGTTTATCAATTATTTTGAACTAGTTTGTCAATATAATAACTTTTGTCTAGTCATTGGAAGTTCCATATGTAGACACTCAACATAATTACAACATTCTGTCATTTTGTGCCTTATTTCATGTTTTGTTGCCATGTTGACTGTGTACATAATTCTGTTTATAAGAACATAATCATGATAAAGTTCCAACATTTTTATTTATGTTGTGTAGAAATTGTTACAGTTTTTTTTTAAAATATGCCCAGCGTGATGTTGTTTAAGTTACTAACCCAAGAATAGGCCATATTTCCCTATGTTTGTTATATTATACAGGGTGTCCCAAAAACATAAACATCAGTGTACAGTTTTTTTTAATTATTATAATTCAAACTGCTCTGAACTTTTTGGGACAGGTTGTACAAGGAGTTCATGAAGTCAGTGTGCAGTATCGTAGTATCAATTCCAGTATCATAGTGGTATCCTAGTGGCTGCCATATCTAGGCACATCTACCTGCTATATGGTAACGTGACTGGAGTCACCGATCAAACGTGCTGATAAAAAATGTTATGTAATATAAGCTAATCAAACACGCACCTTATAACAAATGTTGGAAGTGATGTCCTTGTGCGTCTATGCAAGCTTGAACACGTTTAATTTTTATTTTATTCACAAACACTTTTCTTAGATCTGTTTGTGAAATGTTTCTCATGTATTTTGTATGTTAACATAACCCAAGAGGTGAAACCAGGCCTCATTTGTTAAAAAAAAATAAAGATGAAATTTATAAAACTATTCACAGTAAAGGAGTCATTTTTTATGATCCACTGATAGCAATTGTTGGACTGCTGTTACTTTATATGGGAAGAGTTTCAGATTTTCTCTGACCGTTTTATGCACTGTTGCAAGTCCGATACTTTCCTGTTGTGCCAACTTCTACAAAGCCTTTGATGGACTCCGAAGCATAGAGTCAGAAATGTTCGATAACTTCTCCTCGTTAAGTTTAGATAGTCTCCCACGACAGTGGGCGTCTAACACTGCGCCTGATTCACGAAATTTCTCAGTAAGTTTCTAAACTGCATTGTGGTGAGATACGGGTGTTCCTGGGAATTGTTCAGCAAACTGCTTCTGCACTAAATTGGTGTATGTACTGCCTTCTCGAAATACGTGATAAAGAAGAAAAATACATTCCTCCAGTGAAAGAACCATAGTGAATAAACTGATTTAAATAATTCGCCCGCCGTGCACTTCAAATGCTGCTTAACAGTTGAATACAGTGAATGTTACAAAACAGCAGACTTCAACATGCTAACGTGCCTAGATGTCACACCTACTTAAATACCACTTCGATACCGGAATCGATACTGGGATACTGCACACACTGACTTTGCCAACTCCCTGTACTTGTTGGTCATCATCATGTGTGCTTGTTACTGTTTCTAAAATGGAAGAAATGACGGGAGAAATTTTTTTATCCCCTTCACATGAGATTGCAGGTTGTTACCATTAAATATCTGCCTTCCCTGTAGTGTTGAACGGTGTATTTATTATTGAGTGTTATCAATTCACTGTGTGTGTGAGAGAGAGAGAGAGAGACCCAGATTTACGTAGATGATGACTGGGCGCAACCCTACGCTTAGGCCAATTTTTACGTAATTCGGAGCCATGTATTATTTTATACATTATACGGTGTTTTACGTTACTAGTATGTACCAGAAAATTCCTGAACAGTTTTCGCGCATGTATAAAATAGGAAAAAAGTAGGAGCAGCTTTATTACTTAACGATTACAAAGTTGTGACGTTTCGGCGTGAGCCTTAATCATACAAAAACATACAGGACGAAGAAATAGAGAGAGGAGATAAAGTATAGATTCACATGAATACTATTAAAAAAAATTTTTTTTAAAGAGTACTTAGCTGTAAATTGCAAGGTGTGGCTTGTCCGGCGGTGTGTGTCAGGAATGGATCTAGTGGGACGTGGAGACTGTGACATGTGGTCAGTGGGTTGTAACTGGGGGTGGTGGATGGGGAACCGGGGAGGGGAGAGAGAGTGACGCAATACCGACCTAGCTAGGAGAAATTGAAACAGATGATTGGGGAAGAGGGGTTACAGAGAAGAGGGGTTGCAGAGAAAATAACGGGGTTGCAGAGTGATGCTGTGAGGAAGTTTGAAAAGTAAGCGGGTTGCAGAGTGATGCTGTGAGGAAGTTTGAAAAGTAAGAAGGGGTGGATTTAGTGGAGAGGTACTATAATGATTGAAGAAGATGATGTTACGTGTAACTAAACAGCGAGTTTAACCCATGTGGTTCCAGCGTCCCATAATTTTGAATGCAGCGGTTCTCAAGTGCCAGGCGGCTTGTGTCATCTGCGTGACATTGTTTAATGGCTGTTACCAGAAAATCAAATTTGCCTCTGTGGTTTTCGCGCATGTGTATTTTTTAACGCAAGTTATACATACACACACACAGTGACGGATTATTAGTGAGTATCTAGGCTAAACTAGATGCATCCCCGCCCCCTTCACCTATAACATCCATCTGCTTAATCTGCCGTGTCGTGTGAGAATTGGACTGACCCAAGGAATCGGCAGTCCAAGAACACAGGATGCCAGGCCGGAGTTCGAGACAGCTGGGTAAGAGCTGGTTTATTCGGTTCTGCGGGTCTTCTTCTGTCAGAGAATGTGCAGTACTTCTTTAGCAGACTCAACCGCCATGGGGACTGTGGCGATCCCTGCCCTGTTAGTCAGGCTATGTCTGTGCCTGGTGGTACCAACAAAGAAGTGGGACAGGGTTTTGGTCAGCTGTGGTTCGCCAGCCCCGAAGCTAGCATGTCATCTATGGATTGCCAGCCCCGAAGCTGGCATGTCATCTATGGATTGCCAGCCCCGAAGCTGGCATGTCATCTATGGATTGCCAGCCCCGAAGCTGGCATGTCGTCTATGGATTGCCAGCCTCGAAGCTGGCATGTCGTCTATGGATTGCCAGCCCCGAAGCTGGCATGTCGTCTATGGATTGCCAGCCCCGAAGCTGGCATATCGTCTATGGATTGCCAGCCCCGAAGCTGGCATATCATCTATGGATTGCCAGCCCCGAAGCTGACATGTCAGCTATGGATTGTCAGCCCAGAAGCTAGCATGTCAGCTATGGATTGTCAGTCCTGAAAATAGCGTTTTGGCTATGACTCGCCAATCTTGACACTAGCATGTCAGCCCTGAAGCTAGTATGTTGGCTATGACTCGCCAATCTTGACACTAGCATGTCAGCTATGGATTGTCAGCCCTGAAGCTAGTATGTTGGCTATGACTTGCCAGTCTTGACACTAGCATATCAGCTATGGATTGTCAGCCCTGAAGCTAGTATGTTGGCTATGACTCGCCAATCTTGACACTAGCATGTCAGTTATGGGTCTCTGATTTGAAGTAAAAACGAGTACCAAATTCTCACGATACTGTGTACTTAACAGTACCAACCTGTCGCTCTCTCTCTCTCTCTGAACTTTAAGTGCCCAGGGCACATGGGGCTTCCGCAAGGGTTTTCCACAAATGCCTGTCCTTCGCTTGTTTTTCTGCTCTTGCCCAGGTGAGCCCTCTATTGCTCAACATCCTTTCTGTTGTTCTTCTCCATGTCTCTTTTGGTCTACCCTTACTTCTGTTCCCCTGTGGTGTCCATCTTAGTATTCGGAGCACATGTCCCAACCATCGCCAGCGTCTTTCCTCAATAATTGTTGTCAGTGGTTTCATCTGCATTTCTGCTAATAAGATGTTATTTCTTATAGTGTTTGGCCAAAATATTTTTCGGATTCTTCGTAAACATTTAGTCTGGAAAGAATTCAACTTGTTTTCTATGGTTTTGGTGATTTTCCAGCATTCACTTCCATAGAGTAGTACACTTAGAACATTACTCTTAAATATCCTGATTTTCATATTTATGCTTAGTTTTTTTTATTTCCATATAGTCTGCAGCATTGCAAAAGCCTGGTTTGCTCTAGTAAGTCTGTTGTTGGTGTCCTCTGTGCTGTCTCCATTTTCTACTACTCTGCTGCCAAGGTATACAAATTCGTTGACCTCCTCCACTAACTTGCTATCTACTCCGAGTACATTTCCGTTGCTCACATATTGCTTCATTAACTTTGTCTTTCCTGCGTTGATCTTTAGTCCTATATTGTTTGCATTCTGAGTTAGCTTGTTTATTTTATCTTGCATATCTTTGTGACTGCTTTATAATAGACAAATGTCGTCCGCAAAGTCAAGGTCCTCCAGCACTGTGTCAAGGGTCCATTGTAATCCTCTGCGTTTGTCTGATGTTGCCTCCTTCATTAACCAGTCTACTGCCAAGATAAATAATGTTGGTGATAGTACACATCCCTGTTTCACTCCTGTTTGTACCCTAAAGCTGCTGGAGGTATGTTCTCCACAGATAACTTTGCATTGAAAACCCTCGTATAGGGCTTTGATTACATTAACTATTTTATGGGGGAGGCCATGTCATCTTAGGATTTTCCACAGTGCATCTCTGTTGACACTGTCAAAGGCTTTCTCAAAATATATGAATAATGCATATGTTGTGCTATGCCACTCATTTGCCTGTTCTAATATTTGTCTAAGTACAAATATGTGGTCTGTGCATGATCTTCCTTTCCTAAATCCTGCCTGCTCTTTCCGAAGTTTTTCCTCAAGTGTTGGTACAATTCTGTTGATGATTATTCTGTACCAACTTGTAACCGCATAAAAATAGAAACCAAATCAGTTTCACGTACGAGTAGAACCTCTTGCTGTTACGTCCAACACTGTAGACCAATGTTTCTTAAACTTGTTCGGACTACACCCCCTTTTCTCTCAGGCCATATCCTCAATGTCCACCTTAGTATTACTCGCACAATGATTGACTAGAATATGTATTACATAACTTAAAACTTAAGCTAGCAAACCACTTTATTTAACAAAGTGAAAGAGTACACTTATAACTCGCCTACTGAGTTTCAGGTGGGGACACACGTTTCTCATCATCCGATTGAAAAGTGCTAAGAAGGAAGGTATTACTGCCACCGAATACTGCTTCATTTTCCTTCAACTCCCTTTTCTTCCACCACCACCACCCCCCGGTCCTTTCCAATGCCCACGAGGTGGGGGTGGGAAGGTTATTGCCTGCTTTGATAAACACTGCTGTAATGGCGGGAGATTTTGTTTGTAGGTCGTGGATCAAAACAATTCGTCATCACACAATGGAGTCGCCAATTTATTATAATACAAGCTAATGTGCCGTATTTAGTTCTAAATAGATACAGAATTTTGCGTTACTTTAGAAGAGTTAAGCTTAAATTGATCTTATTTTGCTTATTTACATAACGCATCTTTTTTTTCAGCAAAACGAATGTAGCATCGAATCATGGACATAATTTAGCAGACTTAGAATAAACAGAGTTCTATGAAAACATACTAAGCGGACACAAAGAAGCGAGTAATGCCTTGCTGTAGTTGGAGAGCGGCCTTGTCTGTGAAGTATATATACGTTTACGCTGTCCGATTTGGCAGTCGGTGACATAGCTGACATGCTAGCGTCAGGGATGGCGAAACACAGCTGATCAAGACCCTGCCCCCACCTGATATCTCCAGTAACAGGCCCAGCCTAGCTAACGGAGCAGGAATCGCCATAGTTCCCATGACGGTGTAGTCTGTTAAAGAAGTATTGCACATCCCCTGCCTTTAACTGCACTCGGGGCTGAAAAAATAACCGCAATAATCCGCTCCCAATTTGACAAGATGCTGTGCCTCAACGTCCTCACCGCGTCGGCTTTTGTCACAGTTCCTGTGATATATGCAGTTGTTTTGTTATTGTTTAACCTCCCGTGCTTGACGTGCTAGGGCGGTCTGGTAACAGACCGCTTGTGTCTGCTTACACTCCCTTCCTGCTGTAGGAAGAACGTTCAGTGCTTTTTGACAGACTGCCTTCCCCGGTTAGAGGTTTTTAATACGGGAATAGAATGCTACATCAGCGGTTCCAAAACTCTTTCAGGTGGCGAACCCATAAGGAAAACGATACTCTCAACTGAACAGTCATCCACCACTTGGTATTAATTTCTTTTTTAAATCTTCTCCCATTTCTAGTATTATAGTTAATTTAGACTTGTCCCTCGAACTCCCAGGTATCGGAGGACCACAGTTTGCAAATAAATGAGCTAGACGATGTTCAAAGAGACATACGGAAACATGGAAGTGTTACGGACTTTGGTCAGTATGGCACAGTTTAGGCTGCACCTACTAACAAGGCGTAACGGCCCACATGCAAAGATAAGGAAAATAATGTCAGGTGCATGAGCGCGGTTGCCACAAGAATGTTTTTATCCGATTCCTGCCAAACATTCACGGTATGCCAGATTTGATCGACTGTACCAGAGATATTCCCGACCAAAGACTATTTGGCAGAGAACTATAGAAGCAGAAACGAATAGCATGCATCACATTTCGGGCACGATATAAAGGCTGGCTGCAGACCCGTGAGAGTCGGAGAGGATTTGCTGCTGCCCTGCAAGACACCACAGTTGGTTAGCCAGTCACTGACCAAGGACATTGATGAACCAAATATGCTTCAGCTTGCCGAACTTACCCTAACATCTGCTGCACGCCGCAGTGCTAACCGACACTCTCAGCATTTCCTTGTGCACGTGCTTCTAATCCAGAATGTTTTGTTTATCAACTCCTAACGGGGTCGATACCTACTAAAGTCCTCTGCTGAGGAAACAACATGGCGAAGACTCTGGAAGTATAAGAAACCCACTCTCTTTTACTTCGGCTTTATACATGTAATCAGAGCAGGGCCGTCGTTGCCATTATGGCAACTGATGCAGCCGCAGATCTCAGATGTACGCAAAGATCAGAGGCAGATAAGCGAGATTTATAGGACATTTCCTTAAAAGAGGAAAATTGGAACACGCTGTGGCAACTGGAAAAATTGAGAGAAGAAGAGGCAGAGGAAGACAGAGAGAGAAGTTACTGGATGGGCTGTCAGTGTGGCTAGGAAGAAAGTCACCGGCAGATCTCATAATCAAGTCTAAAGACAGGGAATTGTAGAGAGAAATGATCGCTTACGTCACGCAGCAGGACACTTAGAGAGAATTGCGAAATTAATCGTGTACGCCACTGGACGCTCTTCAGCAATGAAAGCAACTAAACACCAGAGGTTTGCATAAATCTAATTATAGCACTGGCGACTGCTAGGAAGATTTCGCTTTGTCTTCTTGAGCAACATAAAACAAGTAGAAGAAAATTAGCAAGTGAGGCTAGTGCAAGTCATTAATTAAAAAACAAGTATATCTTAATCAATTTTGAAAAGGAAGTAGGCTTGTTTTTAGCGCGTAACTTGACAACGGTAAGCGTTACTCACTTGTGCGGCCGTCAGCGAAATGTCTTTAGCACAGTTTGGTACGAGGAAAGTGTTAGAGAAAAGTATGCATGGCTAGTCTTGAAAATAGTAGACAAAGTATTGTAGATGTGAGGGAAAGAAAAACACTAAGAAAGTGATCGTGACTAGAGCCACGGACTCCGGGTAGGGTGACCAGCTGCTTGGTCTTTAAAAGGACAGCACGCTATCATCCCTCTCACTTTTAAATTGTTTTGTCTAAGAGTTTTAGTGGTGATGTGGAAAGTAAGAGACAAACTGTTTTGTGGTGATGTTGAAAGTAAGAGACAAACTGTTTTGTGGTGATGTGGAAAGTAAGAGACAAACTGTTCTGTGGTGATGTTGAAAGTAAGAGACAAACTGTTTTGTGGTGATGTGGAAAGTAAGAGACAAACTGTTCTGTGGTGATGTGGAAAGTAAGAGACAAACTGTTTTGTGGTGATGTGGAAAGTAAGAGACAAACTGTTCTGTGGTGATGTGGAAAGTAAGAGACAAACTGTCACATTTGTAAAAGAGATTGACACCAGTGTCTGAGCAAATGGCAAAGAAGATTTTTAAACATCCAGTATATCCAAGTGACAGAACTGCAGATTATAGGTTATAAATATGCACACAAAAAAATAAGAAAAAGTACTACAGATTGTTGTATATATAAATGATCACAGAAAAGATCTGAGGAATAAAAGTGGTTTGAGTGTGACAATGATTTTTTTTCTTACAACTACTTGCTTTAAGCAGGCAAGAACACATGCATATATTTATAATGAAAGAATTCATAACCAGCCTACTTGCACCTTAATAATCTGTTTTAATTGTAAAGATTGTCTAGTGCTTATAGAATCTGTTTCATCGCTGTTCTATTTTATTTGAGTTTGCCATCCATCAGTAAGGTCATGGTTGCAGATTCTTACAGAGTCGTCAGAAAGTCATGTGTTTGCTGGTAATTTATTACAGATCCATCAGTAAAGTCATGTTGCAATCTCATACATATATATCAGTAAGATCATGCTTACAATCTTAAATGTATCATCAATAAGATCATGTTTGCAATCTGTTACAGATACATCAGTAAAATCATGCTTACAGTTTTATATAGAGCCATCCCTAAACCCATGTTTTCAATCTCTTACAGATACATCACTAAAACCATGTTTTCAATCTCTTACAAATATATCAGTAAAGTCGTGTTTTCAATCTCTTACAGAGACATGAGTTGTGACTTTAAGGTTATGAGAAAATGAGAGAGATATTTGTTAGCATCGGGATAGTAGTCCTTTTGTCCATACTGCCTCAGAATATAACCGAGAAGTTATCAGTGAACTTGTTGGCAGATCCAAAAGGATATGTGGTCTACTGTCCATGTATGGGTAAGGCAAGTCCTCCTTCATTTTACACATTGTTATAACCACGACCTTCATTCATGAATGAACCTATTCATTGTCTTATTACAGTGGACCAAATTTTAAGAGTTTAATTTGTTCCATAGTTAAAAATTCATAATGCAAAAAACTCAAGCAGCATAAAAATTCATTCTCATCTAACAGAGTCCAAAACAAATTAATGATATGAGTAGTCATAAATGAGCACTGAAAGCACAGACAAATGCAGTTTAATCTATAGCATGTGCCACTTGGTACGATGAAAGGCTGAAGTGACTGGTAGCATCACTTGCAGGAAAACGTGTATGTTGAAGTTTTCTCATATCACAGCAGCATTACAAGCAATGTGGATTCCTTGTATCATGAATTTCCCTAACACAGACCACTCATAAACCAAGTATCCACCTGTTTTGCAATGCCCTTTCATTACTGTGATATTCAGCAGTAAACTCTGTTGGGTTCAGACTGTGTAAATTAAAAACTGAAGGCCAGTATCCTTTTCTGCTTGTTTACTTACTGTGAACAACTGAAACATTAATTCCACTTCTGACATTCTGCAGCCAGCCATTGTATGATGTTCCCAGCTGTTTTGTGTGCTGTCCTTCTCAACCTCCTCAGTTCTTCACCAGGTTGTCTTCGGTTTCATTTATGTGTCCATCTGTGTGACTGTTTTAGCAGACTTGGAGCTGATTCTGCATGAACATCTGATTATTCTTTAATGCACCAATGGCTGCTGTACAGAATACTGTGGTGCAACTCACTCTGCAGGCAGACATTATCAGTATTTTTTAAAACCAGGTACTTTATCGCGGTTTGCTTCAAGTAGCCATTTTTATGTCTGGTTTGTTTGTAGCTTGGCCACGGCAGGTCTCCAGCCAGCTGCCTGCACATAAGAAGTCAACCCTCTACTCTGCTTCTTCTCTAGTGCATACTTATTTTTATTATTTTTTTTATTTGCCCGCATGGGCTTGCTAGATAATTTTATCACGTGTGTGGTGAGGGTTTGTAGATTAAAATAGCCAAAGGCATACTTAACATACAAAAGTGCATACTTATGATTCATATGTTGTGATTTCTGACTTGAGTTTTAGAATGCAGACAGCATAGACCACTTGGACAAACTGCTTAAGTCTGGAAATCCTTGCAGCAGATTTTCACTTTGAAAATTTACATTTTACTGTTGCCCTTGCTGTCAGGTTAATGACAGTTCATCCTTGCTTGATGAAACTAGTTCCTTGCGTGAATGACAAAACTGACTCCCTATGTGCATGATGAAATTAGTTCCCTGAATGAGGGATGAAATTGTTTGTGGTTCCTGCCTACATGATGAAACAAGCTGGCTAAATGCATATATGATAAAACTAGCTCCTTGCATGAAAGATGAAACTATTTTATTTTATGCATGTACAGTAAAACTAGCTCCTTGCATGAAAGATGAAACTATTTTGTTTTATGCATGTACAGTAAAACTAGCTCCTTGCATGAAAGATGAAACTATTTTGTTTTATGCATGTACAGTAAAACTAGTTCCCCACATGAAAGATGAAGGTGTTTTGTTCCTTACATATATAATAAAACTAGTTCACCACAACGAACAATTAAACTATTTTGTTTCTTGCACATATGAGAAAATTAGTTCCCTGCATGAGTGATGAAACTATTTTGTTCCTTGTTTATATGATGAATAAATGCCTTTGAATGTAAATGCTATAGAAGAGTTCTTCAGATATCATGGACATAAAAAAGAACAAATATATCCATACTACAAGATCTTAATATTGAAGAAGGCTGGCTAGTAAAGATGATTAAATAAAGAAAACTTTAAAAAAAATATTTTGGACACATTAAACGTCATGATAATCTAGAGAAAACCATCTTGGGAGGGTACATAATGGGAAAAAAAAGAGAGGAAGACCAAGGCGAAGATGGCTGCAAGACATCGTTGATGATCTGCAAATGGATGCATCAGCAGCAGGCCATCTTGCTCACAACCAAGAGGCCTACAGGAGTGCTGTTATGGAGGCAAAGTTCCGCAAGGGACATGCAAATGAATGAATATATGATGAAACTTGTTCACTGAATGAATAATGAAAAGAATTCCCTGCACAAATGATAACATATGTTTAAGTTAACTTTTCTTTCCCTGCAGGTCGATTTGGAAACCAGGCAGATCAGTTTCTTGGTGCCCTGGCATTTGCCAAAGCTCTTGACAGAACACTAGTTCTGCCTCCATGGGTTGAATACAGGAGGGGAAGTCACACTGCTGTAAGTGTAGCATTTTAAGATCAGTCTTTGTGTAACAAGCACCTGTTCTTCTTATAAGATCTTGTAGCTGAAAACCAGAAGAGCCTGACAGCTGATGCTGTGGTAATAAAAGGCATAGAGCAGTGGTTCCCAATTGGCGAAATTCTGCAGACCCCTTGCTGTTTCAAAATCTGGGCCATGGGTTCCCTGCTGTTTCAAAATCCAGGCCACGAACTCCCTGCTGTTTTAAGATCCAGGCAACAGACCCCCCGCCCCCCACTGTTTCAAAATCAAAGCTATGGATCACTATACTTTGAAAATGTTTCATATCTGTATGATAGCTGTGTGCTTTAAATACAAAATAATTTTTTAAAGAAAATGTGGTTAACCTTTAATAAGTAAACGCCACACTATGCTAAAAAACACTACACAAACTTGGTGGACAGTTAAGAAAAAACGTAGACAGCAATTAACATTTCTACTTGTTCTAACAAATGAACAGAATATGAAATGTGTGACAGCTAAACAACCTAAATATGGTGAGAGAAATCATGCCTCTTTTTATTTCAGTCACTTCCACATCATGTTCATTACTTCTTATTTTTACATGTGAAAAAAAAAAATTTCTTCCTCTATAGAGTGGGTGTCTGAGTGGCGAAGTGGTTAGTGCACTGGTCTCTCGTGGCGAAGGTCGGGGGTTCAAATCCAGCCAGAGGCACCCCAGTCACCCAGCTGTAGAAATGGGTACCCGACTTCTTCTGGAATTGGGGAAGGAAAGGCAGCCGGGCGTAATACTGACCATATCACCCTCTAGTGTGCTGACAGGTCAAGGAAAATATGGGCACTAACACCATATCCCTATGTGCCTCTAAGGCATGACAGGATTACCTTTTTACCTCCACTACAGAGGATTTGCTGAAGTATCGATTAAAAAAAAAAAAACTGAAAATGAAAAAAAGGACCTTGAGTTTTTGTCATGAACCGCTATGCCAGATTCCATTGACCACCATTTGAGAACTGCTGATTTAGAGCAAACTTTCTATAGTAGATTTTTTTTTTCTTTATAACAGCTGAACGAAATAATTTTTAGCTCTGAAGTCCTCCTGTACTAATTTTCTGTGGCATTTGCCATCAAAAGTATGCTGGTTGCATTGTGTTGCCATTGTATGCCTTATTGTCTGATAAATTCAACTTCTGCACAGTGCATTTTTAGGACCGAGTTCACCTTCCCGTTTTGATCCTTGTTCACTCGGTCAGACTAATGTCTGTTTCCAGGGGCAGCATTGGAAGGTAGAATAGAATTTTGATCTGCTTTGGTTAGCCAGTTTTGACACAACAGTCACTTATGCTTAGTCGACTGTCATCTCATTCAGCTTGTGTATTCATCTTTGCTATCCCCTCCCTTTCCCCCCAACCCCCCCCCCCCCCGTATAAAAATTATTCTGTCTACATCTTACATTATGTTTGGGGGGGGGGGGGGCAAAGATACTCTCCATTTTTCAGTGAGCCGTAGCTGACATGCCGGCATCAGGGTTGGTATGCTGTTGCTGACCAAGAACCCTGTCCCATTGCTCTGTTGGTACCCCAAGCTTAACCTGGCTAATGGGACAGAGATCACCATAGGCCCCATGGCAGTGGAGTCTGCTAAAGAATTATTGCACTCCCCGTGCATTTTTAGCTGTACTCAGGAACTGAAAAAAAAAAAAAATAGCTGGCATGACTTGCTCCCAGTGTTGTGTCTCAACATCTTCACAGCATCACATTCAAAAAATGCTGGCTCACAGCTCCAGGGAGACTGAAGAAGAAGTACAGCATGTTAATGTTATCAGTAAGTAGTAGATATCAAAGCTCAGTTTAGTACTTGTTAATATTATCAGTAAGTTGTAGATATCAAAGCTCAGTTTAGTACTTGTTAATATTATCAGTAAGTTGTAGATATCAAAGCTCAGTTTAGTACATGTTAATATTATCAGTAAGTTGTAGATATCAAAGCTCAGTTTAGTACATGTTAATATTATCAGTAAGTTGTAGATATCAAAGCCCAGTAATATTTGTAAATGTTATCAGTAAGTTGTAGATATCAAAGCTCAGTTTAGTACATGTTAATATTATCAGTAAGTTGTAGATATCAAAGCCCAGTAATATTTGTAAATGTTATCAGTAAGTTGTAGATATCAAAGCCTAGTAATATTTGTAAATGTTATCAGTAAGTTGTAGATATCAAAGCCCAGTAATATTTGTAAATGTTATCAGTAAGTTGTAGATATCAAAGCCCAGTAATATTTGTAAATGTTATCAGTAAGTTGTAGATATCAAAGTCCAGTAATATTTGTAAATATTATCAGTAAGTTGTAGATATCAAAGCCCAGTAATATTTGTAAATGTTATCAGTAAGTTGTAGATATCAAAGCCCAGTAATATTTGTAAATATTATCAGTAAGTTGTAGATATCAAATCCCAGAAATACTTGTCGGTGCTGTTTTGAGTAGACAGAGATTTTTAACAGACTCCATCACCATGGGGGTTATGACAACCCCTGCCACATTAGCCAGGTCAGGCCTGTTACTGGGGTGGTTGGGGGGTACCAGGAGAAGTGAGACAGGGCTCTGGTCAGCTGTAGTTCACTAGCCCTAACACTGACATGTCAGGTAGGATCACTGTTTTGCCAAAACAGAAAGTATCTTTTCTCTTCTTATTTCTTAAAGTTTTGAAAACATCAAACTGCTTGGGCTTCTTCAAAACAATTTTATGATGTGTAGGTAATGGAACCCTTTGACACTTATTTCCAAGTTGAGCCCCTACTGGATTACCATCGTGTGGTTACCATGGAAGCTTTCATGAAAGATCTAGCACCAAGCGTTTGGCCTCCAGGGAAGAGAAAAGGTGATACAGTCAACAGGTGGTTTTATTTGAGATAAATTGTGTTCGTAAGTTGTGTTTGGAGTTCTGTTTTTAGATTTTTTTTTTTTTGTATCTTAATATAATGAAAAGTATTCCATTATTTTCACATTTACCGCACAACAAAATTGAAATGAAATTTAATGTTAAATAAATTATTTTGTATATATTTTTCCACTGGAATCATTGGTTTTTTGTTTTTTTAATTAAATTTTTTTATATTGTCGTAGGCTTCTATATTCTTCATTTTATATAAGTGTACTCCCTAGCTAGAGTTTTTCCATACTTAAATAAGCATCTGCTATCATGTTTGGCCTCTGTGTTTGTTTTCATTGTTGTCTGATGAAGGCTTCTTGCTGAAATATCACTCACTGATGCCTTGTTACTATTGTGAAGCTTGTATGTACTGACTTTTTTTTGTGGGACTTTAGAATTTCTGCGTTGTTTTAGGGGGAAGTGAAAGGCGTACTTCGGGGACAAAAGATGCAGTTGCAGAGAGATTTGATCTGTCATCACAGACATGGTTTGTTGCTGCTGTTGCTGATCATGCCGGTCAGATATTTTCAGAATTGGTCATGACAGATGCTTGTTGTCTGCCCACTTTGAAACAATCTTCTGAAGTGAAAAGAGCTGCTACGTACTCAAGACTCGTATTTCTTTGTACATAGTGCTTTATGAACTAACAGTATTTCACTGATGTTATAGTTTAGTGATTTCTAAACTGTCTGTTTTCTAAAATATCTCTCTCTCTCTGAACCTTAAGTGCCCAGGGCACATGGGGCTTCCGCAAGGGTTTTCCACAAATTCCTGTCCTTTGCCTTTTTTTCTGCTCTTGCCCAGGTGAGCCCTTATCTAAAAATATATCTCTAATATTTTATATTAGGGCTGTGGAGTTCAAGTTAGTAAATGTGTTCCATTTATGAAGGATTTGGAGTCAGACAGTAGAAAAATAGAGAAGTTAGCATCTCAGCTTTTGAAGCCCTGTTTTGTTGTGTGCTTTATGCACTATTAACATATGTCTGATGTTTTTTGTATGTTTTACGAAACTAGGAGCAACATTTCTATTATTTTGTTGTATGTTTGAAAAACTCATAGAAGACAGAGCATCTTGGCGAACTACCTTGCCGGTCTTATGTGACGTATAACAGCACGGGAAGGATGTAAGATGTTTTACAAAACAAGGAGCAACAGTTCTAATATTTTGTTGTGAGGCAACATTTCAAATACTGTGTTGTGAGTTTTACAAAACTGACAACAATATCTTTCTTATTTTGTTACATGCTTTACAAAACTAGCAACATCATCTCTGAAAATTTTGTTCCACAGTTTTCTGCTATGCAGCACGACATGGCTCTGGTAAAGAACAGTGCAATGCAAAAGAGGGGAATCCATTTGGCCCGTTTTGGGACTGGTTTCATATTGACTTTGATGAGTCGGTGATATTTGGACCATTGTATTACGACACCAGTGGTACTCAGGCTGTGAAAGATTGGATGAGGAAGTATGTTAATTAGGAGGGACTGTGAAAAGTTGAATAACTGATGTATGTGATCTTATTTGTGCAGTACCAGTAGAGATGTACAGATGTTTTGGGAATTAAGATAGATCAGTTTGCTGGGATAGCTGCATCTACAGTAGTTGATGAACAGATCTGAACTGGGCGGACATCGTTAACACCTTCATGGAGGCAGGTAGCTGGTAGTAAATGGAATTTTGGCATTCCATGACACAGCAACTTAACTTTAGATGAAAGAACTGTGAGTAAATGGTGAGTGATGTCAGACATGAACATCACGTTAAGCCAACAGGAAGAATTGTTAATCAGCATAGAATTGACATCATCATTTGTTGTACACTGAGGGATGTTTTAAAGAAGAGGCTTGAAGCACGTATGGTCTTACCCAGAGTCCAAGAATGGTTGTCCTGTCTGATTAACTTGATAGTATGATCAACTAGGAATCATGATAATTGGTGAGATGTGTGATCTTTCAGTCATGCTGACTTATAAGTGTGATTTTCTTTGAACTATACCTTCTGATACATGTGATATATAAACTGATATACGAACATGTGCACACACACACACAGACAGGACAGATTGTGTCTCATTCAGGAGTGAAAAAAAAGATAATCTATTGTTATTTGTTTAAAAGATCCCAGTCATCATACGGTGACCTCGTAAAGATACTTCTGTGAAGTGGCAGCTTTTTCTTTAATAGTATTCACAAAATCACAGATCATCTTCTTCTTCTTTGGCGTTCAAGTTCCTGGTCATGCTAAATCAGAAGCCTAGTCTCCAGGATGAAGTCCATGGTCTTCTCCAGGTCCTCCTGGCACTCCTACAGCTTCTTGCCTTAGGTCCAGGCCCTGTGGCCATATTTGGTTGACAAATCATGAGTTCTGGGATTGTCTGTTGTGATTTAAAACTGACAGCACTCAAAAATTGGAGCGTTTATGATATAAATGGCAAATTATTTAGTAAAACCAGTGTCTTTTTTTTTTCTAACTAAATTTTAATATCCTGTGCTATCTCCATGCCTAAAACTGGATGCAGTAGGTGTAAAAGTTTGCTCAGTTTCTTGCTTTCGTAACACTGCCAGCCAAGCTGAATCATATCTGAATATCAGAAAGGAAGTGAAACAACTAATAAATATCAAAACACCTGGAGGCACCGAACACAGCAGATGCCCACAAGACCCCATGCTAAGACTAAACAAACAACAGCAACCCACAATCTTCAGGTTATGAACTGGACACTGCAGACTCGGTGCACATCTCAACAGGATAAAGACTGCAGCCAGCAGCCCGATGCTTGTGCCAGAATGGCCCCCAGACTCCTTAACACAAACTACAGATCTGCACCATATAAAGAGACCTCAGAGGTGTGGCCTCAAAAGAGAATCACGGAGGAGAAACTCTAGAGTTCCTACAAAGCCCTCCTGTTGACAGCAGAATTCACTGAGTCAGCCTGACTCACTGTTTAGAAAGCTGGGTATACAAAACTGAATGCAGAGAAATCACACCCATCTGTTGATCTTACCTCCAGATCTATCATTGTTGTTTCTTTGCTCTTTTCCTCATCATATTCTCCTTCAAGTGTTGGTTTAATTTTAATATTGTGTCTCTCGATGTGACTGAAGTGTTTTAAATGTCAAGTTCTGACACTTTTTTTGTTTCATTTGCTTGTCTTAACATGTTCTATAGTGTAATATTTCTTTGGCTGTGTTTTCTGTTAATGGAATATTCAGATACCCAGCTGACAGCTACCCAGTTCTTGCATTTGTTGGACCACCAGCAGCCTTCCCTGTAGCCCAGCATAATGTGAGGCTTCACAGATACATTGAGTGGTCACCTAACTACAGCACAATGGCAGATGACTTTATCATGCAGAATATCCATGAGAGACCTTTCCTTGGGATACATCTTCGGAATGGGCCTGATTTTGTGAGCTTTTGTTTCTTGTGAATGTTAAAGAATTTATTTCATGAAGCCTTCCTCTATTTACAGCATAGACAGATTTAAAAATCTGTTATTTGCAGTATGATATGAAACAGAATCAGTGTAGTATCAGTCATGACATAAGTAAAAATATGACAGAGAAGTGGTTTGAATACTTGGGCCAGATCAACCAGCTTCACAGGGCTATAGTAGAGCTTACTAGTGAAAATCATAGGAGGGTGAAGACGCTTGTCCAATGAGGCAATCAGCGACCCATAGCTGATATGCCAGCATCAGGGTTAGTGAACCATAGCTGACCAAGACCTGTCCCACCTCGCCGTGGTACCCCCAGTAACAGGCCTAGCCTGGCTAACGGGACAAGGATCGCCATAGTTCCCTGGTGGTGGAGTCTGCTAAAGTTTTTTAGCTGAACTCCGGGACTGAAAAAAGTAGCTGCCATAACCCGCTCCCACGCCGATGCGATGATGTGCCTCAACACTTCTACAGCATCGGCTGCAAAGAACAAGAGCTTGTAGTTACAGGGAATTTGTACAAGTGAGAATCATAAGGCCTCTTAGGGGATGAACTGACATTTTGTGGGCTGCTGCTGAAATGTATAAATAACGTTTTTCTTTGATAATAGGGGGTGCTGTGGCAGTGTAGTGGTTCACTGATTAGAAGGTCTGGGGTTTGATCTTGCACTCATGCAGAAGTTTTTCAGAACCGACTGGCACCGAGGTTTACCCAGCCTTGAAAAATAGGTACCTGGGGCTCCCCTAAGAAAACAAAAGCAGCGAGGACATGTGCTGCCTCAAATGCTGTAGTAGACTAGAAATGTAAAGAAACTAACACCTCACACCTCCTACAGCATGCAGTTCTATGGAACTTAGATTTTTTTTTTTTTTATAGTGATAGGAGAGACAGAAAATTTACACAAAAAAAGCAATAACAGATGAGAACATTTTTAGTATATGTGGCATTGCTTCTAAAATCGAATAGAAAAGTGGCATCTGGTACAAAATTATGTTATCAGTGCATCAATGTTTTTGTTGCTATGGGAATCAAGATTGGTTGATAATTCTCTTTGTGATTATAAACTTGGGTTTTTATGCAGTTGATACTGTTGTAAAGAAGTGAAAGAAGAGAGAGGGCTGTTAGTGACTTTTTTTATTAACACCCCCCCCCCCCCCCCCCCCCCCCCAGAGTAGACTCTTGAGTGGACCTTGTGTCAGGTTCCACTGTCACGGGGAAGCAAGTCAATCCTTCCTGGTCAGGCTGGTGTTGGGTAACAGCCTGTTTTAGGAAGCTCAGCTAGGAATTAAAATAGGGTCTTATCCGTTTCTTAGAATTCGCTGTACGAAGTAAAGGAAGCTTACCCTTGATTCAGCCTTAATTGTTTTTTTCTTCTACTTCTTTTGCCATGTTCAGTTCATATGCTCATCTAAATAGACAAAGAGTCTCAAATCCCATTGTTAGCAGGTCTTCTTGTGTGCCCCAGTTTTCTGTCCAAGCTCGTTTTCCCCGGAGCCAAATTTGGATGGTTTAAGGCTGTGTACAGAGTGCAAGTTTCCAGGATGAGTTTTGTAATCTGAGGACTATTGCCAGTCATTACTAGTGTTTCAAGATCATCATCATGTGGACTACAAAATTCACCGTTCATTACATTAATGCCAGTATGTGGACATACTGAGAACATCTGAAGAATGGATTAGCATGATATCATCAGCAATGAAAATTATTAAAGCTGATTTATGCATTTAACTCATCCCGTGCCATAGTCGTTATAGTGATAACTTTCGGTTACTGAGTTGCGTGCCATAGTCGTTATAGTGACAATTCATTTGTTTCAGTAAAACAACCGGTGTAATATTTAGATTATACATATTTCGTCTGCGTTTCCAGTGACACTTTTCAAAATGGTGAAAGAGTCCTTAGTTACGAGTGATGCCGAGCAAGAAAAAGGAAGAGAAACATTGAAAATTTTCAATTTTTGATGATGTAGATAGGGGTATGGACATGGCCTGTGACCACCCCACTGCTCTTGAATGTATCCCAAGTAGATCTAGACATATTAGGCGACTGGAGAATTAGTTAGGAGGTTATTTCAGACATTAATTTAGCGAGAATGCAACACAGAACCAGAATACGAAATCGACAAGTAGATCTAGACATCTTAGATGGTAAGTAGTGTAGATCTAGACCTGGCCGATGGTGAGCTGGGCACAGTCATTGTCTAAAAACATCACATTACTTCTTTTTTTCCTAAAAAAACTCTGCATTTATGAAATTTTCATACATTTAATTATACTTTGAAACATAATAAGTACACGGAAGTACATGGAAATACTGCTTTCCATTCCATTTTACAACTATACCCCCTAACATATCAAGACCCATGCTTTTTGTGTGGCACGGACAGGAGCGTCTGCGTTTTTTTTCTGGGCACGGGAAGAGTTAATTATGTATTTAAATGATATGCATACCTTTAGTAGTGTGGCATAGATCCTGTGTAGTCCTTTTGCTTTGTAGTGTGTGTGAACTATATAGATGAAAGAGATGACAACTGCGGTAAAATTGATTATAATAATAAGGTAGATAGAGGTCTGTGGTTCAGTTTTACAAAACCACAAAGGAAATAAGGAAACTGAGCAGAAATACAAATGGCAGAGAATAAGGAAGTAAGAGGATAATGCATAAATGAAGAACATACTGTATAGATTCAGTGCAGACATACAGTGCACAAGTTGTCTGCATGAATCACATTGTCGTCCGAGATCTTCATGCATGCCCCAGTTTTCCATCCAAGCTTTTTATTACATTATATAACATTCACAAACTATTTCCTGAGTATTTTTTTTTTTTTAAATAGGAAAGGGCATGTGAGCATGTATCCAGCACACCAAATATGTTTGCAGCCAAACAGTGTATCGGAGAAAGGGGAGAGTTTGGTACAACAACATACGAGATGTGTTTTCCATCTGCTAACACTGTCGTTGAGCAGGTATGAAGTTTGTGAGTGAAGCTTGGCTTTTATCCTGCATTCAGAAGGTACAGTTTTAGTTGAAGCGTGATGATGACGGCAGTAAAACTAGCCCTGCTGAGTAAGAGGTAGATAGAAGTATATGTTTCTGTTTTGTCTTTTGATAGAAAGAGGAAGGAACAACAATGATAGACAGCCAAGTTTTTTCCAAGTTCTGTTGTGTATTAGGTAGCAAGAGCTTTTAGCTCACAGGTACATGAAATTCTGCCACACCAAGATCTACTATAGGTTCACAGAGATCTGCCGCAGCCACACACAAATCTGTCATAGGCTCACTGAGATCTGCCACAGCCACACACAAATCTGTCATAGCCACATGGAGATCTGCCACAGCCACACACAAATCTGTCATAGCCACATGGAGATCTGCCACAGCCACACACAAATCTGTCATAGCCACATTGAGATCTGCCACAGCCACACACAAATCTGTCATAGCCACATGGAGATCTGCCACAGCCACACACAAATCTGTCATAGCCTCATTGAGATCTGCCACAGCCACACACAAATCTGTCATAGCCACATGGAGATCTGCCACAGCCACACACAAATCTGTCATATCCCCCTGGAGATCTGCCACAGCCACACACAAATCTGTCATATCCCCCTGGAGATCTGCCACAGCATCACAGAAATCTGTCATATCCCCCTGGAGATCTGCCACAGCATCACAGAAATCTGTCATATCCCCCTGGAGATCTGCCACAGCCACCAACCACCATCTCTTATTTGCTGTTTTTTTTTTCCCCCCATTTCCTTCCCTTTTTCTGTCTTACCGTAAATTTCTTTCTGCATTTAGTTTGTTTCAGCAAAGTATTTAAAAGAAATTTTAGTGTTTTCTATAGCTTATGGCTTTTCATCTGACAAGATGGTGCAGAAACAAGTGAATGTCAGTTGATAATGGATGTTGGTGAGCTCCATTACTGAGTAGCTTGAAAGCAGACTGAATGAGTTAGCAGTCAGCGACTCATATGACCGCTTGCATCAGAACTGGATGACTATAAATGGCCAAGACCCTGTTCTGTCTCCCAGTGTTGCCCGTGGAAGCAGACAGCAGTCTGGCCAAATGAATGAGAATCACAGTAGGAAGGTGAACCAGGTCCCAAAAATGTGCCGAGCTGAAGCTGGATGTGTCAGGCTTTGTAAGGGCAAAACGGCATGATGCCACTTTGAGAGCAAGTACAGACGAAGACCAAGTAGCCTCCCCTCATGATTGACTCCGTCAGTTCGTGATTGACATAACCAACTACAGAAGCAGTGAGGCATTTTCACAGCTCATTGGACTGGATTGTAAAAAAAAAAAAAAAATGAAAATCAAATATTGCTTTCAGTTGCCTCTCACTTTCTTTTAAAAGTAATTGTATCCCAAACAGGTGAAGAAGGAAGTTGAAAGAATGGGAGCTAAAGCTGTTTTCATTGCTACAGACTTTAATGAACTGAAAACAGAACTTTCAAGAGCTCTTAGTTCTGTAAGTATTGAACTCTTGTTGAGTGAACGAGTCTCAGGTCTTGATGTAAATGTCAGTTCGATGCTAATGGAAGCTAGTGCTGAAATGATTTCATAGTCAAGCCATTGATTTGGATTATGAGTAGGTTATGTATTTGTTTCTTGAAGGCACTGATTTGGGTTATGAGTAGGTTATGTATTTGTTCCTTGAAGACATTGATTTGGGTTATGAGTAGGTTATGTATTTGTTCCTTGAAGACATTGATTTGGGTTATGAGTAGGTTATGTATTTGTTCCTTGAAGACATTGATTTGGATTATGAGTAGGTTATGTATTTGTTCCTTGAAGACATTGATTTGGATTATGAGTAGGTTATGTATTTGTTCCTTGAAGACATTGATTTGGGTTATGAATAGGTTATGTATTTGTTCCTTGAAGACATTGATTTGGGTTATGAGTAGGTTATGTATTTGTTCCTTGAAGACATTGATTTGGGTTATGAGTAGGTTATGTATTTGTTCCTTGAAGACATGATTTGGATTATGAGTAGGTTATGTATTTGTTCCTTGAAGACATTGATTTGGGTTATGAGTAGGTTATGTATTTGTTCCTTGAAGACATTGATTTGGATTATGAGTAGGTTATGTATTTGTTCCTTGAAGGCATTGATTTGGATTATGAGTAGGTTATGTATTTGTTCCTTGAAGGCATTGATTTGGATTATGAGTAGGTTATGTATTTGTTCCTTTAAGACATTGATTTGGGTTATGAGTAGGTTATGTATTTGTTCCTTGAAGACATTGATTTGGGTTATGAGTAGGTTATGTATTTGTTCCTTGAAGACATTGATTTGGATTATGAGTAGGTTATGTATTTGTTCCTTGAAGACATTGATTTGGGTTATGAGTAGGTTATGTATTTGTTCCTTGAAGACATTGATTTGGATTATGAGTAGGTTATGTATTTGTTCCTTGAAGGCATTGATTTGGATTATGAGTAGGTTATGTATTTGTTCCTTGAAGGCATTGATTTGGATTATGAGTAGGTTATGTATTTGTTCCTTAAAGACATTGATTTGGATTATTATGAGTAGGTTATGTATTCATTCCTTGAAGACATTGATTTGGATTAGGAGTAGGTTATGTATTCATTCTTTAACCTCCTCAGCATTAAGTTTCCAGTGAAAAAAAAAAAAAAAGATACTGAAAATGTTGCTTAGATGGCATATTGGCCCCATCCACTCATTAATATTAATTAAGGAGTTCCCATAATTATTTTTAGCAGACTGATATCATTTTATTCACTAGATGGGAGCACAGTGCTACCCCCAGTAATATTTGGGCTTAACACTATGTATGTGGGTAAAAAAACCAGGTTAGCTCATGTAACGTACACAGCTGATGATTTTAGCTCAGAGAACCTGGCCCATATAACATACAGGGATAATGCTTAGAAGGTTAATTTTTGCAGTTGAAGACATGGGCTTATCATCAAACTCTACAACTGTCAGGGATAATGTTATCTATCATGTAGGGCTAGGTTGTGGTATCTGTCATGTTGGGCTAGGTTGTGGTGTCTGTCATGTTGGGCTAGGTTGTGGTATCTGTCATGTTGGGCTAGGTTGTGGTATCTGTCATGTTGAGCTAGGTTGTGGTATCTGTCATATTGAGCTAGGTTGTGGTATCTGTCATGTTGGGCTAGGTTGTGGTATCTGTCATGTTGAGCTAGGTTGTGGTATCTGTCATGTTGGGCTAGGTTGTGGTATCTGTCATGTTGAGCTAGGTTGTGGTATCTGTCATGTTGGGCTAGGTTGTGGTGTCTGTCATGTTGGGCTAGGTTGTGGTGTCTGTCATGTTGGGCTAGGTTGTGGTATCTGTCATGTTGAGCTAGGTTGTGGTATCTGTCATGTTGGGCTAGGTTGTGGTGTCTGTCATGTTGGGCTAGGTTGTGGTGTCTGTCATGTTGGGCTAGGTTGTGGTGTCTGTCATGTTGGGCTAGGTTGTGGTATCTGTCATGTTGGGCTAGGTTGTGGTATCTGTCATGTTGGGCTAGGGTGTGGTATCTGTCATGTTGGGCTAGGTTGTGGTATCTGTCATGTTGGGCTAGGGTGTGGTATCTGTCATGTTGGGCTAGGTTGTGGTATCTGTCATGTTGGGCTAGGTTGTAGTATCTGTCATGTTGGGCTAGGTTGTAGTATCTGTCATGTTGGGCTAGGTTGTGGTATCTGTCATGTTGGGCTAGGTTGTGGTATCTGTCATGTTGGGCTAGGTTGTGGTATCTGTCATGTTGGGCTAGGTTGTGGTATCTGTCATGTTGGGCTAGGTTGTAGTATCTGTCATGTTGGGCTAGGTTGTGGTATCTGTCATGTTGGGCTAGGTTGTGGTATCTGTCATGTTGGGCTGGTGGTATCCAAATATAGCATTATAGAGCTTGGGATCAGGATAGTATGTAGATCAATAATTTTCAGCTTTTTACATGTCTACACAAACAAACACACCTCACCCCAGCAGATTCCCAATATGTCCCCATGCCTCCTTTGCCAGACTGTCAAAATCACCAGCATCATAAATCCGGTTAAGGTGCCATTATGACATCAAAAGATGTGAATAGCTTGCTGGTACTTCACACATGGATAGCCAGGAACAAAAACAGCTGAAAGAAAAATTGTTCAGAAAAGTCCCATACTCCCATCATTTTGTTCATGCAGCCCCAGAGGATATGGATGCCCCTGGTTAATAACTCCTGATCTAGACATCCTTGCCTCATAGGGCCAAGGCAGCTGTAGCTGCTGTGTTGATCATGCTGACTGTCTTTATCATAGGCCCAGGCAGCTGTAGCTGCTGATCATGCTGACTGTCTTTATGGCCTCTCACTGTTTCTGTGCCTTTAACTAAAGCAGGCTCCAGATTGATATTTACTTTGAAATAAATTTGCTTTTTTTATTTTTAGGACTTTTTTTTAATAGCAGTTTCAGTAGAACAACACTTTTGTCTTTCTGTGTATGTTTCTTTTCATCATGTCTTTCCCTCCTCTGCCATAGATCAGTACTGTGCTTTTGTAGTTTACAGTTTTAAAGCAGCTCCATCATTCACTCAAATGATGGACTCATTTCACACCAAAGCTGTGCATATCAGATAACTGATGACTGCTCAGTAAAAATTAAAACATACAATCATTGTATTTATGTGTGGAGACCAAAGACACTGGCAACCAAAGCTAAGTAATACAACAGGCAGTAACCCATGGTTGACTGTGAACATCAGGATTAGCAAATCGTATCTGATCAGGACCCAATGATGCCAGTGGTAGCAGACTACCATCTTGTGAAATGAATAGGTATCATAATGAGAAGGGAAACTTGATATAAAAAAATAAGCCATTCTAAAGTCAGGTATGTCAGACTGAAAGCACAGATATCTCGGCATAGATGTAAACCATGACAGTGTAACCACCAGATGAAGTATAAGCATGCTTGTAACATGGGATGAGAGTGGTCATCACAGACAGAAGTGCATTTTTTGCAGTGTCTGTGAACTGTACAGTAAGATACTAAAATTAGACCTGTGACAGAGATGCACTGTACTGCTAAAGATACCAAAAAAATATATGTATGGATGTACAGAACATGAAAACTAAAGTCCATAGATTTCTAATTACTGTTACAAACACTTTTCCAGGATGTAAAACTGATCAAGCAACGAGACCCTGCATCCCCACTGCTAGATCTGGCCATACTTGGTAGGTCTGATCACTTCATAGGCAACTGCGTGTCCACGTTTACAGCATTCGTTAAGCGAGAGAGAGATGTCAAGGGGCTGACATCATCGTTTTGGGCATTTGAAAAAAGGAAAAGAAGGGAGGACTTGTGATAAACAATTTGTTTATAACGAACAATATTAGTCTGTTATTGTTGTCTCTGCAGCACTTTCATTGATCTGTACTTCATTTTTTCCAATGAACTTTCAGACTGCATACGATCATTATTTTGTTGATATTATATATGTGCAGCACAAAATTGAGAGATAATTGTGCATTATATTCATAATTTATGTGTTTAAATCATGTAATTTATATACAGTAGTGGATTAGTCCATTAGCAGATTGGAAACAGGAGTCTTGCTCATAGTAAAGTGATAGAGCACAGAGTGCATAGGTAGCTTTGAAAAATAATAGACAAGCACTTTAGGTGTGAGAGAACTAAGATTCTTACATCTTTCCCATGCTGTTAAACATCACAAAGGGCTCGCATGGTAGTTGCCAATTTTCCTGTTTTTAGTGAGCTTTTCAACTTCATCAAGCGATTTTATTCCTATTAATTTAACTTCTCCTAACAATGTCCTCTTTAGAGTTTCATGTGGTCAACCTCTTTTTCTTCAGTCTGTTGTGTTCCACTTGATAGCTTGTGTTGGGATTCTCTGTTTCTTCTCAGAATAGTTAAGAGAAAATAATAGACAAGCATTTTAGACCTGAGTAGTAAGAATAGTTCAGAGAAAATAATAGATGAGTGAGCAAGTTAGACATGACAAAAATAAAAATAGTTAAGAGAATGACTGTGACTTTAACCATGGACTCCAGTAGAATGAGCAAGCATCTAGACGTGAGAGGACAGCATGCATCAGTTCAGCCGTCGAGTATGGTGACAGCACACATCAGTTCAGCCATCGAATATGATGACACAGTCATTCTCTTGCCATTTCTCTTTCCCTTATATCTAAAAAATTAGTCTGTTATTTTTTAAGACAAAAAATACATGTTATTCTCTATCATTTTGATCCATTAGTTTTGGAAATATTTTATTTTCTGTGGGATTTTTTCTGTTTTTGTATATATTTTTTAAGTTTCCTTTCTCAGGAAGATCCTAAAAATGCCTGATATCACCAAACTCTTAAATCACCAATATGCCTCCAGGTATATGAAACAACTCTGGGGAAAAAAAAAAAGAAGCTTGTATGTTCCATTGATACAAGACAGAAAAGAAATGAGTGAAAATTTTCAAACCCAGGGATCCAAAATGACAGCCCAACACCTGTTACAGGACAGACCTTCATTTGCAAGACGGCATACCTGGCTGTCAGCTGTATAGTGACTTGACAGGTTAAGACAAATGGCAGCATTCTTCTAAGATATCCAAGTTGATATCTGAAAGTGTTCGAATAAGAAGAAAACCCAGGGATCAAGATAAGTCGGGTTAAATTTAGTTAACTTTCCACTATGAGATGTTTAGAATTGAGATATGTCTTCATCATATATATATGTATATATATTTTATACACTATTTAATATGTTAATTGGAGATAAATAGATGACTTACATACACACTAGAGATAAAACTGTAATCCAGTACTTATTACCTTTAAAATCATGTACACACTTTGCAACCTAAAGAGTCCAAATTTCGCAAAACCTTGCATTCACGGGGTAACTAGAAACATTTGCAATGCTGTGAACTTGATTTTTGTCATCTTCAGTAGATTGTGGAAACAAGAGCATGTATTTCTCAGTATTATCTTGCCTTGATGATATTACTGTCTCTAGTGGTAAGTATGCCAAAACATCATCATCAGACACCATGGATGGTCATTCTCTACAAGTTTTCATATTTTTTTTTTAATGATTTTTTTTGGCTTGGTGTTTTCTGCCATGACACCATACACGAACATCCATAATCTTCTTTAGCCACTTCCTGTCTTCCATATTATCTTTCCTGTTGTTTTCAGGAGTCCATCATAGCAGTTTTAACACTCAGATTTTGTAATAAACATTTAATAATATGCACTTTATATGAAGTTGCTTTAGTTTTTTGTTTCATTTCGTTGTTCTCAGTTACACTGGGTACAGAAATCTGTTTTGTAAATCTTAGGCAAGATGTTTATTAAGAGAAATGACACCCAAAGAGATGATAGTTGTTCAGCACCATCATCTGGACAGTCTCACACTGGAAGGTCTTCAGAAATTGGACAGTCCCTTACTGGAAGGTCTACAGAAATTGGACAGCCCCTCACTGGAAGGTCTGCAGAAATTGTTTTTTAAATTAACAGCTGCAGGGACCAATTTTAGAAGTCTGCAGCTTCACAAAGTGCGGAAGAAAAGATGTTAGCCAGAAGGTTTGGTCACATTACACGACTACCACCAGACATCATGCCACAGGAAACTTACATGACTATCACCAGACAGTATATTACAGGAAAAATTCATGCTAACAATGGCAGGAGACAGAGAGAAAGGGGCCTGTGCAGGAGATGGCACATGCCGTAAATATACCTGTACATGAAGCAAATTGCTAAGCCTTATCATGAAGTCTATTTTCTCCCTTAACACTGATAGGTATTTGAGGAAGAAGACAAGACAGATTAGCCAAATTCCACTATAAAGATCTTAGGTATACCTCTGTTTCAAACTTATCTTGGCTGGTTAAAACTATGTCTATACTGACAACTTGTATGAAATTAAATGTCGGCAACAAAAATGTCTCACTGCCAAACCTATATTGGACAGACTATGGGAAAGTGAGAGTGTGAATGGAAAGACATTGTAGATAAATGGAGCTGTGACAAATCAAGGGTGCTGGAAAGAAATTTGAACTGCGGGAAAAAATGCATCATAAACAACCAACACTTGACAAGAACTATTAGCAACATGTTAAGGAGATACATGGGGCTGTCCTGACAACCAACACTTGACATGAACTATTAGCAACATGTGATGGAGATATATGGGGCTGTCCTGAACAACCAACACTTGACATGAACTATTAGCAACATGTGATGGAGATGTATGGGGCTGTCCTGAATGCAGTGATGCTGGAGTCTGAATTATGAAGCTTGAACAAAGATGTCTGCTACATTTTCTGCACACATTTTGCCACTGTTCATTTCTTACACTGAGCATTGCATCTGATCAGAGATGTGCAGAATCACATTTCTGATTTTACAATGATGATACAGAATTCCAACCACATCATACTACGCCTTAGCAAAAAATTCCACGATTTCATAAATCACAAAAACTGAAAGAGAAACTGCCTTCTCTGTCATCACCATCATCATCTCATACAATAATAAAAACATTTTAAGATTTGTATCCTTTCATTACAATACAAAGATAAAGCTAAACACTAACAAACAAACAAACAAAAACAGTTCTAAATCTTAAACATATAAGAAAAAAAAATCTTCAACACATAATGGTAAAAGAAACTCTGAAGGTTTGATTTTAATAATAAATGCGCAATTTAAACAAAAAAATACAACCAGCACCTGACATGTACTATTAGCAACATGTGATGGATATATGGGGCTGTCCTGAACAACCAACACTTGAACTATTAGCAACATGTGATGGATATATGGGGCTGTCCTGAACAGTCAACACTTGAACTATTAGCAACATGTGATGGGGATATATGGGGCTGTCCTGAACAACCAACACTTGAACTATTAGCAACATGTGATGGGGATATATGGGGCTGTCCTGAACAACCAACACTTGAACTATTAGCAACATGTGATGGATATATGGGGCTGTCCTGAACAATCAACACTTGAACTATTAGCAACAGGTGATGGGGATATATGGGGCTGTCCTGAACAACAAACACTTGAACTATTAGCAACATGTGATGGGGATATATGGGGCTGTCCTAAACAACCAACACTTGACATGAACTATTAGCAACATGTGATGGGGATATATGGGGCTGACCTGAACAAACAGCACTTGAACTATTAGCAACATGAGATATATGGGGCTGTCCTAAACAACCAACACTTGACATGAAATATTAGCAACATGTGATGGAGATATATAGGGCTGTCCTAAACAACCAACACTTGTACTATTAGCAACATGTGATGGAGATATATGGGGCTGTCCTGAACAGCCAACACCTGACATGAACTATTAGCAACATGTGATGGGGATATATGGGGCTGTCCTGAACATCTAACACTTGAACTATTAGCAACATGTGATGGGGATATATGGGGCTGACCTGAACAACCAGCACTTGAACTATTAGCAACATGAGATATATGGGGCTGTCCTAAACAACCAACACTTGACATGAACTATTAGCAACATGTGATGGAGATATATGGGGCTGTCCTAAACAACCAACACTTGAACTATTAGCAACATGTGATGGAGATATATGGGGCTGTCCTGAACAACCAACACTTGACATGTACTATTAGCAACATGTGATGGGGATATATGGGGCTGTCCTGAACAACCAGCACTTGAAGTATTAGCAACATGTGATGGAGATATATGGGGCTGTCCTGAACAACCAACACTTGAACTATTAGCAACATGTGATGGATATATGGGGCTGTCCTGAACAATCAACACTTGAACTATTAGCAACATGTGATGGGCATATATGGGGCTGTCCTGAACAACCAACACTTGAACTATTAGCAACATGTGATGGGGATATATGGGGCTGACTTGAACAACCAGAACTTGAACTATTAGCAACATGAGATATATGGGGCTGTCCTAAACAACCAACACTTGACATGAACTATTAGCAACATGTGATGGAGATATATGGGGCTGTCCTAAACAACCAACACTTGAACTATTAGCAACATGTGATGGAGATATATGGGGCTGTCCTGAACAACCAACACTTGACATGTACTATTAGCAACATGTGATGGATATATGGGGCTGTCCTGAACAACCAGCACTTGAAGTATTAGCAACATGTGATGGAGATATATGGGGCTGTCCTGAACAACCAACACTTGAACTATTAGCAACATGTGATGGATATATGGGGCTGTCCTGAACAATCAACACTTGAACTATTAGCAACATGTGATGGGCATATATGGGGCTGTCCTGAACATCTAACACTTGAACTATTAGCAACATGTGATGGGGATATATGGGGCTGACTTGAACAACCAGAACTTGAACTATTAGCAACATGTGATGGTGATATATGGGGCTGTCCTGAACAACCAACACTTGAACTATTAGCAACAGGTGATGGGCATATATGGGGCTGTCCTGAACAACCAGCACTTGAACTATTAGCAACATGTGATGGGCATATATGGGGCTGTCCTGAACAACTAGCACTTGAACTATTAGCAACATGTGATGGGCATATATGGGGCTGTCCTGAACAACTAGCACTTGAACTATTAGCAACATGTGATGGATATATGGGGCTGACTTGAACAACCAGCACTTGAACTATTAGCAACATGAGATATATGGGGCTGTCCTGAACAACCAACACTTGAACTATTAGCAACATATTATGGAGATATATGGGGCTGTCCTAAACAACCAACACTTGAACTATTAGCAACATGTGATGGAGATATATGGGGCTGTCCTGAACAACCAACACCTGACATAAGCTATTAGCAACATGTGATGGGCATATATGGGGCTGTCCTAAACAACCAACACTTGAACTATTAGCAACATGTGATGGAGATATTTGGGGCTACCCTGAGCAACCAACACTTGACATGAACTATTAGCAACATGTAATGGGGATATATGGGGCTATCCTGAACAACGAACACTTGACATGAACTATTAGCAACATGTGATGGAGATATATGAGGCTATCCTGAACAACCAACACTTGACATGAACTATTAGCAACATGTGATGGAAATGTATGGGACTGTCCTGAATGCAGTGATGCTGGAGTCTGAATTATGAAGCCTGAACAAAGACGTCTGCTAAATTTTCTGCACACATTTTGCCACTGTTCATTTCTTACACTGAGCATTGCATCTGATCAGAGATGTGCAGAATCACATTTCTGATTTTACAATGATGATACAGAATTCCAACCACATCATACTACGCCTTAGCAAAAAATCCACGATTTCATAAACTGAAAAGGCAATTTCTCCCCTGTCATCATCATCATCTCATACATTTCATACAATAATAAAAACATTTTAAGATTTGTATCCTTTCATTACAATACAAAGATAAAGCTAAACACTAACAACAACAACAACAAAATAGTTCTAAATCTTAAACATACAAAGAAAAAAGATCTTCAACACAGAATGGTAAAAGAAACACTGGAAGTTTGATTTTAATAATATATGTGAAATTTTAAAAAAATAAATAAAATGCATGAATTTGATTTTTAAAACAGGTATATTTGATTTTAAACATGTAACTGAATAAATTCATTTGATTTTAAACATGTAACTGAACATATCCATTTGATTTTAAACATATAACTGAATATATTCATTTGATTTTAAACATGTAACTGAATATATCCATTTGATTTTAAACATATAACTGAATATATTCATTTGATTTTAAACATGTAACTGAATATATCCATTTGATTTTAAACATGTAACTGAATATATTCATTTGATTTTAAACAGTAACTGAACATATCCATTTGATTTTAAACATATAACTGAATATATTCATTTGATTTTAAACATACAACTGAATATATTCATTTGATTTTAAACATGTAACTGAATATATCCATTTGATTTTAAACATAAAAAATACAAACATTTGTTACAGTGACCGCATAAATGATTACCGTCTGGGCTACCAAAGCAATGGCCAAGACCCTGTTTCACTGTTGAACCTAGTAACAGGCTCAGACTGCCTACCATGGTAGAGTTCACTGATGTTCCCAGGGTGGTGGAGTATGCAGAAAAAGGATACTTGTTTGTGTAATCCAAGTCTTGAAACTAGCCGCTCCCTGGCTGATGCAATTTTTATGTGTAAACACTGTCACTGTGTCAGCACATATGAACAGCCTCCTATCTTATAAGATATTTTAAAACAAAAAGCAAGAAACTTCAGAGGATTTTATATAGGGAAAGAAAATTTCAAATTTCTATGAAGTTCTTTGAAAATACTGTATAAGATTACATCATATTTGACCTTCATTTAAAGCTTTTTTTTTTAATTCAAGTCTGATCCATATTTGACTATCAGTACTTTTTTTTTTTTTAAATTGTATCATTAACTCTAATTTTCTTAAACATGTTTTTTAAAAAAATCTATTTTAACTTAATATTCAGTCTTTCATCATCTTCATCAAGTTGGATGCAACTAACTGTAAGCTGCGATACTCTCCTATTATGTGCCAAACTACACTGATTCCCTTAACTTCTGCAGTGAGGGAAAAAAAACACAGGCTTCACCAGTGCTTATCATACAAGGCTGAATCATATGAAAGTGAGACAATGCAAGTAAAATTTCCACAGGGGCAGACAGAAATCCCTTAGTAGTATCATCTATTAGAACCAAGGATAGCAATGTTGGTAAGCAGATGGCACCCACTGTTCCTAAGCAGCAAAATGAGAACAGAGCATGTCAAGTTGGCAACTATATTGTAGACATGCTCCAAGGAAGAAGTGGATTCTGTTATCTGATTCTTGTCCACCAAAGGTCTGAACCCCTCAGACATACTCCATGAAGTATGCACATCTGCTGCATACAGCTATAAGTGTATGTCCAAGGCTCAAGTCTACAACTAGGTTTTGAAATTCAAGATGGGCATTAACAAGTTTACACAACACTGACCATCCTGGGCAACCTCACAAGGGATGCAGTGCGTTAGCGGCCAAAAAGTCAAGACTGGGATTCAGGCACTGGTTCTAGGGTGCCATAAATACAAAGCAAGGGGACTATACTTAAAAATGAGGTGCTATTTTCCTTGACTAGATTAAAGTTATATGTAATTTATACTTTTTTAGTTTTCAGTTGCTTCATCCTTGTACACCAATCCATGTCCCCTCGTGGTTGCTTCCCTCTCATACATCAATACCTGCCCACTCCCAGTCGTGCTGTACTAACTAAACAGCTTGCTACCAAGAGCACCAAATGGAGTTGAAAAGAACATCTGAAAGTTATTATTCTAGGTTTCACATAATCATCTCTGGCCCTTGTCTTAAGCTGACTGAAATCTAAAAAACAAAAATCCAATCACATGGATAACATCAAAGTAATGTACATATTTTTAAGACTCATCTATGGAATCTGGTGAATTTCCTTATTTGTGATACTGACCATCATGTGTTGCATTTGTTTTGTTGTTGTCCACCAACTGCCATGTGAGGATTGGTATACAGCAAGGGTTGGCAACCTTTCAGTAGTGTTGTGCTGAAGTAATATTGCAAAGTATGCCAACCTAACACCCCCCCCCCCCCACATATTTTTATATACAACAAAGTCTTGAAAGGACTGGGTATAAAGTTTTTTTCCTTTTTTGACTCATTTTAAGGGCGCCAATGCTGCATTCCTTACTAACAACATCAAATGTTATGTTACCGTCCATGGACAGACTTCACTGGCATGCATAAGCAACAACCAAAAGAACACTATTGGTGGTGGAGGAAAGAGTGGACGGAAAGGACAGAAACAGAACTTGGTCAAGGTTAGTCCTGTAACTCCATACTGGCTGAAAGACTTCACACCAGACTGCTGGCAAGACTCTTCGGATGCCGCGCGTGGAGTGAAGCTCCTCCTGGTCAAGGAAGAAACTGCGGAAAAGAAGTAAGGGTTGCTGTGCGGTGCCGATATGAAAAGGTGAAGGAAAGGATAAAGTTTAATTGTTATGTCCAGTAGTATCGCTGTGAGAGCTACACATACCACGGCGCCTCTGCTCTAGAGGGTGGCCACGTCCGAAATACACCTACACTGGTGAAAATGCCTAAACCAGCATACACCAGGAGTGAAACTTGATGGCTAGGCATGTCACGCCACCTTCGCTCTAGAGGTTGGTCATGCCCAATATACAGCCATACTGGTGAAATATGCCTAAACCGGCTCATACCAGGGGTGAAACTTGAAGGCTACGCATGTCACGGTACCTCTGCTCTAGAGGTCAGTCACGTCCCAAACACACCCATACTGGGATAATATGCCTAAACCAGCTCAACAACAAAGAAGTACGAAGAAACATAAGAAAAAACAAAAAACAATACATACAAGATTGTTGTGAAAGAATAGAAGAACATCAGAAGTGTAGAAGAGATAGTGAAATGTTTAAAGAAATGAAGACACTGACGAGAAATGTCACATCTAAGCTAAATGTAATTTGTGATGAGATGGGGAATACCTTGACAGAGACAGAGGAAATTCTAGAAAGATAGAAGGAATATTGCAAAGGAATGTATGAAACAACCGACTGTGGAAACAGAAATCAACAGTGTGAATTATTATTGGAGGAGAAAGAACCTGAACTGACAATAGAAGAAGTTTTATGGGCAATAAAGAATCTGAAAAATGGTAAATCACCAGGATGTGATAACAGTTGAATTTATTAAAGCAGGAGGAAAGGAATGTGCAACAATCTATCATGCACTATGTAAAAAGATATGGCATTCAGGTATTTGGCCAAAAGAATGGAAAAGAACTGTATTCATACCACTGCCAAAAAAGGGTAACCTGAAATTATGCACAAACTACAGAACTGTTGCCCTGATTAGTCATGCCAGTAAAATTCTGTTAAAAATCATAATGGGTAGACTTCGAAAGAAAATAGAAGAAGAAGTCAATATGGTCCAAGCTGGTTTCAGGCACGGAAGAGGATCAAGAGATCATATATTCAATATAAGATTAATAACAGAGAATTGCAGAGAGTTTAATGTGTATCTATATTTATCCTTTATAGACTACTCAAAGGCATTTGATTGTGTACAACACCAGAAACTTTGGGAAATAATGGAAAAAATGGGATTTCCAACTCATTTGATACAATTAACATCACTGCTGTATCTAGACCAACAAGCAGCAGTAAGAATAAATGGTGAAACAACAACTTGGTTTGACATAAAACAAGGGGTCCGTCAGGGGTGCATATTGTCACCCTACTTATTTAACTTGTATACTGAAAATATAATGAGGAATGTTAGAGAAAATGTAGACAAAGAATATTACGATGCCATAACAATTGGAGGTTATGAAATACCAGAGATTAGATATGCTGATGACACAGTATTACTGTCCACAACACAAAAAGGAATGGAAAAACTAATTATGTCAGTCCGTAAGAACAGCCAAGAGCAGAACCTCTATCTTAATGCGAAGAAAACTAAATTGATGACAATTGACAAAACAAACGAGGCAGCTGAAATATGTATCAATGAGGAAAAACTGGAAGAAGTGGAGAGTTTTGAATATCTTGGATCACTACTAACTAATAATGGAGATTCAATGAGGGAATTAAAAGGAGGACATCTATCACTCTTCAGAAAGTAAAGCAAATAAAAAATCTGTGGAGAGGAGCAGACAGAACCACAAAAATAAGATTTTTAAGGGCATGCATCTTTCCCATCACAACATATGCCTGTGAGACGTGGACACTTAACAAAACAGCTGAGAAACACATAAATGCCTTTGAATGTAAATGCTAAGAATTCTCCAAATATCGTGGACACAAAAAAGAACAAATATATCTATACTACAAGAGCTTGATACTGAAGAAGGCTGGTTAGTGGGGAGGATTAAAGAGAGAAAACTTAAATATTCTGGACACATTAAACATCACGATAATTTAGAGAAAACCATATTGAATGGATACATAATGGGAAAAAGAAAGAGAGGAAGACCAAAACGAAGATGGCTGCAAGACATCGTTGACGATCTGCAAATGGATGCAGCAGCGGCAGGCCATCTTGCTCACAACCGAGAGGCCTACAGGAGTGCTGTTTGGGAGGCAAAGTTCCGCAAGGGACATGCAAATGAATGAATGAATGGCTCAACCCAGGGGTGGAAGTCACTAGTAGTGAGGATTCGTCCTCCTGGACAAAAGCTCCATCCTGGTCACAACTAGGAAGGGTAGCGGCCATGACCACAAAATGCTGAAGTTGGAGACACTGGACCAGGGCAGTCTAGATAGGCAACCACCTCTCACCCGGCGGGGATGTATGTGTATCCTAATCATGCTGAGGTTTTCCGGTGAGAAAATCCAACACTGGACTGGATGGACAACCACCTCTCACCTGGCAGTGATACACGGGTATCTCAAAACACATCGAGGTTTTCCGGTGAGAAAGTCCAACTCTGGCTTGGGTGGGCTACCACCTCTCACCCAGCAGGGATATACTGATATCCAAAACACGTCGAGGTCTTCTGGTGAGAAAGTCCAACTCTAACTGGTGCAACGAAAACCACGGTGTCACGCAATCCCACTTCTGAGATCCACCAAGAATACAGGCTAAGCCCTGCGATACTATGAACCTCTTGTGGTCCTCTCGGGGATCTTGTGTGTTCCTTTTGGGGACCACAAGAGGGACCACGGGACTTAACGAGGACCACAGGCGTAAATTCAGTAGGATCACAGGGTGGTCTTGGTGGTAGAAGCGAACAAAGAAGAAGACGAAGACTGTGCAGTCTTACCTCCAGTGCCTAACAACTTTCGTTCTGAAGGGATGCAAAAACAGGAATAGCTTTAAAGAATTATACGCTTCTATTTAATTAAAAATTCAAATGTTTTAGGAGATCATGATTACTATATTTCAGTTCAAACAGTATGCCACTTTTTAGCTGCCAACCCATGCTATACGGTACGCCTCATAAGGCAGGCAGATCTTCATTTTCAGAAGCTGTTTTCCCCAAAACTATTGGTGTTGGGTACCCATTTTCACAGTTAGCAGAGGGCAGAAATGGTTGGTTGGTTGCAAACTGACAAGTAACCATCATAACAAAACTAACATAGGCCTGCCATTTTTTACAGCAATGTGATTTCACAGAGATTATGATCATGAAACTTTACATAAAAGCTGAAAGCAACATGAGAAAAACTTGGAAGCATGACCCACAGCATATATTACAAACTAACTATAAATGTTATACCAAAGTTATGTTCTACCAACACTTTCCATGGAGAAGAATGATGATGAGCAGCTAAAAAGATAATGGCCAAATTATACTCATTCTATAAAACCTGCCTATGACAGATTCTCACAACTTATTTGCCATAATCATAAATAAAATGGACTTCCTTAGTTCCAATATAAATGCACTACTCTATTTAAAAAAGAGCTGGAAATGGACTGGATATGAATTTCAAAAAAAGAGCTAACACTATTGGGAGAAAGGTCATGTGACCTGCACAAGAAGAAATGTGGAAGAGACACCAACCCAAGAACAACATGCTGATGAACAGATGAACCTGCATTAGGTAGCATATAATGCAGCTGGGGTGCTATACAAAAGCTGGCTGTAGACCACAAGAAATGGGGAGAAATTTACTGCTACAACAAGAAGTAGGCAATCTAGCTGAGACATTATGTAAATGCTAGCTATAGAAGACAAGCAGTTGACAGAATGTATTAATATGTTGAAAATAACAATGCATAGTAAATAGTGACTGCACTGTCAATCAGCGTACAAAGTAACTAAGTGGATTTAGAAACAAATAAAAACACCTATTATGAAAAGTGAAAAACTATGAAGTATCTAAGAGGATTCAGAAACACAAATAAAAACGCCTATTACAAAAAATGGATCTTCTTGTTAAAAGCTCTTAATTGTCCCTAATCTGTTAATCTCGTTCAACAATTCAGCCTATCTACAAATTAATGTGGAAAATTCATATTCAAGAAAAAAATGACAAGAGATCAAAAAATAAATAAGTAGACAAGTGGCACCTACAAAATAAATGCAACAAATCTGATTGGGCATACCAATGACAGCACATACAAAGAAGCATGACCACCTAGAGCACAGCACCCAATCACAAGAAGAAACTAATCACTTTAAAGAGAATTGTTCACTTTATAACATGCTAAACTTTGCTTTGCAGAAAAATAGGTGCTCTATCAGTGCTTCAGTAGACTCCTTTTTCTGCAAACACATAACACATCTATACGAGACCTCTCTCTTGACACTGCCTGCTTCTTCCACTACATGACTTGACATATGCAACTGAAGCCTTTCTGAACTGTCAGCAGAAAAATCACAATCATTACAATTGTACATGTCTTCCCTGTTACTCTGAGTTGTTACATCTGAGTGTTTCTCCATGTGCCTTGTAGTTTTTTGCCGACGACATAAATATTCACAGACACTACATTTGTGAAGTTGTGTGTGATGTGTACGAACATGTTCTTTCAAGTTCTTGGAAGTGTCACATGAAAAAGAACACACTTTGCATATGTGCAATTTTTTATTTCCACAAGACTCTTCATGCAATTTACAGTCTTTTAATGTTACTGTAACAAATTTACATATCTTGTTTTTGAGTAACTGTTTATTCTTGTGCAGTGAATGTTTGTGCTGTACTCTAGGCATAATTTTCCTTCTCTGTCTTAATTGTGAACCATTTTTATTGTGATTGAGTCTTTGATGATTGTTCTCCATATTCTTATTTCTGCAAGATGCATGCTTGCCACCAGTATTTATACCTCCATTTGCTTTAGCTGATCTTACTTTTTCTTGCGTATGGCTTCGCATGTGAACAGTCAAATGAAAAGGATGATTGAAAATACATTTGCAGACATTACACTCGTACTGTTGTAGACCTAAATGCCCTGACAAGTGAGCTTTCAAGTTTGACAGCTTATGAAACCTTTGTTGACATAAATCACAGGTGCAAAATTTCACTTCCTGATGTGTTTTCATGTGGATTTTCAAAGTCTCGAATCTTCTTGTTGAGTAGTGACAGTTTTCACAGCTGTAAGTTGTAACTGACTTTTTAGATGCAACATCTGCAGGCTTATCAAGATTTTGACATTTAATGGGCTTATTCACTGCAACATTAGCACATTTATCAAGATTTTGACATTTAATGGGCTTTTTAGATGCAACATTAGCAGGTTTATCAAGAAGTTGATGTTTAACTGATTTTGCACTGGCATGACTAGGTGTATCTACTTTCATATTCTGTTTATCACTCTCTGAACACTGATATAAGGAACCATTTGAATGCTCTGCCTTGTGACATTTTAAAAACTCTGAGCTCTTAAATGACATATGGCATATATGACATATGTGTTGATTCACTTTCACATTTTGATCCTGAAAATGAACTGTAAGCATTTCATCTTCAGATTCACTGGTCTGTTCAGTATTGTCATGATCCTCGAATACATGCCCATTATTAAGATACAGCATGAAGGGGGTTGGCGTGCTAGGGATTGTGCTCTGAAATGGTTCATGAAGAAAGACTGGCCCTCTATCCAAGGTTTTTCTTAACTCCACATAATTCTCACGAGGACATGGCAAAGAGAACTTTTCCTGAACAAGCTTCAAATCGCTGTAATACTGTTCTTCTGGAAGCTCCCCCTCATAACAAACTTTCAAATTTTGGTAGTTTTCTTCAAATCTGCCATCCGCTAGCTGTTCCATCAAAGAAATTTGACTTTCAACAATGTTTTAAATTTGTCTCAAAGAAGATATATTCCTATCATTTTGTCTACAAATCACTTCCTTATCACAGAATTATACTGCTTAATATACTGACATGACTGTCTTGTGTTTTATATCAGCACTCCTTTTCTCCTGTGTGGAAAATATTTTCGCTGAAGCTGAACTGCTTTGGCTTCTAAATGGGACCCTGAAAAAAAAACAAACATGTGGAGAACTAGGCTGAGGAGGAAATAAAATCTCTCTAAAGCAAGACAAATAAGCCTGCATTTTGATTTTTAAGTATTTTAATCTGGTATATCTGCTCTGAATGCACTACAGCCAGCTTTACAAAAGGAAAGTATGGACTGACCAGCAACACAAGAATACACACATGACTGATCACAAGGCTGACTGGCAACACAAGAATACACACATGACTGATCATGAGGCTGACTGGCAACATAAGAATACACACGTGACTGATCACAAGGCTGACTGGCAACATAAGAATACACACGTGACTGATCACAAGGCTGACTGGCAACATAAGAATACACACGTGACTGATCACAAGGCTGACTGGCAACACAAGAATACACACATGACTGATCACAAGGCTGACTGGCAACACAAGAATACACACATGACTGATCACAAGGCTGACTGGCAACATAAGAATACACACATGACTGATCATGAGGCTGACTGGCAACATAAGAATACACACGTGACTGATCACAAGGCTGACTGGCAACACAAGAATACACACATGACTGATCACAAGGCTGACTGGCAACATAAGAATACACACATGACTGATCATAAGGCTGACTGGCAACATAAGAATACACACGTGACTGATCACAAGGCTGACTGGCAACACAAGAATACACACATGACTGATCACGAGGCTGACTGGCAACACAAGAATACTCACATGACTGATCACGAGGCTGACTGGCAACACAAGAATACACACATGACTGATCACAAGGCTGACTGGCAACACAAGAATACACACATGACTGATCACGAGGCTGACTGGCAACACAAGAATACACACACTGACTGATCACAAGGCTGACTGGCAACACAAGAATACTCACATGACTGATCACGAGGCTGACTGGCAACAAAAGAATACACACATGACTGATCACAAGGCTGACTGGCAACACAAGAATACACACATTGACTGATCACAAGGCTTCTTCTTCTTTCACTTCTACCACCAAGACCGCCCCATGATTCTACTGAATTTACTCATGTGGTCCTCGATAGGTCCCGTGGTCTCCCTGTGGTCCCCGAAAGGTCCACTCAAGATCCCTGAGAGGACCACATGAGGTTCAGAGTATTGCAGGGCTTGAGCCTGTATTCTTGATGGGTCTCAGAAGCAGGATTGCGTGACACTGTGGTTTTCGTTGCACCAGTTTAATCTAGAGTTAGACTTTCTCACCAGAAAACCTCGACGTGTTTTTGATATTGGTATATCCCCGCTGAGTGAGAGGTGGTTGCCCATCCAGGCTAGAGATGAACTTTCTCACTGGAAAACCTCAACATGTTTTGGAATACCCGTGTATCCCCGCTAGGTGAGAGGTGGTTGCCCATCCAGTCCAGCATTGGACTTTCTCACCGGAAAACCTCAGCGTGATTAGGGTATGCATACATCCCCATCGGGTGAGAGGTGGTTGCCTACCTCTTCAGCAGTTTGTGGTTGTGGCAACTACCTTTTCTAGTTGTGACCAGGACAGAGCTTTTGTCCAGGAGGACGAATCCTCGCCACTAGGAAGTTTCACCCCTGGGTTAAGCCGGTTTAGGCATATTTCACCAGTATGGGTGTATATCGGATGTGGCTGGCCTCTAGAGCAGAGCTGCCATGATATGAGTAGCTCTCGCCACATGACCACTGGACATACCAATTAAATTTCACTTTACCCTTTCCATCACCTTTTCATAGCAGTGCCGCATGGCAACCTTAGCTGCATTTTCTTCTCTGGCCAGGCGGAGTTTCGCTCCACGTGCAGCAGTCAAAGAATCTCGCCAGCAATGTCTTAGGGTTAAGCCAGTTTAGGCAATCTACCCCAGTATGAGTGTGTATAGGATGTGGCTGGCATCTAGAGCAGAGGTGCCATGATTTGAGTAGTCCTGACCTCGAGGCTACTGGTCACCTCATTTAATCCTTCACCTTTTCCACAATGGTGCTGCGCAGGGACCCTAATCACATTTTCTTCATTGGCCGGGAGGAGTTTCACCCCATGCACAGCAGCTGAAGAATCTCGCCAGCAACGATAGATGAGCTACCAAACATGACTCTCATCTACCTGAAACATCTGGTTTCTCAGGTGCCAGATATTCCGCCTTTGCCCCTTCTCCTGTCAGTTTAAACAGTTCTGCCACGAAAAGGCCAGGAGCTGGACTTGACTGTCAGAGGCTATTTGAGACGCACGCCTTGGAGACATTTAATTGGAGTGGAGAGCATATCCCCCACCCCACCTCCGGCTATAAGTCTTTAGAACCATCACAAAGGCTGACTGGCAACATAAGAATACACACATGACTAACTGTTTCACCTTCTTAACTTAGGCATCACTTTGAAGATGCTCTTATTGTTGAAGTATCTCCTCATAACCAGAAGACCTGAAGCTTTTGACAGCATCATGGTGAAGGTCTTGAATCACAAAGTCCAATGGGGAGTGGACTATGGTGACTTTTCACACTTCATGGACTCGGGCAGTGAAGTCAGTCAACTCCAGCTTGTCTATTTTTCTACAGCCTCACCTCTGACTTCATCATAAATGGTAAATTTCTGTCAGCTCTGACTCCATCATGAATGGTACATTTCTACAAACTTTATAATAAATGGTAAATTTCTATCAACTCTGACTTCATCATGAATGATACATTTCTATCAACTCTGACTCCACTATAAATGGTACACTTCTATCAGCTCTGACTCCATCACGAATGGTACATTTCTATCAGCTCTGACTCCATCACGAATTTACATTTCTAGCCACTCTGACTTCACCCAAAATTACTTGTAACTCAAATCCAGTATTTTTTTCTAACCATCAAACTTGATTTCTCCATAAACAGTACATTTTTACTGGCTCTCCCACTATCCAAAACTGCTTCAGACTTTTGACTACCTACAAAGCAAACTTCTGTTCTAATGCAACACTGTGCTCTATTAGTTTACCGAAAAAAATCTTGTCTCCTATTCTGTGAAAACTATCTGAATAAGTTAAGCACCATGACAACATGCTGATTCTAACTTCCTGTTAGTCCTCAGCAGCATAATGCATGGAAGCTTGATAATCAACCATGATTCACAGTTCTGATCAAGATACCATTCACAGCTTCTTATGACTGTATCATCACACAGGTTCTGATTAATGTATCATATATGCAGATTCTGGTAAGTATATGACTACCATTCACAGGTTCTGATGACTGTATCATATAGATTCTGATGATTATACCATTCACACATTCACAATGACTGCATCATCACACAGGTAGTGCTGACTATCCAATTTCTGCTTCAGGTTTCCTCATCTTCATACATGACAAGTTTGATGTTTTATGAGATGTTTGGGCAATCTTAATTCTTCTTACATTCATGTTCATCATAATGACTTCAATAATAACCCATTCACTCACTTCTTTGGGCAATTAATATAAACTTTTTTTAATTGTTTTTTTTTTCCTTAATTATATGAGCCCCTTGTATAAGATAATAAAACAGTTTTTAAGTGGATATAAAAGCATTGTAATCGTAAAGACAAAAAGGATGACAGACAGAGGAAGGCTGGACGAGAAGATTATAACTGTGAGAACAATACAAACTTATTATAACAAATAGATACAATGCAATAGCAAAGATAAATAGTATAGACTTCTTCTTCTTCTTCTTCGTTCGCTTCTACCACCAAGACCGCACTGTGATCCTACTGAATTTACGCCTGTGGTCCTCGTTAGGTCCCGTGGTCTCCTGTGTGGTCCCCGAAAGGACCACACGAGATCCCCGAGAGGACCACAAGAGGTTCATAGTATCGCAGGGCTTTAGCCTGTATTCTTGGTGGGTCTCTGAAGCGGATTGCTTGACATCGTGGTTTTCGTTGCACCAGTTTAGTCTAGAGTTGGACTTTCTCACTGGAAGACCTCGACGTGTTTAGATATCAGTGCATCCCCGCTGGATGAGAGGTGGTAGCCCACCTAGGCCAGAGTTGGACTTTCTCACCGGAAAACCTCAACGTGTTTTGATATACCCGTGTATCACCGCCGGGTGAGAGGTGGTTGCCCATCCAGTCCAGAGTTGGACTTTCTCACCGGAAAACCTCAGCGTGATTAGGATACGCAAACATCCCCGCCGGGTGAGAGGTGGTTGCCTATCTAGACTGCCCTGGTCCAGTGTCTCCGACTTCAGCATTTTGTGGTCGTGGCCGCTACCCTTCCTAGTTGTGACCAGGATGGAGCTTTTGTCCAGGAGGACGAATCCTCGCCACTAGTGACTTCCACCACTGGGTTGAGCCGGTTTAGGCATATTAACCCAGTATGGGCGTGTTTGGGACGTGACCGACCTCTAGAGCAGAGGTACTGTGACATGCGTTGCCTTCAAGATTCACCCCTGGTGTGAGCCGGTTTAGGCATAATTCACCAGTATGGGTGTATATCAGGCGTGACCGACCTCTAGAGCGGAGGTGGCATGACATGTCTAGCCATCAAGTTTCACCCCTGGTGTGTGCCGGTTTAGGCAAATTTCACCAATGTAGGTGTATTTCGGACGTGGCCGGCCTCTAGAGCAGAGGCGCTATGGTATGTGTAGCTCTCGCAGCGATACTACTGGACAAACCGATTAAATTTCGCATTATCCTTTCCACCACCTTTTCACGTCGGCGCCGCACAGCAATCTTTTATATCTTTTCCGCATTTTCTTTCTTGGCCGGGAGGAGCTTCACTCCACGCGCGGCATTCGAAGAGTCTCGCCAGCAGTGTCTTAACCTCTGGGACAAGCCGGTTCATGCTTTTCACCCGATATGACTGCAATCAGGACGTGGCCGACCTCCAGACCAGAGGTGCCATGATTTGACGGTTTACTTCGCTTTATCATTTCTACCACCTTTTTTGCAGTGGTGTTGCGCGGCAACCCCATTTGCACCTTTCTTCATTGACCGGGAGGAGCACCGGTCCACGCACGGCAGCTGAAGAATCTCGTCAACAGCGAATAGTATAGACGAACAATGGGCAATGAGAGTCTATCCATCATCATCATCATCATGTGCCGTGCCGACTGGCGTTGGCTATTATGCTTCTCCAGAGTACACGATCCTTCATGCAGGCCATCAACTCAGTTGGTAATCTCCTCTCACACCATCCCGTCACACTGTCCGGTATCATTTCTCTTGGTCTTCCTCTTGATCTTCTTCCTTCTATTTTTCCTGTTGTTATAATATTTTCAGTGCCCCCTCTTCTCATTGCATGTCCTATGAAAGTACATTGTCTCTCTCTTATCTTTTTGACAAGGTTTTCTTGTCTCTCCAGTTCTTCTCATACATTCTTCATTAGTTATTTTTGCTGTCCAGGGGATTCGCAACATTCTTCTAATAAACTACATTTCTACTGCTTCCAATGATTTTTGTGCAGACTTGCCTATTGTCCATGATTCACTTCTGTATAACAAGATAGGTTCAATATAGCATTTTAGGACTCGTTTTCTAACATTCATTGATAAAGATGTGTTGTCTAATGTTTCTCACTCTCTGAAATGCAGTCTTTGCTTGGCCTATTTTGTTCCTAATTTCTATTCTGCATTTCCCATCTGAAGTTATTACTGCTCCAAGGTATTTGAATTTCTGCACCTGCTTTAGAATAATTCCGTTTAATTTTTATACTGCATGCTGGTGGATTCTGTTTCTTAGATAAAACCATAGTCTCTGTCTTTTTGATGTTCAAAGTAAGGCCTTTCTGTTCACTTTCTTTGGCGACTTTATCCAAGAGATTTTGCAGGTCTTGTTGGTTCTAAGCTATCAGTACTGTGTCGTCAGCATACTGAAGGTTGTTAATATTGAATCCTCCAATTTTTATGCCTGGTTCTGTGATGATCGTTCTTAGAATATTCAAGCTGTACAGAGAAAAAAGGTCAGGAGATAGTACACATCCTTGTCGCACACCTTGTTTTATAGGTTGATATTTTCTAGTTCTATTTTCAACTCGAATTGCTGCTTCTTGCTGCCAGTATAGATGTTTTACAATCCTCAGGTCTTTGCCATCTATATTAATGTCTTCAAGCATTTTAATAATTTCATTATGATTCACCTTGTCGAATGCCTTGGTGTAATCAATGAAGCATAAGTAGAGATCTTTCTGTACTTCTAAAGCTCTTTCTGTTAGTGTTCGTAAAGCATAAATGGCATTGTGTGTTCCCTTTAACAAATCCAAACTGTTCATCTGCTGTTTCCATTTTTATCTTTTTCCTTGTTCTTCTCATAATGATTCTCAGAAGTAGCTTCGTTGTGTGACATGAGAGACTGATAGTCTGGTGGTCATCACATTCCTTTGCACCTGTTTTCTTTGGTAGTGCTATAAACATGGATTTAATCAGGTCACTGGGAATATAACCACTGTTGTAAATGTCATTCAGTAACTTGGTTATTATTTTTATTCCTGTCTCCTCTAGTGCCTCTATTTCTTCTATTGTTATATTATCAGGCCCAGTCGCTTTTCCTTTCTTCATGTGTTTGATGTCATCTATGATTTCATCTTCAAGTATTGGTGGTCCATCACAGTTCAGTATCTGGTGTTAATTCTGGTCTTTCTCCTCCATATAGCTCACCGATATACTCTGTCCACCTGCCCACAATGTCTTCTTTTCCCATTAACATTTTACTTTCTTTCGATTTCAGGCATCCTGTGGTATATTTTGTTTTCCTGCCTGTGAGTTCATTAATTTGTTTGCGCATGTTTTTGCTGTCCTTATTATGAGAGTCCTCTGTTTGTCTGCACTGTTCATTTAACCACACTTCTTTTGCTTCTCTGCATTTACGTCTTATTTCTTTATTTATCTTGCTATATTTTTCCTCTTTATTTTTACTCCTCCTCCTCTTGTCCATCAGTCGTCTGTCATCCATTTATTTTTATAGGCTTCTTTTTTTTGGTGGTATTATCTCCTTAACAGTTTGGTGGATAGAATCTCTTAACATTGCCCATTGTTCATCTATACTATTTATCTTTGCTATTGCATTGTATCTATTTGTTATAATAACTTTGTATTGTTCTCACAGTTCTTGGTCATTTTTAAGGAGTTCTGTATTCAGTTTGATGTCTCTCACTTTTCTGCCTGCTTTCTTTAGCTTTATTCTAATTTTTCCACAGAGTGGATCATGGTCACTATTGCAGTCAGCTCCTAGGCATGGTTTTTGTTCTCAGTAATGCATTGCGGAATCGTTTGTTGATTAATATGCAGTCTATCTGGTTAAAAGTCTTTTTGTCTGGGCTGCACCACGTTGCCAGTCTTCGAGGATGTTGTTTAAACCAGGTGTTTCCTACAACAATAGTCTATCCACCAAACTGTCCAAAACGAGTCCTAAAATGCTATATTGAACCTACCTTGTTATATGGAAGTGAATCATGGACAGTAGGCAAGTCTGCACAAAAATCATTGGAAGCAGCAGAAATGTTGTTTATTAGAAGAATATTGCGAATCCCCTGGACAGCAAAAATAACTAATGAAGAATGTATGAGAAGAGCTGGAGAGACAAAAAATCTTGTCAAAAAATAAGAGAGGGGCAATGTTCTTTCATAGGACATGCAATGAGAAGAGGGGGCATTGAACATATTATAACAACAGGAAAAATAGAAGGAAGAAGATCAAGAGGAAGACCAAACGAAATGATATTGGACAGTCTGACGGGATGGTGTGAGAGGAGATCACCAACTGAGCTGATGGCCTGCATGAAGGATCGTGTACTCTGGAGAAGCATAATAGCCTACGCCAGTCGGCACGGCACCTGATGATGATGATTGCAAAATAAAGACATTTAATACCGCACTCCTTAGATATCGATAACGTCCTTTACCGATTTTTTCCTTTCATATAAATTCCAAAACAGGAGACAGCAAAACTTTATATAACATACAAAAGAGGCTAACAGGTACTATTACATCTAAAGAAAGACCAATCCTTAGCAAAACTGGAACACTATTAACATCAAATAAAGACCAAAAGCAAAGATGGGCTGAACACTTCCAAGAAATACTCAATCGACCACACCCAAAAGAATTGTTAAACCTTGAAACTGACTTACCAGCCCCACAACTAAATGTCAATCTAGATGAAATTGAATTGCATGAAATTGAAACAGCAGTGAATTTAATGGCTAACAACAAAGCTGCAGGTGAAGATGAAATAACAGCAGAGATGCTAAAAGCTATCAATAGTGACAACATGAGACAACTACAGAGAATGTTTAACAAGATTTGGAAAGAAGAAAAGGTCCCTTCTAATTGGAAGAAGGGAATCATTGTGAAAATACCAAAAAAGGGCAACCTTAGTGACTGTAACAACTGGAGAGGAGTAACCTTAATATCAGTTGTGTCAAAAGTATTTTGCAAGGTCATTTTGAATAGACTCAAATATATAGTGGATACTGCAATGAGAGAAGAACAAGCAGGATTTCGAAAAGGGAGAAGCTGTCTCGACCAGATCTTTACTCTCAGAATAATACTTGAAGAACATATTGAAAAGCAGAAACCATTAATACTGAATTTCATAGATTTTAAGAAGGCATTTGATAGCATACACAGAGATTCATTATGGAGAATTTTATGTCTATATGGAATACCATCTAAAATTGTCAACATCATTAAGGACTTATACAATGGATATGGTTGTGCAGTCAAGACAGAAGAAGGGATGAGTGAATGGTTCCAGATTGAAACAGGCGTGAAACAAGGATGTATACTGTCTCCTTTACTTTTTGGGATTACAATAGACTTCATAATGAAAAAATGCTGCACAGGTAACACAGGTATTGACTGGGTACATGGGACCCAACTAGAAGATCTTGATTTTGCTGATGACATAACTCTTATCAGTAATAATGTGAATTCCATGCAAGAAAAAAGGTCAGGAGATAGTACACATCCTTGTCGCACACCTTGTTTTATAGGTTGATATTTTCTAGTTCTATTTTCAACTCGAATTGCTGCTTCTTGCTGCCAGTATAGATGTTTTACAATCCTCAGGTCTTTGCCATCTATATTAATGTCTTCAAGCATTTTAATAATTTCATTATGATTCACCTTGTCGAATGCCTTGGTGTAATCAATGAAGCATAAGTAGAGATCTTTCTGTACTTCTAAAGCTCTTTCTGTTAGTGTTCGTAAAGCATAAATGGCATTGTGTGTTCCCTTTAACAAATCCAAACTGTTCATCTGCTGTTTCCATTTTTATCTTTTTCCTTGTTCTTCTCATAATGATTCTCAGAAGTAGCTTCGTTGTATGATATGCGAGACTGATAGTCTGGTGGTCATCACATTCCTTTGCACCTGTTTTCTTTGGTAGTGCTATAAACATGGATTTAATCAGGTCACTGGGAATATAACCACTGTTGTAAATGTCATTCAGTAACTTGGTTATTATTTTTATTCCTGTCCCCTCTAGTGCCTCTATTTCTTCTATTGTTATATTATCAGGCCCAGTCGCTTTTCCTTTCTTCATGTGTTTGATGTCATCTATGATTTCATCTTCAAGTATTGGTGGTCCATCACAGTTTTCAGTATCTGGTGTTAATTCTGGTCTTTCTCCTCCATATAGCTCACCGATATACTCTGTCCACCTGCCCACAGTGTCTTCTTTTCCCATTAACATTTTACTTTCTTTCGATTTCAGGCATCCTGTGGTATATTTTGTTTTCCTGCCTGTGAGTTCATTAATTTGTTTGTGCATGTTTTTGCTGTCTTTATTATGAGAGTCCTCTGTTTGTCTGCACTGTTCATTTAACCACACTTCTTTTGCTTCTCTGCATTTGCGTCTTATTTCTTTATTTATCTTGCTATATTTTTCCTCTTTATTTTTACTCCTCCTCCTCTTGTCCATCAGTCGTCTGTCATCCATTTATTTTTATAGGCTTCTTTTTTTTGGTGGTATTATCTCCTTAACAGTTTGGTGGATAGAATCTCTTAACATTGCCCATTGTTCATCTATACTATTTATCTTTGCTATTGCATTGTATCTATTTGTTATAATAACTTTGTATTGTTCTCACAGTTCTTGGTCATTTTTAAGGAGTTCTGTATTCAGTTTGATGTCTCTCACTTTTCTGCCTGCTTTCTTTAGCTTTATTCTAATTTTTCCACAGAGTGGATCATGGTCACTATTGCAGTCAGCTCCTGGCATGGTTTCTGTTCTCAGTAATGCATTGCGGAATCTTTTGTTGATTAATATGTAGTCTATCTGGTTAAAAGTCTTTTTGTCTGGGCTGCACCACGTTGCCAGTCTTCGAGGATGTTGTTTAAACCAGGTGTTTCCTACAACAATAGTCTATCCACCAAACTGTCCAAAACGAGTCCTAAAATGCTATATTGAACCTACCTTGTTATATGGAAGTGAATCATGGACAATAGGCAGGTCTGCACAAAAATCATTGGAAGCAGCAGAAATGTTGTTTATTAGAAGAATATTGCGAATCCCCTGGACAGCAAAAATAACTAATGAAGAATGTATGAGAAGAGCTGGAGAGACAAAAAATCTTGTCAAAAAATAAGAGAGGGGCAATGTTTTTTCATAGGACATGCAATGAGAAGAGGGGGCATTGAAAATATTATAACAACAGGAAAAATAGAAGGAAGAAGATCAAGAGGAAGACCAAACGAAATGATATTGGACAGTCTGACGGGATGGTGTGAGAGGAGATCACCAACTGAGCTGATGGCCTGCATAATAGCCTACGCCAGTCGGCACGGCACCTGATGATGATGATTGCAAAATAAAGACATTTAATACCGCACTCCTTAGATATCGATAACGTCCTTTACCGATTTTTTCCTTTCATATAAATTCCAAAGTGCAGAAATACTACATGAGAGTTTCTGAAGTCTTGAGTGTGTTATACTGTTTTTGGTCTTTACGTTCCTTTCAACTCCTATGGAGAACGTGTATAAACTAGGGAAAAAGTAGGAACAGCTTTATTACTTAATGAGTACAAAATTGTGACTTTTCGCTTGCGCCTTAATCGTAAAATTATATATAATTAAAAAATAAGTAATAAAGCTGTTTCTACTTTTTTCCTAGTTTATACATTCTGGTATCGCATCTTTACTGCAATGCTTCGTGTATAGTTGTATACTTATACACTAATTATTCTATGGAGAACGTGATAATATCATGACACATAATTAGAGGTATGTAGGTTGCAAGGAAAAGCCAACTATCATGCAAGAAATGCCATTAGCTGAAAGCATGTGGTTCAAAGCACATGAACCAATTTTCACTTTTGATTCACAGTACTAACTGGAGAAATTAAATTCAAAGAAACCATATAAAATTCAGAATTATTAAAACAAACAAGCTGAAAGCAAAGAAAGAGCCTTCTAGTAGTAGTAGTAGTAGTAGTAGTAGTAGTAGTAGTAGTAGTAGTAGTAGTAGTAGTAGTAGTAGCAGCAACACCAGCAGTAGTAGTAGCAGCAACACCAGCAGTAGTAGTAGTGGTAGTAGCAGCAACACCAGCAGCAGAAGTAGCAGCAATAGCAGCAACATCAGTAGTAGTAGCAGTAGTAGTAGTGGTAGCAGGAGCAGCAGTAGAAGCAGCAACAGCAGTAGTGGTAGTAGGAACAGCAGCAGCAGCAGTAGTAGTAGTCGTAGTAGCAGCAACAGTAGTAGTAGTAGTAGTAATAGTAGTAGTAGCAGCAACAGTAGTAGTAGTAGTAGCAGCAACAGTAGTAGTAGTAGTAGTAATAGTAGTAGTAGCAGCAACAGTAGTAGTAGTAGTAGTAATATTAGTAGTAGCAGCAACAGTAGTAGTAGTAGCAGCAGCAACAGTAGTAGTAGTAGTAGTAGAACCAGCAGCAACAGTAGTAGTAGTAGTAGCACCAGCAGCAACAGTAGTAGTAGTAGCAGCAGCAGCAACAGTAGTAGTAGTACTACTAGTAGTAGGAGCAACAGTAGTAGTTGTAGTAATAGCAGCAGCAACAGTAGTAGTAGCAGCAGTAGTAGTAGTAGTAGTAGTAATAGTACTAGTAGTAGGAGTAGTAGTAATAGTAGTAGTAGAAGTAATAGTAGTAGTAGTAGTAATAGCAGTAGTAGTTAACAGCAGCTGCAGTAGTAGCAGCAGCAGCAGCAGTAGCAGTAGTAGTAGTAGCAGCAACAGTAGTAGTAGTGGTAGTAGCAGCAACACCAGCAGCAGAAGTAGCAGCAATAGCAGCAGCATCAGTAGTAGTAGCAGTAGTAGTAGTGGTAGCAGGAGCAGCAGTAGAAGCAGCAACAGCAGTAGTGGTAGTAGGAGCAGCAGCAGCAGTAGTAGTAGTCGTAGTAGCAGCAACAGTAGTAGTAGTAGTAGTAATAGTAGTAGTAGCAGCAACAGTAGTAGTAGTAGCAGCAGCAACAGTAGTAGTAGTAGTAGTAGTAATAGTAGTAGTAGCAGCAACAGTAGTAGTAGTAGTATTAGTAGTAGTAGTAGTAGTAATAGTAGTAGTAGCAGCAACAGTAGTAGTAGTAGTAGTAATATTAATAGTAGCAGCAACAGTAGTAGTAGTAGCAGCAGCAACAGTAGTAGTAGTAGTAGTAGTAGAACCAGCAGCAACAGTAGTAGTAGTAGTAGCACCAGCAGCAACAGTAGTAGTAGTAGCAGCAGCAGCAACAGTAGTAGTAGTACTAGTAGTAGTAGGAGCAACAGTAGTAGTTGTAGTAATAGCAGCAGCAACAGTAATAGTAGTAGTAGTAGCAGCAGCAACAGTAGTAGTTGTAGTAATAGCAGCAGCAACAGTAGTAGTAGCAGCAGTAGTAGTAGTAGTAATAATAGTACTAGTAGTAGGAGTAGTAGTAATAGTAGTAGTAGAAGTAATAGTAGTAGTAGTAATAGCAGTAGTAGTTAACAGCAGCTGCAGTAGTAGCAGCAGCAGCAGCAGCAGCAGTAGTAGTAGTAGTAGTAGTAGTAGTAGTAGTAGTAGTAGTATAGTAGTAGTAGTATGCAAAACGTTTGGTTCATCATTTATGCAATCTGGACATATTTATTGGTGTTCCAATCTCGTCAGCGTACAGGAACTAATTACACCCGTTCTTTGCTGGTTCATCATTTGCCTGGAGCTCTTGATGGATTTGATGTATAACCTAGGACAAAATTAGGAGCAGCTTTATTACTTAACGTTTACAACGATGTGACTACTGCAGTGCCTCGTGTATAGGTGTATACTTATACACTAATTATGGATGGATTTGACGGATATTCATTTTTTTTTCACCACCCCAATTTCACCCCCCCCCTCCCCAACCTTTTCATTCTTGATAACGACACGAATTCACAATTGTCAGTGAAGTCCTTTGTTCAAGTAATCTCTCATATATCACTGACTATGTCTGCTCAATCCATAGCCTACCCTCCTCCATGACAGCAAAGTAGGCCAAATGATCTGTTCTTTCATTTCCCTCTAACATCTGCTTGGTACTGTGACATCTCTATGGATTGTCGGGCCACCAGTGCTTAAGAGAGCCAGCCTGGATTTTCTTTAGCAAGTTCATCGAGTCACTCAAGATATACATATATGACTGGCACGCAAAACCAGTGTTTGAATGATAACTCCAGGTATTTAAACCTTGTTGTTTGCAACTACTATAAACTCAGCTGTTTCAAGGAAAGGTGGAAAGGAACAATTGTGAACGTAACATTATTCCCCATTCCAGTCTTTGGACCAATGTAACATTGCACGGTGATTTTTTTTTTTGGGGGGGGGGGGGAATTATTCATGGTTTAGAGAAGGGAAATTATCCAGATAATATATCTCCATAGTTTTGAATTAACAGCAGATCAGATTTAGGGTAGCGCCTATTTTAATTAATCCGTGATTTCCTTTAGGGCATTCAAGTACAGGACTTACATCTTGCATCCTTCCCGTGCCGTTAAACGTCACTCGGGGCTCACATAGTTGTTTGCCAAGTTTTCCTGTTCTCAGTGAGTCTTTCAACTTCATCAAGGGATGTTATGCCCGCTAAACTAGCTTTTCTTAACAATATCCTCTTTAGAGTTTCACGTGGTCGACCTCTTTTTATTCGGCCTGTTGTGCTCCACTTGATAGCTTGTTTTGTATTCTCTGATGTTTCTTCTCATCACATGGCCTACATACGTCCATTTTCTTTTTCTGATCACCCATGAGACAGGTTGTTGTTTGCTTATCTGTCTTATCTCTGCGTTGTTCTTGTATTCATTCCAGTTTATACCAAGTATTTTCCTGAGGCATTTGTTTTCAAAAGAGCTTAATTTCTTGTCTGTTTCTTTGTTGATTTCCAGCTTTCGCATGCATAAATGAGGGTGGATATCAAATATAAATCGAATAATCTTAACTTGGTTTTTGTGCTTATAACTTTTGAATGCCACATGTTCTCAAGATTTTTGAAGGACAATGCTGCTTTTGCAATTCTAATTCTAACTTCCTTTCTAGTGTCACCATCCTGGTCTATGTGGCTGCCAAGGTATGCAAATTAGTTTACTTCATCAACAACTGTTCCTTTTATATATATTTTTCCTTCTTGATTAATGAAAAGTTGCATTATTTTTTTGTGTGTGTCTTTGTTAATTTCAAGACTTATTTTGCTAGCCAAGGAAGCCAGGGAGCCTGTTTTTTCCTGCATCGATTTCACATTGTCACTGATAAGAGTTATGTCATCTGCAGAATCAAGATCTTCTATGTGGGTCCCATGTACTCAGCCAATGCCGGTTTTACCTGTACAGCATCTTTTCAGTATAAAGTCTATGGCAGTTCCAAAAAGCAATGGGGATAATTTACATCCTTGTTTCACGCCTATTTCAGTCTGAAACCATTCGCTCATTCCTTCTTCTGCCTTGACTGCACAAACATATCCTTTGTAGAGATCTCTAATGAATTTGACAATTTTAGATGGTATTCCATATAGTCTTAAAATTCTCCACAATGAATCTCTGTGTATGCTATCAAATGCTTTTTTTAAAGTCTATGAAGTTCGGGATTAATGGTTTCTGCTTTTCAATATGTTCTTCAAGTATTATTCTTAAAGTAAAGATCTGGTCGAGACAGTTTCTTCTTTTTCGAAATCCTGCCTGTACTTCTCTCATTGCAGTATCCACTACATTCTTAATTCTATTCAGAATCACTTTACAAAACACCTTTGACACAACTGATAGTAAGGTTACACCCCTCCAGTTATTGCAGTCACTGAGGTTGCCTTTTTTTTTTGCTTTGGGGGGGGGGGGGGGGAAGGTATTTTAACAATGATTCCCTTTTTCCATTTAGAAGGGCCTATTTCTTCTTTCCAAATTTGACTAAACATTCTTTGTAGTTGTCTCATGTTGTCACTGTTAATAGCTTTTAACATTTCGACTGTTATTTCAATTCACTTGCAGCTTTGTTGTTAGCCATTAGATTCACTGCTGTTTCAATTTCATTCAGTGTAACTTCATCTAAGCTGACATTTAGTTGTGGGACTAGTAAATCGGTTTCAAGATTTATTAATTCATTTGGGTGTGGTCGATTAAGTATTTCATGGAAGCGTTCGGCCCATCTTTGCTTTTGGTCTTTACTTGATGTTCTTATTTTTGTACGCACACTGGCGATAATGCCTGGCACTTTGATTTTTGCGATGCGCCTTTTAGCTGGATACCTCCGACTTCAGCACCTTTCCTTGCTAGGGCAGACTGTGGTCTTGCTCGAACTGCCATGAAAACAGTGGTGTAGGCTGGCCTGGCCAAAACTTTGTTTTCCAGCCTCTGGTGGCTGTACTTATGTCAGTTCTCCATGTCAGACCCAGCATTCAACGCTGCCTGGCCAGACGGCTTTGAGACAGTTGTGCAGAGACACTCTGACTTTGGGATGAAGAGTCTGATGAGTGCCTCAACAATATCCATTCCCCGCCACCTATAGTCTGATGACTCTATTTTGTTTACATGATTCTGATAGCCATTGTTGTACAGACCCATAGGCTTGTCACGTCCTGGATTCATTGGTTTCACACCAGACTTTCCTCATCCCCGCCGGCGATCTCCATGTCCCTATCCGTCCACCATCCTGACATTACATTTTACAAAAATAACAATTGGAATTAGTATTGATTGCTACAGGTTTCTGGGCTACAGAAGTAGGTCAGAGTTTTTAAGCAAACAAATCTGTCTCACAAATACTATGTTAAGATAAATGTGTTCTTAACACAGTTGTTCCCAGAGGAATTTACTTGATGTTAATAGTTTGCCTGTTTTGTTAAAGACTGGTCTTTCTCTGGAGGTAATAGCACCTGTTAGTTTCTTCTGGATGTTATATAGAGTTTTGCTCTCTCTCTTTTTTTTTTTTTTTGCTGAATTTTCTGCTTCTTTTGCCTCATTGTACATATATTCTCTTTTCTCTCTTCTAGCTGAACTTTTTACTGTATTGTCTAAGTCTTTGTATGTTGCTTTTGCCAAAACTTTTCCAACATGGCTAATTTGGCTGCTCTTCTTTCACGTATGTATTTCCGTGTGTTATCTGATATCCATGCTTTTCTACTTGTTGATTGCAGTCCAGCACTTGCTTTTGCTGCCGTGATTATGGCTGTGCTGTATGAATTCCAAAATTCATCTATATTTGTCTCGTCTACCTCAATGAGTGCTGTGAAATGTTTGGTAAGTTCCAGATTGAAATCACTGTTGGTATTTTCTTCTTGTAGGCTATGACTGTTTATCTTTCTGAGTATTGATTTTTGTGTGTTGGCTTTTCAGTTTAAGTCTTATCCTCCCTATACACAGGTTGTGATCACTGTTGACATCTGCACTCCTATATGCTCTTACATCTATCAGAGATGTTCTGAATTGTTTTCTAATACAAAGATGATCTGTCTGGTTTCTGGTTCTATCATCTGGAGATATCCGTGTTGTTTTATGTATTTCTTTGTGTGGAAATATTGTTCATCCAATGACCATGCCCTTTGTTAGACATATTTCAATTAATCTTTCTCCATTCTGATTTACTGTATCAATTTCTTCTTTCCCCATTACTTTTTCGATGGAGGTTTTATCTTTTCCTACCTTGATTTTGAAATCTCACATGACAAACTAAGATGTTGTGTTTGGGTACTTTGTTAATAAGTTGGTATAGTTGATTATAGAAATCGTCTTTTATTTCATCTTCTGTATCGTTCGTGGGTGCATAGCATTTATGATTGTCATTTTTCCGTGCCTTAATTTGTATCGTGCTCTTATCATTCGACTGTTCACTGGTTCCCATTCTGTAAGGCTATTTGGTGCCGCAGATGACATATTTATACCCACTCCTTCTTGGTATTTCCCATCGTCTCTGCCGGAATATATTATTAACTTACGATTTTCCGCTGTTCTTTTCCCTGTATTTCACTGATGCCCAACAAATGTAGGTGATATCTATCCATTTCTTTTATTACCTGAGCAGTTTTTGTTGTTGCGGCCATCGTTCTTACATTTCAAAATCAGATTTTTTGTTATGCATTTGGGTCCGATGAACTTTCGATCCTTGTCAACGGCATGCAGAGTTGGTGTCCTTGATGTTCGGTTAAAACTGTTGCGAGATTACATAACGACAGGCTTTTTCCCCATCTAGAGTCGCCTTTAGATGGGTCTCGGGATGAGGTTGTTGGCCTCACTCCCAACTCCCGTTTTACGATGTATGGCGACGCAGAAGATTCATACGCAAGTATGCCGGCAAAAGCGTTAAAAAGCTCCCACCATCTTATACGTCACCCGGAAGATAGGTCACGATAAATCTAGAGCCCATGGCAAGTCTGCAGTTTTCTTCAGATTTCCCCAGTAGATCATCCGAACTTCTGCCTCAGATGAACACAGTCTAGGCTTGTTTGCCTTGATATGCATACACTGGTCATTTACAATTGGACCACATACCCGAATACGGAAAGTAACTCTCTTCTTTGACGGGAAGAAATTCTTCACTCTTGAGAGAGCATTAAGTGATATTTCAGCCTTAACCCCAGATACCGACATAGTGCGAAAAAGAAAAGAAAAGAGACAACAAAAGAAAAGGGCTGCTCTCTAAGGCCCTACCCTAAAAGTACCATCCCTTCTACCTACCCCGCCAACTCTTGACTCCTGAGGAACATGTAATAACACGTACTCCTGTACTCCGCTCCCCCATGCAAAACGGGAGAGTGGCGTGACCATTGACTTGTGTGAGGTGCCTTAAGCGATGTGACTCTTTTAGACCAAAATAACACTGGGAGTATTGGTAGATCTGACACACTTATGTGAATCAATTCTTGTAGTAATATTTAGGCAAGTCTAGGGGAAATTAAAAGTTGCACATTTCTAGCTCGACCCATATATTTTAATTATACAGTAACTTCCTTCCACTTGCTTCCTACCAAAAAATGTCTCATCAAAATGTACTGGAAATTAATTCAGGAGACAATCTGATGCTCACTCCCACCCTTTTCTCTTTGATTCTGATGCTCACTCCCGCCCTTTTCTCTTTGGTTCTGATGTTCACTCCCACCCTTTTCTCTTTGGTTCTGATGCTCACTCCCACCCTTTTCTCTTTGGTTCTGATGCTCACTGCCACCCTCTTTTCTCTTTGGTTCTGATGTTCACTCCCGCCCTCTTCTCTTTGGTTCTGATGCTCACTCCCACCCTTTTTTCTCTTTGATCCTGATGCTCACTCCCGCCCTTTTCTCTTTGGTTCTGATGCTCACTCCTGCCCTCTTCTCTTTGGTTCTGATGCTCACTCCCACCCTTTTCTCTTTGGTTCTGATGCTCACTGCCACCCTCTTTTCTCTTTGGTTCTGATGTTCACTTCCGCCTTCTTCTCTTTGGTTCCGATGCTCACTGCCCCCCTTATTCTCTTTGGTTCCGATGCTCACTCCCGCCCTCTTCTCTTTGATTCTGATGCTCACTCCCATCCTCTTCTCTTTGGTTCCGATGCTCACTCCAACCCTCTTCCCTTTGGTTCCGATGCTCACTGCCAATCTCTTCCCTTTGGTTCCGATGCTCACTGCCAATCTCTTCTCTTTGGTTCCGATGCTCACCCCCCTTCTCTCTGGTTTCGATGCTCACTGTCGCTCTCTTCTCTCCTTCAGAGCCAACGGGAGTTTCTCACAGCCCTCCCCTTTCTCTGTGAGGGAGGAAAAAAGTGGGGGGGTGGGGGCCGATACTTTCCACTTTGAGAACTACTGGTCTAAAATGACCAGTTCTTAATCCAAAATGAGAGGGTCTGCAGTAACCTCTGTACTTTAGCTGTTTCTAAAGTTATCTTAAGCTGCTCTTACAGACACCGAATACAATTAATTGTTTTCTGAATAGTCCCGAAAATTTTGTTTAGCAGATAGTCATTTATAATGTATGTAGTTACTTCTGTACTGAGTGAATGGATAAGAGCGAAACGTAAATGTTATATTTTATTTTATGTCTCTCAGCTTCAATGTTAATTATGTTTGTTACATGAGCAGCATATTTGTAGAATGTCTGGAATAGAGTGAAAGATGTATGATAAAGGGCAGAATGTCAGACGGGCCTGCGTGCCCAGTTCTTAACCCTTTTGAAATAAAGATCAATCAATCAATGTAATGATTTTGTAGAAATGCTTTCAAAGCTCTATAATTCTCTCTCTGAACCTTAAGTGCCCAGGGCACATGGGGCTTCCGCAAGGGTTTTCCACAAATGCCTGTCTTTCGCCTTTTTTTCTGCTCTTGCCCAGGTGAGCCCTCTATTGCTCAGCATCCTTTCTGTTGTTCTTCTCCATGTCTCTTTTGGTCTACCCTTACTTCTGCTCCCCTGTGGTGTCCATCTTAGTGCTATTTTTGGTAGTGAGTTGTCAGTCATTCGGAGCACATGTCCCAACCATCGCCAGCGTCTTTCCTCAATAATTGTTGTCAGTGGTTTCATCTGCATTTCTGCCAATAAGATGTTATTTCTTATGGTGTTTGGCCAAAATATTTTTTAATTCTACGTAAACATTTAGTCTGGAAAGAATTCAACTTGTTTTCTATGGTTTTGGTGATTTTCCAGCATTCACCCATAGAGTAGTACACTTAGAACATTACTCTTAAATATCCTGATTTTCATATTTATGCTTAGTTTATTTGATTTCCATATATTCTGTAGCATTGCAAAAGCCTGGTTTGCTCTAGTAAGTCTGCTGTTGATGTCCTCTGTGCTGTCTCCATTTTCTACTACTCTGCTGCCAAGGTATACAAATTCGTTGACTTCCTCCACTAACTTGTTATCTACTCTGAGTACATTTCTGTTGTTCACATTTTGCTTCATTAACTTTGTCTTTCCTACGTGATCTTTAGTCCTATGTTGTTTGCATTCTGGGTTAACTTGTTTATTTTATCTTGCATATCTTTGTGACTGCTTGATAATAGACAAATGTCGTCCGCAAAGTCAAGGTCCTCCAGCACTGTGTTAAGGGTCCATTGTAATCCTCTGCGTTTGTCTGATGTTGCCTCCTTCATTAACCAGTCTACTGCCAAGATAAATAATGTTGGTGATAGTACACATCCCTGTTTCACTCCTGTTTGTACCCTAAAGCTGCTGGAGGTATGTTCTCCACAGATAACTTTGCACTGAAAACCCTCGTATAGGGCTTTGATTACATTAACTATTTTATGGGGGAGGCCATGCCATCTTAGGATTTTCCACAGTGCATCTCTGTTGACACTGTCAAAGGCTTTCTCAAAATCTATGAATAATGCATATGTTGTGCTATGCCACTCATTTGCCTGTTCTAATATTTGTCTAAGTACAAATATGTGGTCTATGCATGATCTTCCTTTCCTAAATCCTGTCTGCTCTTTCCGAAGTTTTTCCTCAAGTGTTGGTACAATTCTGTTGATGATTATTCTGCAAAATACTTTACTAGTGAGTGGCAGTAGGGTAATGCCTCTCCAGTTCCCGCAATCTCTGAGGTCACCCTTCTTTGGTAGTTTTACTATAAGACCAGTTTTCCACTCCTCTGGGGCTTTTTCTAGATCCCAAATTTGTTGTAATATCCGGCAAAGTTGTTTTGGTGTTTCTGTTTCTTCTGCTTTCAACATCTCAGCAGTCACTTCATCTTCACCTGGTGCCCTGTCTGATTTTAGCATCTTTATCGCCTCTTTTACTTCATTTATTGTTATTGGTCCTGTATTGATGTTTAGTTCCGCTTTTGCTTCAGGTATATATATTGCTTGTGCTGCTTGTGTTCTGTTTAGTAGGGTGTTAAAGTGTTCCCTCCATCTTTCAATTTTTTCTCTTTCTCCACTGACCAGTTGTCCATTTTGTGTTCTTACTGCACTTTCACATCTTGTATTGAAGTTACCTGTCATCTGCTTTGTGATTTTATATATGGTTTTCATGTCATTTGTATATGCTGCTTTCTCTGCTGTCTCTGCTAAGTTGTCATAATACTGACGTTTATCTTGACGGCATGATTCCTTCACTTCTTTGTCTTTTTGTGCATAATTACTTAAAACTCGTTCTTTAAGCCGTTGTGATTGGTGTTCAGTAATTTTTTCTTGATTTCTTTTCTTTGCTCTATCTTTTCCCATGTGGTCTCACTTATCCATTCCTCTTTTCTCCTTTTCCGATATCCCAGCACCTCTTTTGCTGTTTCCTGTAGTGTTTTATTGAACTCTAATATGGACATTTCTGCTTCGTCTTGTAGGACACTGAAGCGGTTCTTAAGTACTATGAGAATTCATTTCTTGTTTGCTGGTCTATCAGTTTTCTTGTATCAAAATGTATCTTTCTGTGTTCTCCGATTCTGGCTTTCCTTAATTTTAGTTTTATTTTTGCTACCAGAAGGTTGTGATCACTTCCTATATCTGCTCCTTTCCTTGCTCGCACATCTTGTAGTGACCGTTTCCACTTGTTGTTTATTAGTATGTGATCGATTTGGTTTTCTGTGGTTTTATCTGGTGACCTCCAAGTCACCTTATGGATGTTTTTGTGTTGGAAAATTGTCCCTCCGATGGTCATCATGTTTTCTTCACAGAAACTGCACAGTCTTTCTCCATTTTCATTTATTTCTCCGATTCCTTCTCTTCCCATGATTCTTCTTCTATCTTCATTTCCTTCACCTACTTTTGCATTGAAGTCGCCCAAGATGAGTAGCATATCATGCTTGGGTATTGTTTCTACTGTGGCTTGGAGGCTGTTGTAAAAATCTTCTTTTAATTCCTCTTCAGCTGCTTCTGTTGGTGCATAACAAACTATAATAGACAGCTTCGTGAATCTTGAGTTGAACCGTGCATATAATAATCTCTCATTTATTGGGGTCCATTTCAGCAATGCTCTTGATGCTTCTTTTGTTATAATCAATGCTACTCCTCCTTCATGAAGATCTTCTTTACCTGACCATATTATTGTATCTTCTGTGTGCTGTGTTGTTAATTTCCTTCTGCCTTGTCCTGTCCATCTTGCTTCTTGTATTCCTAGTATGTCTAATTTGTATCTGTGCATTTCCTTGATGGTTTGTGCTAGTTTTCCAGTCTGGTTTAGTGTTCTTACATTCCAGCTGCCTATTTGCATCTTTTGTTTAGGTTCCAGGAGGTCTGCAGTCGGGCTGGGGACTTCCAGTGGCTGGCTTTCATCCACAACCTTCATGGGCTCAGTTTCCTGATACGCATTTCTCCTTCCACCTGCATTTGCTTTTTCCCTTGCTTCTGTTTCTGTAGCAGTCTGATAGTTTTTTACCAGATAGGGTTGCTGGCCCTATGCCGAACCCTCCTTAGTCGCCTTTTACGATCATGCGTGGTAGGGTACAGTGGTCCTATTCTTTGCAGATCCCGGGTACCACACGGGGGTCTATAATTGATTAAGTGGTAACTTTGTTCCATTTTTCTTCCAGCTTTTCAAATGTATTCACTGATTATGTGAGCAGCAGAGACAGACGTTAGCAAGTGTGCTTCCTTACCCTGTGCAGTCTTTGCTAACTCCTGCCAGATATACTCCTAGTTTTTCCATTGGGCAAGATAACGAAATGTTTTGTTTTACTGTATAAAAGCAGTAAAGAGAAGAGGTTTCTGTAGAGTTGTCCAGTAGATAACTTACTCATTTTCCTTTATCTTGTCTATAGAAGTGTTTGCAAGATGTTCTGTGTCCTACGATCACCTTATGTTAAGTGTTGGTTGAGGGCGGTGTGCCTGTTTCATAGATTTAAGATTGTGTCACTGATGAGTACCATTAATATGCTTGATTTTTATCTCGAGTTAGATCTTGGCGCGTGACACGATGGTATATCAGACGAGCGAAGCTATTCATTGAATGGAATGTTGAATGGAATGATATATGTGAGATCAAGTCATGTTTACACGAGAATCTGTAAGCTTCAATGATCTGCAGCAATGGAATGTATATCCACTGATACTGATAAACTGAAGGATAGATAAATAAAACTAGATCACTGCTTGCAAACAAACTGCTATATGTTGGTCTGTCTTGTAAAATCTCGTTTGTTCATCTTCCTCTCTCTCTCTCTCTCTCTCTCACACACACACTCTCAATATCTCTCTCTCTCTCTCTCTCTCTCTCTATATATATATATATATATATATATATATATGGGACAAGTCAAAATATAGGAAAGATTTTATTACGTTCAGAACGTACATACATAGCTGCATTACTTTTCCACATAGGCGCCATCAAAATTCAGGCACTTGTCATACGCTGGCTCCAGCTTTTACAATTCCTCGTCAAAGAATAACGCCCCAGGGTATCCTGCCAGTTGTTTACTCCATCAATTAGCTCCTCGTTGGTTCGTCCTTGCCCGCCCCCGCCCCTTTCCGTGTTTTCCTCGTCCTGCACATCCTTGAATTTTCTTCACCACACCCTTACAGAGCTGTCACTGATAACGTTATCATTGCACACATGACACAATCGACGATGAATCTCGGCAGCGTTGTGTCCTTTTGTTTGCAGACAATGAATCACACCACGAACCTCACAACTGGCGGAAAAGGCGATTAAAGGGTCCATGTTTACTCGATCGGTACTCGTGCACAGCTGAACAAAACGGACTATGGGTTGGAATTTGGCGAGATAAAAATATTGGTTTTTGTAGGAAATTCGCTGTATCACCATGGCAACTGGTTTATTTTACTAATCAATTGGAAGTTGATTTTTTTAATTGTCCACATAACTGGACACTTAATATATTTGAAAGTTCAACAAACTAGCAAAGATTGAAATGAAAATAACTCTTGATGGTGCTAAAATCATGAAAGAAAAAAAAATCCTACATACCTGAAACTAGACAGAAAATTGAACTAGCAGAAAAAGCATCCAAAAGATTAAACTTACTCAAGCGACTTGCAAGTACATCCTGGGGTGCTGACAAAGCAACACTCAGACAACTGTACACAGGATATGTTAGATCTATAATAGATTACAACCTTCCCCCTACCGGTCACAGCATCAAAGAGCTCTCGTACACAAGTAGACAGAATCCAGAACCAAGCTCTTCATTTCATTTGTGGGGCAATGAGATCAACGCCCACAGCTGCATGTGAAATTGATGCAAACATAGAGCCATTAGATATAAGTCGCAAAAAGTCAACCATTGAGGCAGTAGAAATGTATAAACGCATGCCCCCAGACCATCCTAACAGAACAGTTGTTGATAAATGGAAGCATTATAATAGACTGAAACTGAAAACTCCAGTGCACATAGCAGAACAAGACATAAATTCCATGAAGACAGAAAAGAATTTACAAAAGTACCAGACATCGCACCAAACACAAACTACACACTTCCCCAAACTAACACCAAACTCAAGAACAAATTAATGAACAAATCATCAGATCCCGACACACTAAAGCTTTTTGCACTGGAGACCATAGAATCCTACCCCAAGGACTGGATCCATGCATACACTGATGGGTCAGTGTTCAAGGAAACAGACAATGCAAGATATGGGGTACTCATAATGTTTCCAGACAAGACAACACGCCACATTTCTGCTCCTTGTGGATCTCGCTGCTCTAATTATGATGCAGAGATGCAGGCAATATTAGCAGCCCTGACAGCCACCACCACCAAATACTAAAACGGCGCCCCTCACCCAAAAAACCGTATTAATTTCTCAGAAACTCCAAGTCTGGTCTACAGACCCTTGAAAACTGGATACCATCAGCTGATCACATTACAACTGACATACTCAGTGCAATAAACCAACTCGCCTCCTACGACATCAAGACAACCCTACAGTGGATACCAGGGCACATAGATATCAGAGGAAATGAACGTGCTGGTAGACTGGTAAAGAGTGGAGCCACCATGTCACAGCCCCATGTCTCTACCAACATGAGAACAGCTAAGCACATTATACACAACAACTGCAAGCAGCAATGGATGGACAGCTAGGCCAGTAATCCAACTGGAAGATCCCTATATACACACCTGCCAAAGCCTAACTCCGGAGACCACATCAACAGCTTTTGTCGTAGAGACCAATGCACAGTTTTCAGGTTGAGAACAGGACACATTACCCCCAGTAAGCACTTACACAGAGTGACCGCTGACCACACACCATACTGCATGCACTGCAACAGACAAGAAGAAGAAACTGTTAAACACCATTTGCTTGATTAAAGAGCAATGAAGGACCTTCGGAAGAACCTGATACCACTGACATTCTGTATGGAGATATAGAACAGCGGGAGAGGACCTGTACGTTTCATTATCTGGCACAAGGGAAAAAGAGTGAAAACTCGTAAACCCGGGGATCGGAAAATTCAAAGTCAGTCTTTGAAAGTTAAAAAAAAAAAAAATAAATAAAAGACATCAATATCATGTGGCATGACATTCATAAACGTTAATAAAATGTCTGAAGACACTTTGGGGATATCAGCTTCCCTAAATGCTAGTGACATCCTTGGTCCATCATCTCCTCTGTCGCCCTTTCCTTTTTTCTTGGAAATTGGATCCATTAACGTTCTGGTCAGATCAATGGTTCCCAAAATGTATGTAAAGCGGCATCAGAACCAACTGCGAGAAAAAAAAATTAATGGAGACGCTAGGGGTGTGACCGGAGAGACAAATGGACGACACCACGAGAAAGTTTGGGAACTGTTACATGAACATTAAGCGAACGTGTCGTGTACCCGACATATTATGATCATGATATGTTTATAAAGTATGTTAAGCTGTGTTTTTTTAGTTCCGATAACAGAAGCACAGATGACATCGGAGCATATAAACCGGAGCTGGTAAGTACCATATTCCAGTTCTTCGCTGTGCTCCAGGGACTGATATGTTCCCTCAGTTCGGGTATGTTATAGGACTTGCGTGTTCCAACATAACTTTTGTGTGTTCCAACATAAGTTTTGGTTGTTCCAACATAACTTTTAGGTGTTCCAACATAACTTTTGTGTGTTCAACATAACTTACTAATTTTTCCCCTCTCATTTTTTGAAACAGCAAGAAGTCGACAAACTGCAATCTGCAGTTATAAGGAAGCTACATAGACCAGGATGGTGACACCAGAACGGAAATTAGAAATCGAACTACAAAAGCAGCACTGACCTTCAAGACTCTTGAGAACATATAGCATTCAAAAGTTATAAGCACAAAGTGCCAAGTTAATATTATTCAAATTACATATGATATCTACCCTCATTTATGCACGTGAAAGCTGGAAAACAACTCAAGAAATAGACAAGAAATTAGACTCTTTCGAAAACAAATGCCTAAAGAAAAATCTCTCTCTCCCTCTCCCCCCCCCTCTCTTTCTCTCTCTCTGAACCTTAAGTGCACAGTGCATATGGGGCTTCCGCAAGGGTTTTCCACAAATGCCTGTCCTTTGCCTTTTTTTCTGCTCTTGCCCAGGTGAGCCCTCTATTGCTCAACATCCTCTCTGTTGTTCTTCTCCATGTCTCTTTTGGTCTACCCTTACTTCTGTTCCCCTGTTGTGTCCATCTTAGTGATATTTTTAGTAGTGAGTTGTCAGTCAAAGAAAATACTCGGTATAAAGTGGAACGAATTCAAGAACAACGCATAGAAAAGGCAGATGACTGAACAACAGCCAATCTCATGGGTGATCAGAAAAAGAAGATGGACATATGTCGGTCATGTGATGAGAAGAAACAATCAAAGGATCCCCAAACAAGCTGTCAAGTGGAACACAACAAGCCAAAGAAAAAGAGGCAGACCACGTGAAACTCTAAAGAGGACATTGTTAAGAGATGCCAGTTCAGTGGACATAACATCCCTTGATGAGATTGAAAAACTCGCCGACGACAGGACATCTTGGCGAACTACCCTGCGGGCCCTATGTGAGGTTTAGCGGCACTGAAAGGATGTAAGAAGTAAGATGTCGACAACAATGAAGTCTGGTGGACATTATTGAAAAAAGAAATAAGACTAGACTAAACTTTGCCGGGTGCAATATTAAAACGAAAAAGTAGACCAAGTAGGAGGACAATCAACCATTCAAGGAGACATGGAAACGGGGCACAGGATGATGATGATTCAATGCATATGTTAGGAGTGATTTGCTCCTTGGGCAACATTGCAGGACTTTATCGTGGTCTCATCTTGCCTGGACAGTCCACAACCTTCTTTTGTTCATACTGTAGTCCTATAATATCCCATGTTTGGCGAACTATAGATAGTGGAGGATCAGCCTCAACAAAAGTCGAAATGAACTTTCGAAGCATTAAGACTGTCTTGTCCTCGTTAGTGAAATAAGAGAACGGACATCAAAAAGTCACGTGGTTCTTATCAGCTGAAAGTAATGTTAACCCACGAGTTAGCCACGAGCTCCCGGTCAGATGGATTAGCACAGAGCACGCAAATGTCAGGCAGTGATCTGGTCACAATGATGGGAGATGGACGAATTCAGCGACCCATGGAAGTCACGACCGATTCAGGATCCCACTTCATTTAGAATGACGGAAGTTCGGTGAACAAAATCTGTGGGGAACTGTTATGTTCGCTTCACAAAGTTTGGAGTCCACATGAAACATATTGTCTGAGTATATAAATACTGCATTTAATCAATCATTGTTAGAGCATCTCAATATATGATCCATAAGTCCATACTGATAAGGATATAGATGGACTGGACTGAGCGTAGCCTGGTCATTTCAAGTGTCATGCCGCGTAGGCGATCATTTCTCTCCACAATTCCGTCTTTAAACTTGATTATGAGATCCGCCGGTGACTTTGTTTCAGGCCACACTGACGGCCCATCCAATAACTTCTCTCTCTCTCTCTCTCTCTCTCTCTTTCTTTCCTTTCTGTCTTCCTCTGTCTCTTCTTCCTTCAATTTTTCCACTTGCCACAGTGTGCTCCAATTTTCCTCTTCTCAGGAAATGTTCTATAAATCTCGTTTATTGCCTCTGATCTTTGCTATAATTTGCTTTTTAACTCCGACCTCTCTTAAGACTTATTCATTGGTTTTCTTGACTGTCCATGGTACCTTCAACATCCTTCTTATAAACCACATCTCCGTGGCCTCCATTTCTCGTTGTACTCTCTTATCCATAGACTATGCTTCAAACCCATAAAACAAAATTGGCTCGATGTAACATTTAAGTACTCGGAATTTTGTTTCCATTGATACGGATCTGTTGCACAGAATGTGTCTCACTGTCTGGAAGGCTGACTTGGCCTGAGCACGTCTGCTTTTTATTTCGTTGTGATATTTCCCATCAGTTGTTATAATCGTTCCTAAGTACTTGAATTTATCAACTTATTTCAGATTTGTGCAATCGATGGCTACATTTAGGTGGTATTCTTTTCTTTGAGACGACCATCACTTCAGTGTTCTTTTTGTTCAGGCTGAGACCTTTATTTTTACTTTCACGAACCACGATACCCAGAAGAACCTGTAGCTCCCCTTCATTTTTAGCAATCAGGACTGTGTCGTCTGAATATCTTAAGTTGTTAAGGTTGTACCCGCCAACTGATATTCCTGGCATGTTCTCTATATTTCTCATTATGTTTTCGCTGTACAAGGAAAAGAGGTCAGGAGACAAAACACATCCTTGTCTCATTCCCAATTTTATGTCTTGGAATGCTCCTATTTGGTTCTCAACCCTCATTGCTGCTGATTGCTGCCAGTATATGTTTTTGATACGTTTCAGATCTTTCCCGTCTATGTTGATGTTTTCCGGAAAAGGTACAAGTTATGCCATATATAATCAGAACATTGATGGAAAGATCAATAGACGTAAAGATGGATCTATACTTATGCTTCATAGACTACTGTAAAGCATTTGATAAAGTGAGACACACAGAAATTATAAGAGTGCTGGAAGGCATCAACATAGATGGGAAAGATCTGAAACTTATCAAAAACATATACTAGCAGCAATCAGCAGCAATCTCATAACAATGCATCCCCTGGGAACAACTGTGTTAAGAGCACACTTATCTTAACATAGTGTTTGTGAGACAGGGAACATAGATCTGTTTGCTTAAAAACTCTGACCTACCTCTGTAGCCCAGAAACTTGTAGCAATCAACACTAATTGTAATTGTAATTGTTATTTTTGCAAAATGTAATGTCAGGTTGGTGGACGGATGGGGACATGGAGATCTCTGGCGGGGATGAGGGAAGTCTGGTGTGAAACCAATGAATCCAGGACGTGACAAGCCTATGGGTCTTTACAACAATGGCTATCAGAATGATGTAAACAAAACAGAGCCAGTAGACTATAGGTGGCGGGGAATGGATATCGTTGAAGCACTCATCAGATTCCTCATCTCAGAGTCAGAGTGTCTTTGTGGAACTGTCTCAAACCATCTGACATGGAGAAGGGGCTTAAGTACAGCCACCAGAGGCTGGAAAACAAAGTTTTGGCCAGGCCAGCCACACTGTCTTCATGGCAGTCCGAGCAAGACCACAGTCTGCCCTAGCAAGGAAAGGTGCTGAAGTCGGAGTTACCCAGCCAAAAGGCGCATCGCAAAAATCAGGGTAACACGCATTATCGCTAATGAAATGTCTATATCTACAGTTTTCAAACATGGTGCTCGCCCTGTGAAGACTAACCAGGCAGGTGCAGTGCCGGGCCCCCTGCCTCGAAAGGGTCCACCCAGTGCTACTGGAGGTCCTCTCAGTTCGTCTTGTGGAGTCAGGAGACATGAGAGTAGAGCTACTGGCCAAAAAATACAACACAAGAAAACAGCCAAAAAGCAAGAACTTAAAATAATGCAGTGGAATGCTGAGGGTGTCAGCAGTGTTAGAGATGGCTATAGCAAAAAGGTTGAACTAGAGAACATACTTTTTGCAGAGCAGGTAAGTATATGCTGCATACAGGAGACACACCTAACCAAAGATGCCGCCTTTAAAATCAGAGGCTACCAGTGTTTTAGATCAGACCGACAGGACAGAAGAAAAGGAGGAGTACTCACACTTGTTAAGAATAACATCAGCGCATGTCAGGTGGGAGTGTACATGGAAGGAGCCGAATACCAGATGATCCATCTAAAAAGTAGTAATACAGATTTCCACCTCCTTAACTATTACTGTCCTAATGACCGCCCACTTGCTTTAGGAACAATCCCACACAAAGAGAGACTGATGGTCTGTGGTGATTTTAACAGTCATTCCCAGAGCTGGGGCTATGACCACATAGACAAGAGAGGGAGGAAGTTGAGAGCTGGCAGGATGATAATGGACTTCTCCTGATCAACCAGCCAATGGATGCCCCAACATTTTACTCAAGGGCTTGGCATACAAAATCAACACCAGATCTGGCATTCCACTCTCCAGATCTGAAGTGGAACATTACACGTGAAGTTGGAAAACAACTTGGAGGTAGCGACCATCGACCAGTCTTCCTGACAATAGAAAATGAACTCCTTAACACCAGTAACCCTCTCCCCAGATGGAACTATAAAAAAGCAAACTGGACAATGTACAGACATCGTACAGGTATCCTGGTGGGACAGCTGTCCATAGAAGGTAAGGATATTAACAGCATAGTGAAGGAATTCAATGCTTGTATCCTTTAGGCCGCTCGTGAAACCATTCCCAGAGGAGCTCGCAGGGACTATAAACCATACTGGTCTAGTGAGCTGGGAAAACTCCATGATGACGTGGAAGCAGCTCGAAAGCAAGCAGAAAATAGACCATGCCAAGAACACCACAATAATTACCAACATTCTAAGGCCAAATTTCAGAGAGCAAAGCTGCAAGCCAGACGGGAAAGTTGGAGAGAGAAAACAGAGTCCCTAAACTTTGAAAAGGATGGAAGGAAACTATGGAAACTAATCAAACAGTTAAATGATGAGAATACTGGAAGAAGTACAAAGATTACACTAATAGAGGATGGGAAAACTCTTACAGGTAAGCAGGTAGCAAATCACTTTGCTCGCATGTTTGCACAGGACTGCAACATTGATATCCATCCAGAGAAGGAGCGTACAGTGCGCATCGAGCCACAGAAAGAGGAGGAACAAGTCAGAAAAGTGGAGGTCATGGATGCACCAATCACACGCAGTGAGTTAGACCTAGCAGTAAGTAAACTGAAACCAAGGAAATCACCAGGACCAGATGGAGTGTCCAATGAAATGATCAAGAACCTGGGAATGGCAGCAATGGGAAAGCTGTTGGATATTTTCAATATGTGCTGGAGCACAGGTAAGTTACCTCAAATCTGGAAGGAAGCAAGCATGGTACCACTGCTAAAACCAGGGAAAAACAGTGATACTGCCTCCAGTTACAGGCCAATCAGTCTCACTAGCTGCCTATGCAAAATGATGGAACGCATCATTGACCTGAGGCTAAAATGGTACCTAGAAAGTGAAAACCTTCTCGTTCCACAACAAGCAGGATTTAGGCAGTACTACAGTACGGAAGATCAAGTGACCTATCTCTCTCAAGAGATTGAGGATGCATTCCAAGGGAAAAACCTTGTACTAGCAGCGTGGATAGACCTGAAGAAAGCCTTTGATAAAGTATGGAAAAAAGGTCTGTTGTGGAAACTAAGAAACTGCAATGTGAATGGAAGACTGTACAACTGGATAAAGTCCTATTTACACAATAGAAGAGCTAGAGTAGTAATGGATGGACACAAAAGCCAGAAAGTACTTCTGCGACACGGTGTACCACAAGGAGGAGTCCTTTCGCCTACACTATTCCTTGTATTCATTAATGACCTGGTCAAGGAACTTCCCTATGGAATCAAAGCAGCACTGTATGCAGATGATCTGGTCATGTGGTGTACAGATGAATATGCGACAGTTGCTACACAGAGACTCCAAAGAGCAGCAGACATCTTGACATCATGGACAAACAAATGGTGTGTAAGTATCAACACAGAGAAATCAAGCACCACTCTGTTCACCCTCTCATCTAAACAGAAAGCAGGTAAGATCTTTGTAAATGAAATACCCTTAAGGATGGACAACCAACCCACTTACTTAGGAGTGACTATTGACTCAAAACTGACTTGGAAGCAACACATCAACAGTGCAGAAGCAAAAGCCAGAAGAAAACTAGCCATATTAAGAAAATTGAGTGGGACTACATGGGGAGCTAGTGAAAGAATCCTCAAGAATGTATATCAGCAAAGTATTCTACCACATTTAGAATATGGCTCAACATCTTGGTGCACAGCATCAAACACTACACTGCATAATCTAGACAAGGTTCAAAATCAGTCACTACGGATTATCACAGGTGCCATGAGGTCCACACCAATAGTAGAAATGCAGAAAATAGTTGGTGTTCAACCGCTAAAGGAACGTAGAGACACAAAGGTCATGACCATGGGAGAAAAATTCCTTAGCTCTGTAAGCCATCCCCTGAAGGAGAGATTCAATAACTTGGCATTAGGAAGGCTTAAAAGAAGCAGCTTCATTCATCAGGCCAAGCGTATGCGTAAGCTGATACCTGACCTTCCAACTGTAGTCACTCCATTATCATCTGTACCAGAGCATACACCATGGAAAGAAGCAGATTATACACAAATAACTATTCAGACAGAAGTGAAAGGTGTGCAGAATGGTGAGATGCAGAGCAGTCTTGTAAGATCAACAGCCACACTTAGTGTTCTAGATGACAAATATCCATGTGACACCTGGATACGTGTGTATACAGATGGATCTGCACATAATGCCATAAAGAATGGGGGCAGGAGCATATATTGAATATCCAAACAACACCATTGACAAGATTTCCATACCCACTGGTAAATACTGCAACAACTTTGATGCAGAAGTTAGGGCAATTATTGCTGCAGTTGAAAAACTATCAGACTCCAGAATTGATACATGTCCTGTAGTAATTCTCACAGATGCAAGATCAGTACTGGAGGCTCTTCAGTGCAACAAACTACCAGACCTTAAGGATGCCTTGTCAAAAATTGGCTTACAACATGGAGTCACTTTGCAATGGATTCCCTCCCACTGTGGGATACCAGGCAATGAGAAAGCTGACCATCTGGCCAAAGAGGGCATTGAAATGGAGCAACCAGACATACCAGTCACCTATAATCAGAAGAAAAGCATGATAAAAACCTACAGGAAGCCACAAACACCACCACATGATGACTATCACATGCTAAACAGAAAGGAACAAGTCACCATCTTCCGTCTCCGAACAGGACACAGTCGACTCCGAAGTCATATGTATACAAAGTTTAAGGTTGGTACTACTAATCTATGTACATGTGCCCAGGTGCCCCAAACCGTGGAACATATCCTCCAGAACTGCATCAACTACGAGACACTGAGAAATAATTACTGGCCCAGTGAAACCACTAAAGAAGATAAGCTCTACGGTTCCATACATGAGTTACAAAAAACAGTGAAATTTATCCAAGAGACAGGACTGCAGATATAGACAGACAGTGCGAACGAAGAAGAAGAAGAAGAAGATAACAATGCAAAGTAGGATTTTGATAACACGACTCATAAGACTATGATGGTCTTCACATTCAACTGCACCTTGTTTCTTTAATAGGGCAATGAAAATTGATTGCAAAATGTCTGATGGGACATAGTTACAGTTATAGATGTCATTCAACAATCTGGTAATTATGTCTATGCCAAGCTCTCCTAATGCTTCCAATTCTTCCGTGGTGATTTTATCTGGTCCTGGTGCTTTGTTATTTTTCATGTGTTTGATGTTTTTTTTTTCCATTTCTGCTTTTAAAATGTGAGGCCCTTCATTATTATTTCGTATATCTATTTCGTTTATATTGTCCTCGTAGAGTTTTCTAATGTATTCGCTCCATATTGCCATTATTTCATTTCTGTCCATTATTGTATGCCCCTTCTTTGACTTCAGGCAACCAGTCTTGTGGTATGTCCTTTTGTTTGTTAACTCCTTTATTTGTTTGTACATATCTCTTGCGTTTCCATGATGGTGTGTCTCTATTTCACTACATCCTTAGCCACTCATCCTTAGCTTTATTGCATTTGTGTCTTATTTCTTTATTTATTTTGTCATATTCATCTGTATCTTCCTTAAGACTTCTTCTCCGATCCATTAGTTGCAAAATTCCTTCTGTCATCCACCCCTGTTTAGCGTATCTTTTATCTGGGGGTAGGATTTCGATAGATGTTTGCTGAATAGAGTCTTTGAGCACATTCCATTGTCCATCAATAGTTTCAATTTTCTCTATAGCATTATATCTATTATGTACTATGGTCCTATATTGTTATTGTATTACTTTATCTTTCCGTAACGGCTCTCTATCTAGTTCTTTGTTTTTAGCTGCTACTTTTAATCTCTTTAGCCTGATTCTCACTTTTCCTACGACTGGGATGTGGTCACTGTTGCAGTCTGCGCTTTTTCCTGTTTTCACGGAGATTAGTGAGTAGTCTGGTACACTGCAATAAAAAAACAAATGCAACCAGTATTCTTTCTAAGCTGCGCGGCAGGGCAGCCACGCGCGCGCGCACACCCACATACAAACACCATGTCGAGTACGAACTTTTATATGTTGCACAAAAAGCAACAAAATAAAAAAAAGTTTTAAAAAGCCTCATAAAGGTATTCCCATTATTAAAAAAAATGTCCGTATCTCTGTTCTATAGTGCTGCTAAAGAAAAATTTAATAGCACTATATGATTTTGTTTAAGGATTTCTTTTATTTTTTTTTCTATGACAGCTTTAAACTACATGCTGTAATTTGGAATTATGGCGCAAATTTGCGCGCGAAATAATTTTTGAGAATATAGTTTCACACGGGTTGAAATTTGTCCCTCGTGAAATGCAGAACCCTAGAGAGAACACTGATTGCGACGAATCTTCCATGAAGAAAGGGCACATGATGATGATGATGATGATGATGATGGCAAAAATATAAACCATTGCTATTCGTATTTTTAAATATATGATCCATCACTGTTTGAGTATATTAATTATATCACTACAAGACACACCATTTACACCCCCACTTTAAGTGGAATACATATGTGGGAACTGAATGGGATGCGCGTCTGTTTGTCTGTCTGTGTTTTTGTAACTTGGGAGATGAGCCTACTTCCTAATATAATCTTACAGATTAGTGGCGCTTGTTTCACCTTTAAGCTTCTTTCTACACTTCTACTTCGGTGACTGCCCATGACGCTAGTTGTTTGCCGCAGTAATTACCGCCATTCAAATCTGTGCACACCTGAGGGCCGGGAAGGTGAAACTGGGAAAGTAGGGAAATAGCAGTGTTGACCTTTGCTGCCTCACAGAACAAACGAGAAAGCCTATTAGTGAAAGTGGAAAAGGAAATGGAAATGAACAAGTATGTTTTAAGGAATCACTTGTAGCCGAACCAAGGAAACAGTTCTTCAGAAAAGGCTAAACTGAGAATTCAAACTGGTTGGGTGTAAACATCCGCTCTGGAAGATAAGACGCTGTTCTTGAGCTTTAGTTTCTGATTGACCGTATATCACGTCTTTGCTGCTTCTCTAACTCCTCTTATTTCCTCTTTCGCCTGCTGCAGTCATATTCTGCTCAGTTTCCTCAAAAGGAGCGGATCGCAGATAAGTTTCTTTACGTGTTTTTTTATTTGTATGTTGTGTATTTTTTTTGTTCTTGATAAAAGCAATTTTGCCTAAATATTGGTTTATTTTTGGTGTCTTTCATAACCATGCCATCGTCTCTACTCCTTATTGATAATTTTTCTACCTTCCTTCCTCTCCCTACCTGTTTTCGTAAAACTGTATCATACAGCACTAACTCTACTGCATGGGACCGTAAGCCCAGTCATTGTTAGATCCTTGTATCACAGGCTGACAGTCCGTCATACAGAGTCTGAAGCAGCAAAAGATTAAGGACCTGGACAGCTCTACAGAAGTCTATCACTAGCAAGCACATAATTCAGTAAAGCAATTATACAATGGATTAGGCCTCAGAAACATCCAAGAAAATGAAGAGGCAGACAGACTGGCAAAAGAGCCAAGAAGAATGCAACAGACCGATTCATTCATTCATTCATTTGCATGTCCCTTGCGGAACTTTGCCTCCCTAACAGCACTCCTGTAGGCCTCTCGGTTGTGAGCAAGATCATCAGCGATGTCTTGCAGCTATCTTCGCCTTGATCTTCCTCTCTTTCTTTTCCCATTATGTACCCTTCCAAGACGGTTTTCTCTAGATTATCATGACGTTTAAAACTTAACGATAGAAGAAACATATAAAGAAATAAATATCAGGCTGATATATATATATAATGACAAATTGATAAAACAGGACTCCCAAAACAAAAACAAATGACGAATATTATAAACTCGCAGGAGACGACCAAGTTATACTGTCCTCCAGCTGAGAACATGACACTGCAGGCTAAGACATCATCTATACCAGAAAGCTGAAAATTGGCCCAACAGATCTGTTTATATCAGACAGTATATCACAGAAAACATCCACACAGAGGAAGAGGTCGCCCACACAAGAGATGGAGAGAGGAAATTAAAGCAGCATTAAATATCTCATTATATGAACCAAATCGTCGAGCCGTATCAAGATGTCTATTTGACTCCTCAACGCCGAAAGGTATATAAGGAAAGAGACAAGACATATGTGTCTATGGTAAAAACAATAGACACAACATCACATTCTCCAGAGTTGCCAGCTACACAACACGCTCAGGCAAAGGACTTGGCCTGATCTCCAGATCTCTACATGGGAAGCTTTACGGAGATGCTGAAAACCCGAGACGAACTGCTGCATTTATGAGAGAGATTGATGTTGATGTCTAAGAAGAAGAAGAAGAAGAAGAAGAGGAAGAAGAAGGAGGAGGAGGAAAAGAATTAGATCTATGTGCTATTAGTATAATATGGTCTTGGCCAGCTTTGAGTTGCTGTCCTTCACACATCTCTTGATACGGTCCTTTGTTGTCACGCATGAAACCACTTTCAATGAAACCACTTGAATGAAACCACCTTCAATGAAACCACTTGAATGAAACCACCTTCAATGAAACCACTTGAATGAAACCACCTTCAATGAAACCACTTGAATAGAACCACCTTCAACGAAACCACTTGAATGAAACCACCTTCAATAAAGCCACTTGAATGAAGCCACATTCAGTCTCTCTCTCTCTGAACCTTAAGTGCCCAGGGCACATGGGGCTTCCGCAAGGGTTTTCCACAAATGCCTGTCTTTCGCCTTTTTTTCTGCTCTTGCCCAGGTGAGCCCTCTATTGCTCAACATCCTTTCTGTTGTTCTTCTCCATGTCTCTTTTGGTCTACCCTTACTTCTGCTCCCCTGTGGTGTCCATCTTAGTGCTATTTTTGGTAGTGAGTTGTCAGTCATTCGGAGCACATGTCCCAACCATCGCCAGCGTCTTTCCTCAATAATTGTTGTCAGTGGTTTCAGAAACAGAAGCACATTCAATGAAACCACTTAAATGAAACTACCTTCAATGAAACCACCTTCAATGAAACCAAAGGTGACTGAGGATGTGTAGTCTGTTTACTACACCTTGAAAATCCTGTAAACTGCCGTAGATAATGATAACACCAGGGGGAATTCGATAACCACAAACTTTTCTCCTCCACATCGTCACGTGATAACCGCATTTTCGGGGTGTTTTCAAATATTGTAAACATTCGACAGAGTACAGTAAGTCGGTCACTGTAGCAATACAAACTTTAGATAGCAAAGAAAAGCGAGAACATTCTGTGATACAAGAGTAAAGATAGAGCTGTTAGTCAAGATCCATATTGTGTAGCTTTAGACACTATTGAAAGATTAGGGGGAAAAAAAGCGTTTGTGTGTGTGGGGTGGGGGGAGGAGGGAGTCAGATAATGTAAAAGATTATAAACAGTAAGGAAAATGTATGAATTTGGAGACGCCATGAAAATCATCCTATTATTTGTCGCAGTTATACGTTCACGGCAGTTGAACGTATGGTCCGATATCTTTCATGTTTCTGCATCTTCTTACTTACACATCACGTCCAAGAGAAAGTGACTTTGGTTAAAGAGGTCGTCACTCTGGGACAGTGTTTAGCAGTCTTTTCACCCTACGGGGGGGGGGGGGGGGGGTTGGGGGGAGAGGGACACTTGAAATGATTTTTATGATTTCAGTGAATCTCTAAAATATGAGTTTTCATCTCTACTATTCAGAGTACGTCAATGTGCTTATAACATCGTAGATACACACTAGCCCAGTAATAAGTGCCAGTGCCCTGTTGAGTAGGAAAGCATATGCTGATTTATTTACAAATGAAGCGCACTTTTTTTTTTAAACTACAATTTCTGGCAGAACCTCTAACATTCTACGGTAAGTCAGTCATTTGCATACCCCTTGCGGAACTATGCCTCCATAACAGCTCTCCTGTAGGCCCCTCTTTTGAAAGCATGATGCCTTGCTGCTGATGCATCCATTTGCAGATTATCAACGATGTCTTGCAGCCATTTTCGCCGTGGTCTTCCTCTCTTTCTTTTTCCCATTATGTACTCTTCTCTAAATTCTCATGACGTTTAATGTTTAAAAATATTTTTAAAAGTTTTCTCTCTTTAATCTTCTTTACTAGCCAGCCTTCTTCAATATTAAGTTCTTGTAGTATGGATATATTTGTTCGTTTTTACGTCCAAGATGTTTGAAAGACTCTTCTGTAGCATTTACATTCAAAGTCATTTATGTGCTTCTCGGCTGTTTTGTTTTCAGTGTCCAATCTCACGAACATATGTTGTGATGGGAAAGATGCCTGCTCTTAAACATTTTGCTTGTGTAGTTCTGTTTGTTCCTCTCCACAGGTTCTTCGGTTGTTTTTCTTTCTGAAGAGCGATAGGTGTCCTCCTTTTAATTTCCCTCATTGTATCTCCATTATTAGTTAGTAATGGTCCAATATATTCAAAACTCCCCCACCTCTTCTAAAAAAAAAAAAATGACGAATGCACTTTTACATAGACGGAAGGAAGTACACCAAGATTTACAAGTAACCTAACATGTTTACAAACCACACCTTAAATCAAGACAGTGGGGCAGGAGCGGGAGGTGAGAAGAAAGACTGGAGAGTGGCCATAGGACAGAAAGCCTTAGGACTGATTAGAGAGCTTGGGGTCGGGGTGGGGTGGATGAGAGCTTGGGGTCGGGGTGGGGTGGATGAAAACTTCGGGACAAAGGGGATTGAGGGGTGGGTGGGTTCTGGTGGGTGCTCGAGCCTGAAAACGAACCTGTATCCAGAGCTACCGTGCTCTATTTTCTGGGCTTATTTCTTCAGGTGGTGTCAGGGATACTTCCAATAAAAGTGTTGCCTCTCTTAACATTTTCTGTGTCAGGGTTGTTAACTCATACAGGTTACTCTGCCCCTCACTGGCAGAAAATGTCCTGTGTTAGATTTTGTCAGCACAGTTTTGACACAGATGGGTGGTTTTCTTTTCTAGTGTTTTGCGTAGAGGCGATTTCTCTCTGTTGCGAACTTCACAAACAGAGGACAGTACATCCTACTGTAAGGCTCATAAATCTCTCTTGTAAAAACAACATGTTTGATCTTAGGGGGTGAAGACGCTGTCTCATTTGGCAACCAGCAACCATAGCTGACATGCTAATGTCAGGGTTGGAGGAAACAATAGCTGACATGCTAGTGTCAGGGTTGGAGGAAACAATAGCTGACACGTTAGTGTCAGGGTTGGAGGAAACCATAGCTGACATGCTAGTGTCAGGGTTGAAGGAAACCATAGCTGACACGCTAGTGCCAGGGTTGGAGGATGTTTGATATATAGATAATAGTGTCAGGGTTGGAGCAAACCATAGCTGACATGCTAGTGTTAGGATTGGGGGGGGGGGACCATAGCTGACATGATAGTGTTAGGGTTGGAGGAAACCATAGCTGACATAATAGTGTCAGGGTTGGAGCAAACCATAGCTGACATGCTAATGTTAGGACTGGGGGGAAACCATAGCTGACATGATAGTGTTAGGGTTGGAGGAAACTATAGCTGACATGTTAGTGTCACGGTTGGAGGAAACCATAGCTGACATGATAGTGTCAGGGTTGGAGCAAACCATAGCTGACATGATAGTGTCAGGGTTGGAGGAAACCATAGCTGACATGCTAGTGTTAGAGTTGGAGGAAACCATAGCTGACCAAAACCATGTGTCACATCTCCGTTTGTATCCCTGGTAATAGGGCTGTGTACTAAGTGTAATACTGTATGGAAGTGAACGCTGGAAAATCATCAAAAGCACAGAAAACAAGCTGAATTCTTTCCAGAGTAAATGTTTACAAAGAATTAGAAGAATATTTTGGCTAACACCGTAAGAAATAACATCTTGTTGGCAAAAATGTAGATGATGCCACTGACAGCAATTACTGAGGAAAGACGCTGGCGATGCAATGTTGGGACATGTGATCCGAATGACTGATTATCAAAAAAAAAAAAAAATAGCACTAAAATGGACACCACATGGGAACAGAAGTAAGGGTAGACCAAAGGAGACGTGAAGAAGAACAACAGAGGGGATGTTGAGCAATAGAGGGATCACCTGGGCAAGAGAGGGAAAAAAAAGGCAAAGGACAGATGGTTGTAGAAAACCCTTGCGGAAGCCCCATGTGTCCTGGGCACTTAAGGTTCAGAGAGAGAGAGAGAGAGTATGGGGCTGTGATAGCTATAGTCCTCGTGGAGTGGAGCTTGCTAATAAAGCATTGCATACCCTCTGCTTTTTACCTTCACTCAGGGACTGAGAACAATAGCCGTCTAACCCGCTCCCAAATTGGCACGATGCCGTGCCTCAACATCTCCACCGCATCGATTGCAAAGAACACTAGTTCGCAGTGAAGAAGAAGAAGATTAGAATTTTGTTAGCTATTCATGTGTAAAAATAAAACACAAATTAAACTTATTTTGAAGTTGCACTAGTACCTAATAGGACTGACAACGATTGATGTTGATTTTGACATTCTGATAAAGAGAGGACTTGAAATTAACAAGGACAAAACAAAAATAATGAAAATTCCTCTCAATCAAAATGGAAAAATACACATAGAAGGGACAGATATTGAAGAAGCCAGTCATTTTGCATACCTTGGCAGCTACATAGACCAAGATGGTGACACTAGAAAGGAAGTTAGGATCAGAATTGCAAAAGCAGCATCAATCTTCAAGAATCTTGAGAACATATGGAATTCAACAGTTATAAGCACAAAAACCAAGTTAAGACTATTCAATTCAAATGTAATATCCACCCTCATTAATGCATGCGAAAGCTGGAAAACAACTAAAGAAATAGAACAGAAATTAGACTCTTTTGAAAACAAATGCCTAAGGAAAATACTCGGCATCAAGTGGAATGAATTCAAGAACAATGCAGAGATAAGACAGATGACTGAACAACAACCAGTCTCATGGGTGATCAGGAAAAGGAGATGGACATATGTTGGCCACTTGATGAGAAGAAATGATCAGAGAATCCCAAAACAAGCTATCAAGTGGAACACAACAGGCCGGAGAAAAAGAGGCAGACTGCGTGAAACTCTGAAGAGTACATTATTAAGAGAGGCCAAATTAACAGGCATAAAATCCTTTGATGAGGTTGAAAGACTCGCCGAAGACAGGAAAAATTGGCGAACTACTTTGCGAGCCCTATGTGACGTTTAACGGCACGGGAAGGATATAAGATATAATATATAAGATAAAGAGAGTATGGCGATACATTATGAAGTCCATATGGGTCTGTAATAGTAAAAATATTGAGAAACCTTGCATTAAACCATGGCATATTAGAAACTATTCTCCTTGCATTAAACCCGCGCCCAACTATTCGCCAGTAAGTTTATTTGACATAAACAAACTAACAAACTAAATCGCTGGCTAATTTTTCCACCAACTAAGTAATATAGTCCCAATCGTGTATTTTCGTGGATCAAAGAAATAATCTTTTATGCTGTCCGATTTCGAACAGATTAGTAGATTCAAGAACTAACTACATAAAATGTTAGAGACTAGATCGACTGCTTAGTGCTGTATGGAATTTGAATGAATGAAGTTGGCGTATGTGTGCTTTTGTTCCAGATAGTCTCACACAATCGGTAGATTTACATCAGTGTCGTTTTAGCTAGATTTGGTAATGTACTTCTGGTCAACCTTGACCTATAAGTCTTTGACTAAATTAAGAGTTTTTATTTGCCACAGACGAAAGGGCCTGATTTTGAAAAGACTGGCCGGGGGGTAGCGCCCCTTTTTCAAAAGAATGAGTTCATTTGACTGTATCTTTCCAAGTTTTGGGGACTTTTCTGACCTTGTGGTCTGACGTATTTGCTCCATGTAGTGTCGCAGCTGCGAACCTGTGTTAGGGTTATAGGCAAAGGACTGAAGTGTGTAGACAACAGGTGGAGGAGAGGTTCTTTTCACGTATTAGATATTATACGACCGTGTTTTAAAAGTGTAATTAATCAATGAGGATAAGTGGATGGATAAGCAGGTAACTGGGTGAATGGAAGAAAGTTACACAAATATTTACAAGTAACCTGAACATGTTTAGAAACCACATTTTAAGACAGTGGGACAGGAGAGGGAGGGGAGAAGAAAGGCCGGAGAGTGGCCATAGGACAGAAAGCCTTAGGACTGATTAGAGAGCTTGGGGTGGGGGGAGGGGTGTGGTGTGGTGTTGGGTATGTGAGGGGAAGACTTCGGGACAAAGGGTGGGGGTGGGTGTTTTTGCCACTGGTGGGTGCTCGAGCCTGAAAACAGGCATTTGTCCAGTGCTGCTGTGCTCTATTTTCTAGGCTTATTTCTTCAGGTGGCTTCAGGGATATTTCCAATAAAAGCGTTGCCTCTCTTAAGATTTTCTGTACGCACTGTTAACTCATACAGGTTATTCTGCCCCTCACTGGTAGAACATCCTGGCAGGCAGAAAATGTTGTGTGTTAAATTTTGTCAGCACAGTTTTGAAACAAATGGGTGGTCTATGTTCTAGTTTCTGCGTAGAGGTGATTTCTCTTTGTTGTAAACTTCAGAAACATGAGCAAGAGCTCACTTGGAGCAAATCTGGTTGAGGCGCTATGTCTATTTCTTCAAAGCAGGAATATTCAATATGTTCTTTATATGAAGTATATATATATATTTTTTTTGCTCTTCATATTTCTTGTGAATGCTATTAAGGAAAAAAATATCTTGCGTACAGTGATCCTTCTTCTGTCCTCCAGTCTTCCATTTTTATATCCCTGTCACACTTTCTTAGTTTTAAGATGTGGTCTTGTACACACAATCACTTGATTAGTAAATCTTGATGTACTTCGTTCTATCCACCCAATTACTTCCAATAACAATTGTCATCCGACACGATCTTCACCGCATCTACTGCAAAGAACATCATGCCAGGAAGAAGAAGAAGAAGAAGAAAAAGAATGAACACGTGAATATCAAAATAGTCAGTGTACTTGCTCTCAAGGCGAAGGTCCGCAGTTTGATCCCAGCCAAAGGGCCAAGGCAACACATCTGAAGAAAAGTGTTGTATATGCAGCTGTTTCCGTTGTTAACTCTGTCTGAATACTACATTTACGATTGTGTGACTACCACCCCAGACCGTTGACTTTCAGTCTCAGTGGCTTCTAGTCACCATGAATGTTATTCTTTCTCACTTGCGCTTTAAAACTGCCCTTCCTAGTGACGCAAAATGGCGTTCATTTTCTGCTATCAAGGGGATCCATTTATTATCGTTTATTGTAAGTTTTCAGTGGAGAGTTTTGAATATCTTGGATCATTACTAATTAATAATGGAGATACAATGAGGGAAATTAAAAGAAGGACATCTATAGCTCTTCAAAAAGTAAAACAACTAAAGAATCTGTGGAGAGGAACAGAGAGAACTACAAACATAAGATTTTTGAGGGCATGCATCTTTCCCACCGCAACATATGCCTGTGAGACCTGGACACTTAACAAAACAGCTGAGAAACACATAAATGCCTTTGAATATAAATGCTACAGAAGAGTCCTTCAAACATCATGGACACAAAAACGAACAAATATATCCATACTACAAGAATTTAATATTGAAGAAGGCTGGCTAGTAAAAGGGATTAAACAGAAAAAACTTTAAAATATTTTTAAACATTAAACGTCATGAGAATTTAGAGAAGACCATCCTGGAAGGGTGCATAATGGGGAGAAGAAAGAGAGGAAGACAAACGCAAAGATGGCTGCAAGACATCGTTGATAATATGCAAATGCATGCATCAGCAGCATGGCATCTTGTTTACAACCTAGAGCTGTTAGGAAGGCAAAGTTCCACAAGGGACATGCAAGTGACTGACTGACTGCATGTTTTGTTATTTTAAAAAAAATTGCTTTACTATTTCATGTTACTTAAATTATAGTTTTTAAATAATTTCGTTTGTCACAACCAATACCAGTCATTCTTAGCTAAATCGCTAAGATGCACCTCCACGTGCAGTGCCAATTGGAAGATCAGGGGGTTCAATTCCGGGACGAGGAAAACAAGGCATCAACTCATAAGACCTCTGGGAGTCATGACCCAGAGGGGCCCACTCTACTTAGAGTGTCAGGAGTTTAATAGGGCCGAAACACTTGTCTAAGAGAGGAGGGATACTTCCTCTGATGATCTTAAGGAGTTGTATTGTTCCACTTTCTACAGTAGAGAGTTTCATGTATATAGTTCATTCTGTAATGTTACATAATTCTGACATCTTTTGGTATTTTTCTTTGATGATTTTCTTTAACATTTTATAGATTTGTTTTCATTTTTTGACTGTCCATTTCATGGCGTCTGCATGTTTTATTTTTCCGTTGTTGTGGCCCTCTTCTTCTTTACCATCTTTTTTTCTTCCTCTTCTTAGTAGCCGTTTATAGTTTATTTCTGTAGCTCTCTCTCTCTCCCTCTCTCTCTCTCTCTCTCTCTCTGTCCCTTTCTCCTCTCTCTCATGAATGCATTGGCGTGTTTTTACAAATTCCCGGAAAGACCGGGGAGCTTATCTTCTTGAGTGGTTTCCTTGGATCAGCAAGTGCGTCTCGGTCTTTCATAACAGACACACTTTTGGTGATTCTCCTGCAGTGCTTTCATTATATGTCGCAATATCGTTATGTGATGTTATCATTGCTTATGTATTAATGCTATTTAACTCTGTTCCTCTTGTATTGTTCTTTTTGATAATCTTGTAAGCTAGTTTCTGTGGATTGTTTTCACTTTCTGCTATCGGAACGGTGCCGTCCGCGTATCTCAAGGTTATTGATGTTCCATCTATGTCCTTGGTCGGCGATCGGCTAAGCAGTCACCGCCCAGTACGCCCTGTGGCGTCCTGCAGTGTAGCAACAACTTCTCTCCACCTTTTACGGTCTGCGTATTGTGACTTTGTATTGTGCTCCATCTGTGCCGCACGCTGTTCACTTCTGCTTCTACAGTTCACCGCCGGATAGCCTTTGGTCGCTCGGGTCATAGCCATATTGCATGACTGGTTTAGCCTTGTTGCTGGAGTCCCTTCAGAGCATATTTCCAGCATTTTTGCTATAATAGCATGCATATCTTCTAGTTAGCGGTTCCAATTTGGTGGTCTACGGACCCCCGGACATGCCGTGGGGGTCCGTGACAGAAACTCAAGTTTTTTTCTTTAAATTCTCACTGTGAAATGCTTACCAACCACTGTTTCGGTGAATCCTGTGTGTTGGAAAGACATTTTTTTCAGACCAGCCTCAGTGATAAACTAATATGCGAAGTCCAACATTCGGGCAGTTGCGAGAAGAACAAAGAGGATGGTAGAAAGTGGCTGATCTTTGATGTTAATGGAAGCTGGATGAATTTTCGGCGTTTCTAAAGTATGGGGATACATCGACTGTAGTTTGAAACAGCAGGGGATCCGCTGACTGAAAATCACTTATTACTTAGTGTCTGCTTCAATTCTTTTCTCAATATAATGGGAACCACTGTTCTAGTTCACATTGGACATATAGGTCTCTGTTATTTATTATTTGTGGCATCCCTGCTTTATAATATTTATTATTATTTTTTTATGATTTGCTTCCTATAATGTTTATTTTGCACAAGTAATGAAGCATTTTTTAAATGCTAAGAACTACAATGGAACTGTCTCTAGATGGAACTAAAGATTTATACTTGTGTTCATTGTGTTCATCAACAGAGCAGAGTGGAGATTCATTGCAGCCAACCTTCTGTGGGGAGACTGCACGAAATGATGATGCTGCTGTTCATCAGAAGAAAGCTTTCGATACAGTTAGACATGAAGACATGAATCAAATGCTTGAAGAACTTCATATAGACACATTCTGCAGTGCGAGCTCATGTTTCATTCGTTTCATAATTTAAACCTCTCATGTGCTCTTTTCACTGAATAAATTTTAAAACAGTTTTGAAATATGAATTGAGAAAAATTTGTATTTAAGAATCCATAATTAAACGTGCTTTTGCTGTGGTGGTACTGAACGCAACAGACGCACATGTTGCACTAGTTTCTAATCTAAACACCAAAAAAAAAAAACAAAAACAAACTGCTCTCCATATTTTTGTTCCGATCAGCGTCTTCAGATTTATTCCTAATATCAGAGATCCCTCGTTGCTGTCTCGTTCTTTCTGTCAGATATCGTTAACTTAGACTAAACATATTTGTTCACTGCAGATGATATAGCAATAGACAGTTTCTCTCTCTCTCTCTCTCTCTCTCTCTCTCTCTCCGTCAGACACACGAGGCTGCTGGTAGCAAGATATTTCCACTTCTGTCGGTCCTTATCTATCTTCTTGGCTGTCTCTCATAATAGTCCTTAGTTTACTAGCATTTTCTCATTTTCACTGCTCTACCTCTCCATATCTCTTTGGCTCGTCCTTGACGTCCACGGTTGCTGTTCAGTAAGTTGACCTAGACCGTGTCGAGGGCCTGGATTGATCTTAAATCTCAAATCAACAATGTTTACTAATAGCCTGGTTTATCGTTGGAAAGACATCTGCCTGTGGGTTTCTTCACCATCTTAATGAACCAACGGCCTTGTGTGCCTGGCTCTGCATGCAGGCATTCTCTAGTTTTAGAGGTGGAATCCTTAATACAAGGAAGACATTTAGTACCTTCTTATATAATCACACGCAATCAGGACTTGCCGATAGTGCAACACGTGCATTTTTTTGGGGGGTGGGGGGATTTGGAAAAATTGGATAAACTGGAAAAAAATAAAATACTACACAAATAAATTATTACACTCTCCCCACCCACATTTTCATTTATTATTGATCACGCTTACTCCTGGATCGGTCAGACATTTTGGGAAAATAATTGAAGCAGACATTGTCGTTTGACAAAGAGATATCTTCAGATTAGTTGTCGAGGAAACACCATCCAATAAAGAGTTGGCACTATTTGTCCATATGTATGAATAATTGACATACATCTTTTTGTCAGCACATCATACAGAAACGTTTTCTAACCGCGCTAGCAAACAGATCCGATAACTCTGATATTGGGCTATGGTATTTTGTAAATGAGAAGTAGACAAAGCCAAAGACCAGCTCGGATTGAGAAATTTATTCTGCATTACGCGTGTCTCTTGGCGCAACAAAGGGTTACTCATTCCCTAAAATATGTGTTTCAGGTACAAATTTTCCAGTCACTGAAACACGATAGTAGTGGGAGTTCAAATTCCGCACTATATCTTATGTTTGTCATGCGCTATCCTGGAAGTTTCTTTGAATACTTTCCCTTATACTTCGATAATTTTAGAAATTCGCTTGTTTCTTCTTCTTATGGACCTTCTTAGTTTGTTCAAGTTATTTTGCACACAAAAAAAAAAAAAAACCCACTGATCTTTGCTGTATGCTTTTATTATAGACTAACCACAAAAGTAAAAATGCAGGGGAATATAGAAAGCGAAATTAACGATTTGAACTTCGCTAAAAACTACATAGTTTGACTCTTTATATAAGAGTTGAGGAATTGTTACAACCGAAAAGAGTTAATATCTAAATACAAGGTAGGACATGACATGTGGCTCTTCTAAAACTTTCACAATGACCTATAATGATCCTCTGCGGAAAAAAATCTACATTTAAAAAAGAAATAGAAATAACATATGAAAAAGTATGCATATTGCAAAACTGTGTTTAATATTAGATATCATAGCTTTATAATATAAAACTGCGGTTAAAAGCTGCAGAGAGATAGGTCACTAAAGGCGATTTAGATTAGATGTTCTTAACCCTTTTATGATTACAGACCTCTGGTAGATTACCAATATGGTCTTATTTTCCCATCGTTTCACTGTCGAAAATCATCATAAGTTCTATTAGATACTAGAATGACTTCAGAAGATGCAGAATGATTAGTCTTGCTTTATGTTTGTTTCTCTTTCTGTGTATATTTAACTGTCAACGGAACTACCGAAAGAAAATTCTGAACTAATACTAATTTTTCACATATCGAAACTGTTCACAGATCGAGTCATACAACACCATCATTTGGCTCCCATACTCTCAAGAAGTACGAATACCCTGTTTGAGAGACCATACTTTTGACAGACAAGGAGAAGGTCAAGAAAGACTTAGTGACATCATTTTAAGAGATACGCTCAGATGCCCCAATAGAATCCACATAAACTTAGATCACTGTAGCAAACCTAACACGTAGATAAGTAAACACGAGTGTTGTGTGTGAGTGTGCTGGACTTTGTTTATGTTTCTTCATCCTATCGAACGAGGCTCCGATGAGGCCCGAAGACATTTTTTATCTAGATTAAGATCACAAGTCGCGACACGATTTAAGTCTTTGGGTATCAAACAAGAGTTTACGATAAGATAAATCCTCATTTGATGACAACGCAGATTTCTTTCGGCATTTAGATTTAACTGAAGGTTAAAGGTCAACCAGTAATTCTCAGTATTTGCCTTTTTTGTACTAAGATTTCAAGAATGTTTATGTTTGATGAATTTCCCTGTTTTCAGATATTTGTTTGCCAGGTAAAGCGGGAACTCGAAGCCAACAAGGAGCTCAAGGAGTCAGAGAGAGAGAGAGAGAGAGGAGAGAGAGAGAGAGAAAGTCAATGGTGTACCATAGAGGGGGATATTGTCCCAAAACTAGGCGTATCTTACTGAGGCCTGATACACTTCACTGGACACGACAAATGAACGTTTTCCGGTATGTGGCTAAAGGTGAAAGTGTCGTGTGTAAGTCCAAATGATTGCGTCATCCATTCTGAGTTAATTTGGTGGATCCTGTCCCCACTCCGTCCCCTCCTTTTCTACCCTCATTTTTCCCCTTATAAAGATAGTAAGTGGGTCTATTGGGGTGGGGGGGGGGGGGATGAAAAAGAGGGGGTAGGTGAGGGTGGGGGTATAAACTTTATTTTCGAAGGACAAAGAACTGGACACGCGAAGTCTGTTTAATAATCTACCCTTTATCTCTCAACTTTTCCAATGCAATCAATCAGCATCAGTGCAGTACTAGTATTACAAACATAAATATGAACTGAAAAACTATTACATATAACCTCTTATTCAAATATACATATATATGTCATTAAAAGATGAACAAATAAATGATTCATAATAGGCAACCGCCTACCTAATTAATAGAAAGAAAGAGAGAGAGAGAGAGAGAGAGGGAGGGAGGGAGAGAGGGAGGGAGATTTTCAGAAGACATAAAATTCTAAACAAAACTTTCCCGTGCAACCTCTCAGTTATTGTTTACGATTTTCCACAAATCAATAAATAAATAAATAAATGAAACGAAAACCGTCCTGGACGCTGACCTACTGAACCCTATACGCGGCGCGAGATTTTGGACATAGGCGCTGAATAAACTTGCAGATGTAACGTTACGCATACTCAATAGAAGCGATAACCCACAGACCTTATTGGTGATTGTAAGATAGAGGTGAAGGGTTAATGTGTAGCCCACGCAACGATTCAAGGGATTTTTGGAAAATGAACAGCAAATAGTAAGCTGTCGATCTTGGATGAAAGCTTTGGAAGCTGGACGTCTATAAACACCACTGGCTGTACGCATAATCTTGATCCTTTGTTAAAGATTCTGGTCATGCTTGATGGCCAACTTTTGCTCGTTAACCCCTATTGTAATGAGCACATGTCAAACGCTGGGAAACCGAGCGACCATTGTCAAAGTTTAATAAAAATGTTGACAGTTTGAAACAGCTGCAGCAGTTCATTTCATCGCATAACCACTGAAGCTGACGCTACGGATTCTCTCTTCTACACGCATTTTTCACTTTTCTTGGGAATTTATATGTGAAAAGGTTGAAAACACAAGGTAGGATTCACAAATTCAGATATGAAGTATGTATTTTGCTATGTCTGTTTTTTAAAAATTTACATATGTGTCTAGATTTGGCGGTTAAAACGGTTTGTTCAACATGTATACTGTCTAAGTTTGATGGTTATAGTCTGTTTTGCGTATTTTGTCCTATTTTTTTCTGTAGGACTTGTGGGTCTACTGGTTATAGATGGGAAGATTCGAAAGAATATCTCTTGAATATTTTCAGCCGTATTCAGATAGTCCTTTAATTTCATTTCAAGCAGTATATTTACAGTTCTCTAATGCCCGTCTCTCTTTCTCTCTCTCTCTCTCTCTCTCTCTCTCTCTCTCTCCCTCGTCCATTTAGTAGCCAAGATACATACGGCCGCTGGTAGCAAGATATGTTCACTTTTGTCTATCATAACCACCGTATGGTAGGGATTTAGAATAGCCATAAGTCCTGATATTTTGTAAAGATGTAAATTTCTAGTTCCTTCGCTTCACCCTCGAGTCTATATTTCTTCTCTCCTGTCAGTCCCCACATAACTCCCCGAGGATGTCTGGTTAAAATGGATCTTAGTCTTATCTATATCATGGTCAGTGCCCCTCGCCGAGATGGCTCCTGTATTTTGATGGTGTCCACATATTTATAATTTTTCCATCTCCTGCTCTTATCCTTTGAACTTTATCAGGAGTAAAGATTTCAGGCGCACAGTGTCGGATGACAGGGTAAACAGGCTCAAGCCTAGGGGTCCGAAATGAATGCCTGCATCAAGGAAAGACAGCAAAGTAAACAAGAAAATGATTGGAGAAGAAGGTAACAAGTTTGCTGAAAAGTAAATGGTTAATAAACTGTGTTTAGTTTGTGTAATGCAAAGTCATATCGTAATAGTAGAGATCACAGCTACAGACGAATCATGGCTTGTATCAAATATGTAGACCGTATATATAAATCGTAGGGGGAAGGGAGAGCTTATTAGATCAGCCTAGTGGGGCAACGTAAATTCGTCTCTTTTCTAGTATATCATGTTACTGCGCCTAATTAACATTACTGTTCCGTATATATTATTTATGTGAAACTATATTTATGTTTAAATAAATTGCTCATGGACTTTTCAGAACACCCGCCATGCCTGAATTTCGGATTGTTCACCTGGGGGACGGCACGACAGTTGCCGAGCTAATCCAGAAAAAGTTCACCGGAGACAAGTATAACCTTTCTGTGGAACTCTGTGACCTTCGGCGCAGGTCATTCTCCTCCCAGTCTTCATTGTCCTCGGGGACAGCGGATTCTAGTGCTGATATCTCAGTGCTTCTTGTGACACCCGCCATGATAACTTACCTGAAGGATCTGATAGGGGACGAAAGGCAAGTGATCATATTGTTATCTGCGGCTTCGTTCAGATTTTAACTACTAGATGTAGTCTTGTAGTTTTGCCTTCAAAAGGGCTTTCAAGTAAGTGAGAAACATCTTCTGCAGTGCATCTCTTATCACTGAACTTCAGAAAGAGAGCTCTAAAATGTTACATTGATCCTATTCTATTCTATGGAAGTGAGTCACGGACAATCAGCAGATCACTAGAGGCAACACAGATGTGGTTTATTAGAAGAACGTTAAGAAATACATGGACATCTAAGACTGCAAACAGGGAATGTCTAAGAAAAGCAAATATAGACAAGAATCTAATTAATCCATAACTTATATACCAAACTACAATTTCATTGCTATTCAGAATAAATAAACTGAACTCGGTGTTTGTAACAGTATAAAATAACAAGTAAATTGTATGAATCACGGGGGCATGTAGTCGACATCAAAAAGATACCGTAAAAGTTTGTAATTGTAGGAAGGAGTATAGCTTTTGTGTGTGTGCGTGCGTGCGTGTGTGTGTATGAAAAAGAAAATACAGGGTGGAAGGATATTCCAAAGATGAGCAGCAGAATAAGCAAAGCTTTTCTTGTAGAGATCAAGTTTAGGTTTTGGAAGACATATGTTGTTTAAGCATTGGGTACACTTAGTGTTAGATTTAAACAATTTTCATATATTTGTTCTTAAGAGGCATACTTTTGGTACGCAGAGAGACAGAGGGAGACAGAGAAAGAAAGAGAGACAAAGGAAAAGACTGGGAGGGAGGCACACAGAGAGAGAGAGATAGATAGAAAGGGAGGCAGAGAGGGAGGGAGACAGAAAGACTGAGAGAGACAGGGAGGGAAACAGAGAGGGAGACAGAGAGAAAGACACGGGGAGACAGAAAGAACCGTAGCGGATTACCCTTTAGGGTCACTAGACTGAAGCCTAGGAGCTAGGAAGGCCAGAGAGCCCAGCGCCATGGGAAAAAGCAGGAACGATTAACGGTTTAGGTAGGAAGAGGCCCGAATTAAGTTTAGCCTAGGGGGCTTGGGTGATCACTGAGAGAGAGAGAGAGAGAGATAGAGAGATGGACGAATGAATGAACAAGATATCAATGCTATCTGGAGAGCGTCATTCTTAATGGACGAATGAATGAACAAGATATCAGTGATATCTGGAGAGCGTCATTCTTAACAATAGCTCTCCCTCCCACCCCAAAACAACACATCTACGTTCATACAGACATTACATCATCTTACTGCCAACACGAAGGGTTGACGGTTTCCACTGTCCCTTGTACGTTGCGATGAATGAACGAGAAAAGTAGTTTCTCTTATTAGACTGTTACAACTCCTGAACTGATTAGTGAAGACAATTATCTTCCTTCTTACTATGCTTATAGAGGATCGCCCATGTTAATAGGGGGTGCTGGGTAGTACCACCTGGATATGAAGTGAAGAAGTGAACTAGATGATATCAAACTGGTCCTCAAGGAAAAGTGAACTGATGACCAGTCTCTTTCAGTCAAAGGGCACCCTTACGGGAATGTTCATGCAAGGATTCGGCAGGCAATACTCCAAAGGTTCCCGTGGGGAGGGGGGGGGAGGGGGCAAAAAGGTTGATCTAGAGTATTATGGATGATGATGATGATGATCAACGCCGTGAAAGTTGCCTGTCAAACTTTCGATTCCGGTACCTCTATTTTTCTACTGCCTGATTCAGCTTCTACCAAGGGTTCTTCGTAAACAATACATTTCCACAAACTCTGGCTTTGATAATGAAGCTTATAAGTTGTCAAGAAGTTAAAATGTAAACTCTGGCGAATATGAATGGAAACTCACTTTTAATATATTGAGTTTTCACGTGTTTTTAAGTTGCTGACAACATAGGACGTAGCATGCAATACCCTTCCTCTTCATTTGCGTCATTCTTAAAATATTTACCACCGCTTATTTTTCGTTCCATATGTTCCCCACAGCTAGAAGTGAAAAGAGAATTATTGAAAATCATAAAAACAATACAACTAAGATACTTTGGGCTCATCAAGGGGCATGATATTGTAATGAGGGTAAGAGTGAAGGGAAGAGAATAAGAGGATGACAGATATAGATAAGTGACAGCATCAAGAGAGTGACAGGAACAGGTTTGGTCGAGTGTACTACAAAGACAAGAAACAGAGCGGAGTGGAGATTCATTGCACCCAGCCTTCCGTGGGGGAGACGGCATGAGATGATGATGTTTCTCTCTCTCTCTCTCTCTCTCTTTGTTAATCTTCTTTTTGTATAGAGCTAAACATAACTTAACCAAACCTGTCTTGGACAAAAACAAAAGCTTGTAGATCGTAGCTAAGTCCTAGGGTTCCGAGAGAATTGGCTAGGAGGGATTTTTCAGGCCATGATCTCTGGTGGAACCCCTGCAGATCCGTCACGGATCCCTTAGGTAGGGTTTCTCAGTCTGAAATCCTATGGTTCTACGGAACCCGGATTGTGAAACTGCCATACGCATATAAGACAGAGATGAAGACTCAGTTTAGCCCAATCTCGAATTTCATTTGACAATTTCGCCTTTCTTGTACTTCGGAATTCTGTGAAAAAAACTATCTCCTTGTATCACCCGGTCCTGTCCTGACTTCTTTCTCCCCGTGGTTTCAGTTCTGTTATCTGTCGTGGACGTCTTTTCCTCTTTTTGTTGTGACGAATCCATCTCTGTCTGCATTGCTTTATCAAAAGGCGCGTGTCTTATGCTCTGGCATACATATCGTGTTCCTGATGTGTTCCGACGTAGTCCTTAATCCTTTGCCCTCAGAGCTTCTGACAGTGCTTTCTGTTTTCTTATGAATTTATTATTATGCGAATTTTAAAAAAAAAAGACTATAATCAGCGATTTTCGTGCTAAGGCGCTCTACGTGTTGGCACTTAGCAGCGACTCTTAACTGACATGCCGAACTGGTGAACCATAGATGACCAAGACCTTGTTCCATCTCTCTGTTGGTACCTCAGTAGCAGGCCTAGCGCGGCTAATGGGGCAGGGATCGCAGTAATCCCATGGCGGCGGAGTCTGCTAAAGAATCATTGCACAGCCATTTTTTTTTTTAGCTTGAGTTAGGGACTTTTTAGAAACACGACGGAGTGGCTCAACATCTTCACAGCATCGCCTGCAAAGAACACAAGCGGTTCCAGGGAGGTAGAAGACAAGACACAGGAACATAAAGAACGTTAGAAAACTGTTTAGGCTCGTCTTTGTTTGCCGTTGTTTTCACTAGACTAGAGAAACGGTTTGTTCTGTGGTAACTCTCTGGAACTTAGCACTGAAGTACTGAAACATTTCACTGAAAAAGCAGCAGATCTGAGTAATAATTTTATTTGTTCATATTTTCTTTTACAATAATTTTTATGGTTTAAAATAAGTCAATAAGACAAATGAAAAAAAGAGCATACCACCAAGCAAAATCAGTCATAGATGATGGCAAAGCTACTGACAATCTCATTTTTATTTCAGATTATCCCTCATAAATTTGATGAGGTCAAACCAGACTCTCGTTAGCCTGAGCTTCTGTGTACCCATGCTGCAGGTGAAAGACCAAATCAGTCTGACTTTCCACGATTCCTTCCCCGATCTTAGATGGCGCCATATTGAAGTCGGGGAGTCGCGAGAATCCTTTCACCAGTGCATGATCGAGCTGATATCCGTGCTGGAGGAAGGCCGTTGGGAGATGCCAGTCCCTACGCTGAAGAAGTGTCATTTGCTACCAGACAAACCTGTTATGGTAAGTTGTGCAGCTCAGATGACTTTAACATTTCTTTTAAGATTCTTGTTATGAATTCAGTACTTGGTCTTGATAGCCCCAGAGTTCTTGTTTTACTATGATTTTTTTTCAAATTGTAACCATAGACTTTTCTTCAGCATCTAATCATGGTTTTCTAACTAGATGCACGACTGACAAATGTGTTCTCGGAGATATGCCTCACTAGACTTTCAGCACCGTCTGGTTCTGTATTAAAAATGGATGTCACAGTCAGATCATTTAAGAACTTCTGACGGATAAGACAGTGATACAATCTCAAACCATTACTAGCTTCCATTACATATGATACAGCAATAAATCATCACAACAATGTAATTAGGGTGTACAAAGTTGAATATGCTAGAGTGACGTGACAGTTTTAAGGGCATGTGAACCACACATAGTCATGACTCTGTCCTACCCAGTTATGGATTCTATCCTACCCAGTTTTATGGATTCTACCTAGTCAGTACCTTTAGCCCCTAGACTAAATATTGTATGGGACTTTGCCCACGCTGACCAATAACGTCCATCTCCTGTGTACAGTCTTATTGCCTTCTGATTGTGATCTACAACATTACTCTATGATCATCACAAAATGCATATGATACATTTCTCCTTTTTGAATACCATAATAAACATAATGACATTAATAACAGTTGTAGTTGATTGTCACATGAAACAATAATCTGTATTTGCAATGTGACCTTCTGGGCCCCTAGTTTTAAGTCAGTTCAGCTTAACTGGGTGATCTCCCACTGACTCCACCTCTCCACCAATGCTACTACTACCTTCATGTTCAGTTAGGCACGTGAAGTAGGGCTCACTATGCTCCTCATGGTGGGCACCATGGCAAGAAACTTTCTTCTCTGGTACCTCTGCAATTTTCATGCTAACCATCATTATTTCCATGAATTGGTTGACAAAGAAAGAAACCTTGTGACTGAGAACAGGACATTGCAGACTGAGACACCATCTAAACCAGAAGTTGAAAATTTGGCCACAGACCTATGTGGCTGTGGCAAAGAGCAACAGACACTACATCACGTCCTCCAGAGTTGCCAGCTACACAATCCACTCAGGCCAAGGACCTGGCCAGACCCAATCCTCATGCAGGAGAAGTTTTAGGCAATACTGAAAACCTAAGACAAACTGCCATAGTTGTGAGACAGACTTGTGCTGATGCCTGAGCAAATGACAAAGAGGAAATTTCTCACTCCAACATGATGCATCAATTCCAATGACTTTATCAGATTCTAAAATGCCCTACTTCTTGTTACACTTATGTGTAATAATAACAAGAACAATGCGTATAAAAATGTAAATCATTCTATGGCATGACATCATAAACTTAAATGCTAATTAGTGACTAAAAGAAAGGTACGGTAAAATGACCGTTTCCATGCCATTAAAGGCATATTGGGGAATACGGTGTTAGGCCCGTATTTTCCATGACCTTGGCACATGAAAGTGTGTTGTGGTCAGTATCACGCCTGGCCGCTGCTTTACCTTCCAAGATTTCTCTGGTACTCATTCTCATTTCTCTGGATGAACCCTGGGGCCTTTTTTGATGTGTACCAGAAAAAAAATCCCATTACTGGTACTGAACCCTGGATCACCGGATTAGTAAACCGAGCACAAAAAAGGTACGTAAGTAAAAATTGCAGAATGAAACTGCAGTATCTAAGCTAAATTTTTATACATTTAATCTAAGGTTGGTGATACTGTCTACATTCTGGTTGAGAAACACTTGACAGACTACACCGAGATTCAGTCTCTTAATCTGAAGTTTGAAGATGGCAGTCAAATAACAGCCAATCAAATTGCAGATTGTTTGTACCAGTTTGAAGCTCCAGGTAAGAACAGTAAACTGCGGGGTTCACTTTTTTTCGGACTGTAGGAATGGATGTAATGCTGCTGTTGGTTGAACAATTTCTTGTGAAGATGCACTTGCTGTTCCTCAGCTTCTTATAGAAAATAAGGTACAAACTTCCTCCATCCAGAAGCTGGGCCTGTCATTTCATTTCACTCTGTGTGTATCTCACATCATCTTTTTCTATAACTCTTCATACCCCCTTGAGGGATTCAGTTTAAGGCAGTTAATAAGTGTCCTCTTACTTCATTCCCCCTCCCCTCCCCCTCTTCATTCAGTTTCCAATTTTATTAATTCATCTTCTCATAAAGGCTTTTATAAGTGGAAAATGATTTGATGGCCACTACTGGTTATGATAAAAATAAGTATGCAGTTAAGATCAAGATAAACCTCAAGCACAGATGAAAAACTATGGAGCACACATGAATAACTCCCACTGATAATTAGATACATAGAAGTGGCCCATCTCTTTGTCCAAACAGCAGTGCATATGAAAATGAATTAAGCTGAAACTTTTAAATTCTGGGACAGTCAGCATAATTAGGTTCTGTTTATTATTTAGGTGTAAGCAATTAACTTTCCATCTTCTAAAAGAACTGATAGTTAAAAACTATTACTATTTTGCTCTAAATGTCTTGGTTTCACAGAGTTTTAGAATTGCTTTTATTCAAAATTTCCACTTTTTTTTTCATTTTATCATTCAATTTAGAGAGTTCTGAATCTACAAAAATTGTGGAAATATTCACCAACAAAGGACAGTCTCTGGGAGTGGATGTGATCAGATATAGAAACAAGCTCCAGCTTCTTGCTGATGTGTTGTGTGACATTCTCAAATCAGATGAGTTTATCTGTCAGTCTCTACAACTGGATGAGTACTCACAGGAAGCGATGAGTGTAATGGTGGCAAACTGGTTTAAATGTGAAGATAAAACATCACCTTCTGGTGATATTCAGTATCTCTTGACTCAGTGGACAACATCGCTTAAGTGTGAACAGTGTAAGTGTTCTGAATGAACTAGACATCATTATTGATGAGACGATTACTCTGCTTAAAATTCTGAATGGTAAAAAAAAAGGTAAAGGTAATCCTGTCATGCCTTAGAGACACATAGGATATGGTGTTAGTGCCCATATTTTCCTTGACCTGTCAGCACACTAGAGGGTGATGTGGTCAGTATCACGCCTGGCCGCCTTTCCTTTCCCAACTCCAAAAGAAGTCGGGTACCCATTTCTACAGCTGGGTGACTGGGGCGCCTCCGGTCGGATTCGAACCCCCGACCTTCCCCATGAGAGACCAGTGCACTAACCACTTCGCCACTCAGACACCCAAAAAATTCTAAATGAGGATTATGGAAATTGGTCCTGCAGTTGTTGATTTTAATGTTAAATGATGAAGGTCATGAAACTGAAAAGTAGTTATTAAAAGCAAGTTGGGGGGGGGGAGGGAGGGGCAAAGACACTGTCTGCTTTGGCATTCAGTGAACCATAGCTGACCAAGACCCTGTCCCACCTCTCCATTGTTTCCCCCCCCAGTAACAGGCCTAGTTTGTCTAATGGGGCAAGGATCATGATAGTCCCCTTGTCAGTGGAGTCTGCTAAAAAAAATACTGCACACCCATTGATGTTTAGCTGCATTTAGAGACTGAAAAATATCTGCCACTACCTGGTCCCAAGCTGACTTGATGCTGTGCCTTGATGCCTTCACAGCATCTGCTGCAAAGAACACAAGCTCGCAGTTCCAGGGAGAGACAAGACAAGACATTTAAAAGCAAGTACAAGCACTGCTTAAATTTATGAACATCTGTGAGTCTTGACCGTGTTTTTTTCATAAAAAGAAGTTGTGTAGCATTTATAATAAACTGATGAGTCAGCTAACCTGAGAAATCCATTAAACCATTCCTGGCTATGAAACCAGTCATATCATGTAATTATGGTTATTTTTATCAAATATGATTTAATTTAATGGCTTGAATTTTTGTTTTTGAGAGTTAAAACTGATATAAATTATTCATTACTTACAAAATATTGGGCTGTTTTATTGTGCATGGATGTCAAAGTGGCACAGTGGTTAGTGTGCTTGTCTCACCCAGAGGTTGGTGGTTCAGGACTGGCTGGAGACATCCCAGTCATTCAGCAGAAGAAATAAGTAAAAAGTTTCTTCATGAGCTAGGAAAAGATAGAAGTCCTAGCCTGGTGCTGACTATCCATCACTTTCTACTGCGCTGTCAAGTTAAGGAAAATATGAACACTAACAAGTGTCATAAAGGCATGACAGAATAGGGCTACAACTAATGCTTTCAAAATCTGAATCAAACTTTTTTTTTTCCTCTCTCTCTCTCTCTCTCTGTTTTTTTTTTTTTTTTGAATTCTCTTCTTTTGTGGGACTGAACTTTATGTGGTATTTTACACATCTGTTATTTACTGGTAATCATGTACACAGTAGATGTTTACGAAGAATTAGAAAAATATTTTGGCCAAACATCATAAGAAATAACATCTTGTTGGCAGAAATGCAGATGAAGCCACTGACAGCAATTATTGAGGAAAGACGCTGGCGTTGGTTGGGACATGTGCTCCGAACGACTGACAACTCACTACCAAAAAAAAAGCACTAAGATGGACACCACAGGGGAACAGAAGTAAGGGTAGACCAAAAGAGACATGGAGAAGAACAACAGAAAGGATGTTGAGCAACAGAGGGCTTACCTGGGCAAGAGCAGAAAAAAAAGGCTAAGGACAGGCATTTGTGGAGGACCCTTGCAGAAACCCCATGTGCCCTGGGCACTTAAGGTTCAGAGAGAGAGAGAGAGAATCATGTGTGCAGTAGATTCTAGTGTTTCTTATACTCAAGAGGATATGCTGTATAATATAACATTTTTTTGTTTTGTTTTTTTTCAGCATTAATATATTTAATAATTCATTTTCATGCCCTGGTTGACCAGAGGGTTCATGTTGCAGGTTATGAACCAACAATCTTCCAGATGAAAAGGCAGGACAGTGATTTCAGCAGTCATTCCTCTGAAACAGACAGTAGTCTGACCAAGTGAATATAGATTACAATGAAAAGGGCTAACTCAGTCCTAAAAAATACATCGAGCTGAAATTGGAACTCGTCCAGACTTCCAAAGCACATAACAGTGAAAACACAATCAGCGTTATTCTGAGGGCAGACGTCAAAGAAGGAGCAGACAAGACAGGATTGATAACCCTGCTTGTGCCCTCCATCAACTGATATGATTCCTGTTTACAAGATCTTCACTGCAGCATCAGCAATAAAGAACTCAGGCTTACCAGTTAACATGGAGAAACCATATATCTAGTATGAACAAGATTATTATTCATTGAACTGTTTTAAAGGAGATTACAACAAATATCTCATGTATCTAGTATGAACAAGATTAATATTCTTTTATTTCTTCAACAGCTGTCTCCCCTATCAGTCTGCACCAGGAGCTGCCTGTGCTCTTGTACTTGTGTGCTAAGTTCAATCTTCATACTTTTGCTCAGAACATCCTAGTGCATAGGAGTATCAATCCTGACAAACAGATGACATCGAGTAAGGATGGACTCCCACCAGATCACCAAACATACAAATATGAAAATGATGGGTGGTCATCAGGGAGTGATGCTACAGCACAAGAAGTGGGTAGACATTACTGTTTTTTATTCTTTAACACTGCCATGTTGTTTTGTTTTTGCAGATTCATTTGCCTTATGGGCTTTCTCCTGTGGGCTCAGTGCCATGTAGTGATACTTCATATTACACAGAGTCTGAAAAAGAATTTTTGGAGATTCATAATCGCCTTTCATTCCTCTGACAGCATATCCTTCCTATGTCATTAAATGTCACATAGGGCTCGCAAGGTAGTTCACCAATTTTTCCTGTTTTCAGTGAGCTTTTCAGCCTCATCAAGGGATTTTATTCCTATTAATTTGGCTTATCTTAACAGTGTCATCTTTAGAGTTTCACGTGGTCTGCCTCTTTTTCTTTGGCCTGTTGTGTTCCACTTGATAGCTTGTTTTGGGATTCTCTGATTGTTTCTTCTCATCACGTGACCAACATATGTCCATCTCCTTTTCCTGATCACCCATGAGACTAGTTGTTGTTCAGTCATCTGTCTTATTGCTGCATTGTTCTAGAATTTGTTTCACTTGATGCCGAGTATTTTCCTTAGGCATTTGTTTTCAAAAGGGTCTAATTTATTGTCTTTTTTTTAGTTTTCCAGCTTTCGCATGCATAAATGAGGGTGGATATTACATTTGAATTGAATAGTCTTAACTTGGTTTTTGTGCTTATAACTTTTGAATGCCTTATGTTCTCAAGATTCTTGAAGATTGATGCTGCTTTTGCAATTCTAATTCTAACTTCCTTTCTGGTGTCACCATCCTGGTCTATGTAGCTGCCAAGGTATAGGCCGTGGTTAAAGGCTCTCCAGTCATCCCTCTTCTTGGAATTATTCTCTGCTTTCTTCCATGTGTATCCCTTGTCTCTGAGCACTGTCATAATTTCTCTTCTCCAAGTGAGTCTAGGTCTTCCTCCTTTTCTATTTCCATGAGGATTCCACGTCAGTGCCCGTCTTGCTATGCTGGTGTCAGGTTTCCTCAGAGTGTGAGCAATCCACCTCCACTTTCTAGACATGATTTGTAGGTTCATAGGTTCTTGTTCTGCCTTTCCCCAGACCTCCTCGTTCCTGATCTTGCCCTGCCATTTAATGTTTAAAATCCTCCTCAAGCAATAGTTCATGAATGTTTGTACCCTCTGTTGTATTGTCTTGGTCATAAACCATATCTCCGAACCATATAGCAGGACAGTCTTTACATTTGTATTAAAAAGCCTAAGTTTGGTTCTTGTTTTGATATTTTTATATGACCATATTTTGTTAAGTTGGATAAATACTGTCCTGGCCTTGGTTATACTAGCTTTAACACCCTTTTCTGTTTCCCCCATTCCACTATGCTGCCTAAATATATGAAATACTCTACTTCCTTAATTGATACTCCCTTATCATGAGGGTATTGCTTGCACTATTACTTTTCATTATCTTTGTTCTTTTGTCTGTTAATATATATAGTCCCAGTTTAGCTGAATTCTTGCTTAAGATCTGAAGTTTCTCTTGCATTTGTGTGTGCCAGAAGTGCCACATCATCTGCAGTCAAGATCTTTCAGTTGGTTTCACAGTGTCCATTGTATCCCATTTCTTTTTCTTTGTGTGGTAGTTTTCATGATTCAATCAACTGCTAGAAGAAACAGGAATGGTGATAGCAAACATCCCTGTTGCACGCTTGTTTCCACTTTAAAACTTTCTGTGAGAGTTCCTCCAAGCACGATTCTACAAGTTGTTCATTCATATTTGGCCTTTATAAGCTTTGTTATCTTGGCTGGGACACCATAGTGTTCCAGTAGTTTCCATAGCATTCTACAATCTAAAGTATCGAATGGCTTCTAAACTAAGAGAAGAGCAAGCAGGTTTCAAGCAAGGAAGATCCTGTATTGATCACATTGCTACAATGCAAATAATAGTAGAACAGTCAGTGGAGTGGAATTCTTCAGTGTTAGTTACATTCATTGATTACGAGAAGGCATTTGATTTTGGAGATTGAGTTGTAAATAATTCTCATATGGAGATTGAGTTGTAAATAATTCTCATACATTTCTAAAACAAACCTTTGTTGCAACATGTGAAAAATAAGATAAAAAATGTTCAAATTTTAGTTTAAAAAAGTAGCAGGCTGAAGGGTAAGGAAGAATGCAATTCATGTGTGGTTTGCAGAAATTTAATGCAGTCATTTAAGGAATTTTAGACTCAAACATTAAAAATAAGCTCAGAGTGATGTCTTTCTATAAGTGACACAAGCAGTTTTTAGAAACGGGGAGTTTGTATAATAAATATTACCAATGAAAATTCTGGATTTCTCTTTTGGACACCCTGGACAGGCCACATAACCCTCAGTAAACACTTACACCGAGTGATCCCTGGCCACACATACTCAGTGCACAGCAACAAACAAGAAGAAAAGAAGAGGAAACTGAAGCATCACCTACTGGGCTATAGTGTAGTGAAAGCTCTTCAGAAGAACTTGACACCATCAAACTCCTATCACTGACATACTGTGTGGAGATAAATAACAAGTGAAAAAGACCCTCTACATTGCATTATCAGTTACATGGGGGAAAAAAGAGTGAACATTTGTAATCAAAGGAATTGGAAAAGTCATAGTCATAAAGGGCTGGATAGATAAATCACTGGTGGTTTAGAGTCTGTCATGGGTATCTTACTGGTACATCTTATGGCCAAATTATATATATATATAACTTTGAATTTATGTTTATTATTATAATCTTATTAATTTGTATTCAGTTTTTAACGTTTTTGAATTAGGACTCATTATTGATTTGAAAAATTCTTTATTAGTTTTTCTCATGCCTCATTTGTTCAGCCTGCTTTTTTGTTGTTGAGTGGTTTGCTTGGCTGTCTGCAAGTCTATGAGCTGCTGAGATTATTTGTGACATTTAATATACACACATCTCACTCTCATGTCAGTTGATTCCATAAAAATAATTTTATAATCATTTTAAATTTAAAGTGCTTGCTTTATGTTCATGTACATTTGACTTCAAAGCTGATGTGTTGTGTGCAAGTTATGTCCAGAATAATCATTGACAGCTTTAACTGATTTTACACACATATTATGGCAATTTAATCAAAGGAAAAAAATGTAACCCCCCCACCCCCCTCCAATAATTCCCACAGCTGTGATGGAAGCTGAAGCAGAAGAAAAGATGTCTATTTGTGTTTCATTTTTTCATCAGTTTGGATTATTTCATTTCACATTTTCACTTCTTTCAGGAAGATCAGTCTTCCCAATCTCGTGAGTATTCTTTTAATATAGTCGTTATATAAATCGATACATTTTCAGTGAATAACGTGTAACGCTTTTGTAATGAGAGTGAAAAAAATAATAAAAAACCTCACATTAGTATATGTCAGGGAAAAAAAGAGTTGCATATATCTCAAGTTAAAATGTTTTTCAGTATTCAGATAGTGTATATGTATATTTTTTACTCACTCAACTCACCCAGCCACCCACCATATGTAAGTTAAAATAATCGCTAATCAGTAACTTGAAGCATTGAGATTTATTATTGGTGTATTTTGAGAAAAGGAAAATGTGGTACTGTAATATTTATTAATATAATCTACACTGAAATGGCTTTATATATAGATATTGATGACAAATGTTTTTGACTTAAAATGTTGAAATTGTGAAGTCTTATGCACTCACAGGAAAGGTATGAACATTTTATAACTGTCAGTTTGCTACATGATCCATTTTTTTTTCTTCTCAGTACCAAATGATGAAGAAGAAGAATTTAATCTGTACTCTGACTATTGTACGCCAGATGAAATTGTTCAGGAGCTTGGCAGCATGGAACAGAACTCCTGTGAGTATATTGATTCAATTTCATTAGTTATTTGCTGAAATGACTGACTATAATTTAAAAAAAAGTGATTTTTTTTATTAATAGTTTATTACCCTGCAGTTTATCTGTGTTCATCTAGTAATTTTTTCCCCACCTGGTCACTTCAATAGACTTCTGAGTGTATTGTTAGTATATTTACTGTGTCTAGGAGTAACTATGGGAGCATCTACTTCTGAGTGTATGGTTAGTATATTTACTGTGTCTAGGAGTAACTATGGGAGCATCTACTTCTGAGTGTATGGTTAGTATATTTACTGTGTCTAGGAGTAACTATGGGAGCATCTACTTCTGAGTGTATGGTTAGTATATTTACTGTGTCTAGGAGTGATGTGAAGCCATGGGAGCAGGTGGTGGATAGAATGGGAGAGCAGCCAACAGATAATGTTGGTTATGGTCACCATTCTATGATAGTAGGCAGATGATCTCAGTGTAGGGACAATGACTACGATCACTGACTAGTACAGTCACTACCCGGAAGGAAAGCAATGGTAACTATCTTCTGGAAGTATACCAAGAAACCCAAACAGCAACATGGAAAGTCAGATAGGAAAAAGATCTGGTGGCGAGTCCCCCAGGCTAGATAGATCTAATTTTAACACTGGGGAAGAGTGAGGCAGATCTCAGTACTAGTAATTGTGATGACGGACAAATTCCTGATGATGTTATCAAGGAAAGTATGTATGAGGGAAAGTATTGAATAATAAGTGATGAGATGAAAAGAATGGGGATACACATTTTGGGAATCTGCGAACATCGATGGAAAGGATCAGGACACTTTAAGAGCGAGAATGATAATATCTTTATATACTCTGGTGGGAAGTAGGAGGAAAGAATGGAGTGGCTTTTTACTTGGACAAGTCTTCTACTTCCTCTTCTTCTGCAGCTGATGTAGATGCATATATCCAGGCGATTGTTACATTTCTAGGAGTGCCCTTAAGTCTGATTGTGAGGATTCCATCACTTACTGGATTGTAGCCTAGTAATGCTTTTGATGTTGATTTGTCCACGTAAAAAGCCTTGCTCACAACCGAGAGGCCTACAGGAGTGCTGTTTGGGAGGCAAAGTTCCACAAGGGACAAGCAAATGAATGAATGAATGAAAGGAATACCTACGGGAGTATCTACTTCTGAGTGTATGGTTAGTAGAATTACTGTGTCTAGGAATAACTGTGGGATTATCTGGACACAATTGCAGCTAAATCCTCCCTTTTTTTCTGATTTTTTTTTCCATTTTTATATTTAGTATAGCATTCATGTGAATTTATATTTTATCTTCTTTCTCTGTTTCATTGTCCCATATATTTTGTACGATTAAGGTGTAAACTGAAACATCACGCTTGTGTGCTCATTAATTAATACAGCTGTTTCTACTTTTGTTTTAGTTAGTTTTAACATTTTGTTACCACAGCTTTACTGTAGTGGCTTCGTGTATATTTATATATTTAGTTATATACGCTATATACAAAATATATTAATTATACAAGCTATATACAAAATATATTTAGTTACACGTGCACACACTCACATACATATATTCATTTATTTATACCTAAACTATTTGTGTGTCACTATCAGTTCAGTCAGTTATGGTCTTCATTCCAACTGTAAACTTATACTATCTCAAATCTGACCCATCTCACTAGCTAAAAATACATATATTCAGTGTGTGTGATCTGCTATAGAACTCATTAGTTAAATACATTTTTCCACAGCATCAACAAGTATGCCAGAGTCAGAGAGGAGCAGTTACAGTGTTGTGAGTACAGCTTTATAGTAAAAGAATGTTTATGGTAATCTAACAAAATAAATTAGTGATAATCTTAGTTCATCAGTATTCTATATTTGTGCAATATTTACTCTACAAACAGTACTTTTTTTTGGTCAATTTGAACAAAGACCTGTGTGAAGTTCTTCGTTCGCATTGTCTGTCTATATCTGCAGTCCTGTCTCTTGGATAAATTTCACTGTTTTTTGTAACTCATGTATGGAACCGTAGAGCTTATCTTCTTTAGCGGTTTCACCGGGCCAGTAATTATTTCTCAGCGTCTCATAGTTGATGCAGTTCTGGAGGATATGTTCCACAGTTTGGGGCACCAGGGCACATGTACATAGATTAGTAGTACCAACCTTAAACTTTGTATACATATGACTTCGGAGTCGGCTGTGTCCTGTTCGGAGACGGAAGATGGTGACTTGTTCCTTTCTGTTTAGCATGTGATAGTCATCATGTGGTGGTGTTTGTGGCTTCCTGTAGGTTTTTATCATGCTTTTCTTCTGATTATAGGTGATTGGTATGTCTGGTTGCTCCATTTCAGTGCCCTCTTTGGCCAAATGGTCAGCTTTCTCATTGCCTGGTATCCCACATTGGGAGGGAATCCATTGCAAAGTGACTCCATGTTGTAAGCCAATTTTTGACAAGGCATCTTTAAGGTCTGGTAGTTTGTTGCACTGAAGAGCTTCCAGTACTGATCTTGCATCTGTGAGAATTACTACAGGACATGTATCAATTCTGGAGTCTGATAGTTTTTCAACTGCAGCAATAATTGCCTTAACTTCTGCATCAAAGTTGTTGCAGTATTTACCAGTGGGTATGGAAATCTTGTCAATGGTGTTGTTTGGATATTCAATATATGCTCCTGCCTCTCCATTCTTTATGGCATTATGTGCAGATCCATCTGTATACACACGTATCCAGGTATCACATGGATATTTGTCATCTAGAACACTGAGTGTGGCTGTTGATCTTACAAGACAGCTCTGCATCTCACCATTCTGCACACCTTTCACTTCAGTCTGAATTTGTGTATAATCTGCTTCTTTCCATGGTGTATGCTCTGGTACAGATGATAATGGAGCGACTACAGTTGGAAGGTCAGGTATCAGCTTACGCATACGCTTGGCCTGATGAATGAAGCTGCTTCTGTTAAGCCTTCCTAATGCCAAGTTATTGAATCTCTCCTTCAGGGGATGGCTTACAGAGCTAAGGAATTTTTCTCCCATGGTCATGACCTTTGTGTCTCTACGTTCCTTTAGCAGTTGGACACCAACTATTTTCTGCATTTCTACTATTGGTGTGGACCTCATGGCACCTGTGATAATCCGTAGTGACTGATTTTGAACCTTGTCTAGATTATGCAGCGTAGTGTTTGATGCTGTGCACCAAGATGTTGAGCCATATTCTAAATGTGGTAGAATACTTTGCTGATATACATTCTTGAGGATTCTTTCACTAGCTCCCCATGTGGTTCCACTCAGTTTTCTTAATATGGCTAGTTTTCTTCTGGCTTTTGCTTCTGCACTGTTGATGTGTTGCTTCCACGTCAGTTTTGAGTCAAGAGTCACTCCTAAGTAAGTGGGTTGGTTGTCCATCCTTAAGGGTATTTCATTTACAAAGATCTTACCTGCTTTCTGTTTAGATGAGAGGGTGAACAGAGTGGTACTTGATTTCTCTGTGTTGATACTTACACACCATTTGTTAGTCCATGATGTCAAGATGTCTGCTGCTCTTTGGAGTCTCTGTAGCAACTGTCGCATATTCATCTGTACACCACATGACCAGATCATCTGCATACAGTACCGCTTTGATTCCATAGGGAAGTTCCTTGACCAGGTCATTAATGAATACAAGGAATAGTGTAGGCGAAAGGACTCCTCCTTGTGGTACACCGTGTCGCAGAAGTACTTTCTGGCTTTTGTGTCCATCCATTACTACTCTAGCTCTTCTATTGTGTAAATAGGACTTTATCCAGTTGTACAGTCTTCCATTCACATTGCAGTTTCTTAGTTTCCACAGCAGACCTTTTTTCCATACTTTATCAAAGGCTTTCTTCAGGTCTATCCACACTGCAAGTACAAGGTTTTTCTCTTGGAATGCATCCTCAATCTCTTGAGAGAGATAGGTCACTTGATCTTCCATACTGTAGTACTGCCTAAATCCTGCTTGTTGTGGAACGAGAAGGTTTTCACTTTCTAGGTACCATTTTAGCCTCAGGTCAGTGATGCGTTCCATCATTTTGCATAGGCAGCTAGTGAGACTGAGTGGCCTGTAGCTGGAGGCAGTATCACTGTTTTTCCCTGGTTTTAGCAGTGGTACCATGCTTGCTTCCTTCCAGATTTGAGGTAACTTACCTGTGCTCCAGCACATATTGAAAATATCCAACAGCTTTCCCATTGCTGCCATTCCCAGGTTCTTGATCATTTCATTGGACACTCCATCTGGTCCTGGTGATTTCCTTGGTTTCAGTTTACTAACTGCTAGGTCTAACTCACTGCGTGTGATTGGCGCATCCATGACCTCCACTTTTCTGACTTGTTCCTCCTCTTTCTGTGGCTCGATGCGCACTGTACGCTCCTTGTCTGGATGGATATCAATGTTGCAGTACTGTGCAAACATGCGAGCAAAGTGATCTGCTACCTGCTTACCTGTAAGAGTTTTCCCATCCTCTATTAGTGTAACCTTTGTACTTCTTCCAGTACTCTCATCATTTAACTGTTTGATTAGTTTCCACAGTTTCCTTCCATCCTTTTCAAAGTTTAGGGACTCTGTTTTCTCTCTCCATCTTTCCCGTCTGGCTTGCAGCTTTGCTCTCTGAAATTTGGCCTTAGAATGTTGGTAATTATTGTGGTGTTCTTGGCATGGTCTATTTTCTGCTTGCTTTCAAGCTGCTTCCACGTTATCATGGAGTTTTCCCAGCTCACTAGACCAGTATGGTTTATAGTCCCTGCGAGCTCCTCTGGGAATGGTTTCACGAGCGGCCTGAAGGATACAAGCATTGAATTCCTTCACTATGCTGTTAATATCCTTACCTTCTATGGACAGCTGTCCCACCAGGATACCTGTACGATGTCTGTACATTGTCCAGTTTGCTTTTTTATAGTTCCATCTGGGGAGAGGGCTACTGGTGTTAAGGAGTTCATTTTCTATTGTCAGGAAGACTGGTCGATGGTCGCTACCTCCAAGTTGTTTTCCAACTTCACGTGTAATGTTCCACTTCAGATCTGGAGAGTGGAATGCCAGATCTGGTGTTGATTATGTATGCCAAGCCCTTGAGTAAAATGTTGGGGGATCCATTGGCTGGTTGATCAGGAGAAGTCCATTATCATCCTGCCAGCTCTCAACTTCCTCTCCTTCCATGTACACTCCCACCTGACATACGCTGATGTTATTCTTAACAAGTGTGAGTACTCCTCCTTTTCTTCTGTCCTGTCGGTCTGATCTAAAACACTGGTAGCCTCTGATTTTAAAGGCAGCATTTTGGTTAGGTGTGTCTCCTGTATGCAGCATATACTTACCTGCTCTGCAAAAAGTATGTTCTCTAGTTCAACCTTTTTGCTAAGCCATCTCTAACACTGCTGACACCCTCAGCATTCCACTGCATTATTTTAAGTTCTTGCTTTTTGGCTGTTTTCTTCTGTTGTATTTTTTGGCCAGTAGCTCTACTCTCATGTCTCCTGACTCCACAAGACGAACTGAGAGGACCTCCAGTAGCATTGGGTGGACCCTTTCGAGGCAGGGGTCCCGGCACTGCACCTGCCTGGTTAGTCTTCACAGGGCGAGCACCATGTTTGAAAACTGCAGATAGAGACATTTCATTAGCGATAATGCGTGTTACCCTGATTTTTGCGATGCGCCTTTTGGCTGGGTAACTCCGACTTCAGCACCAAGTGTGTTGTAGAAAGCAAAGGAAAAGTTGCAGGTTCGGTCTTTTATTCATTATCTTTCTTTTCACATAATTAACATTTTTATTTTTTAATCATTCTGTGATTCAATCTTTTTTTAAAAAAAAAGTACTTAAAAAATATATAATCCTTTCTGTCTGATACAGAGGTTGAATCTACAATGTTATAACTAGCGAATGAGACAGCTGCATATGTACTTGATTGAAAAAGTCTTGACGAAAAAAAAAAGAATATCACTGAAGATATTGGTAACTATTGAATGAAGTACAACATGCAGCTTTCACTGGTTGCCTCAGTAGAAAAGTGGTTAGTGCATTCATCTAACGGCAAAGATTGGTTAAACTCATCCAGATATACCTCAGTCACCAACTTATAGCAATCAGTACCTTCCTCCTTCACTAGCTATGAAAGAAATGCAACTAGGTATATTGACAACATCACCCTGTAGTGCACTGATTACATCACCTTAGGTGCCTCCATGTTGTTATAGGTCAAGCTTTACCTTGTATCCAGCTTTAAATTATTTTTTTTTTCTTTCTTGAAGGAGAAAAATCCTGCAACAAAACTGTGTCCTCCAGTCTGCAAACCAAAGAGATGTGCATCAGCTGCCCACATAAACTACACAAACATGCCTCTATCTAGACCAGCTGAAGAGAATCAACTAAGTAAAGGCACTCCAGAATATACAAACTATCCTGTTTCAAATTGGGTGATGGAATCTCAGAATCGAAACTTGGGAAGGTCAACTTCTATTCCAGAAGCAGTCATTGAATGTTCTCCTTTAACATCTCCGTCTACCAGTTCTGAGAGGTCAGCTTCAGCTGTGTGTGGCAGTAAAATACATCAAGCTATTTGTGCTGAAACTATTTTGCCAAATGAAGCTGAAAACAAGTATCAGACATCATCAGATTCTCAGACTTCAGCACAGCTTGGTACTTCTCCATATCCCAAAAGAAATATGAAACTTTACCCTTTAAAAGACACAGAGGAGTTTGACAGGTTTAATACATTTCAGAAGGACAGTGACAATTATAAACCCTCTCTGCCTCCAAGGCCAAACAGCGACAGCTCAAAGTCAACCACAACGCCAAAGTCAAAAAAATCGCGGAGGTTAAGTTCATGTTCCTTACCATCGCCAACTTCTCCACATTCGCATAACTCTCAGGATAAAAGACTCTTTGAGGAAAAAGTGGCTGCACCTGTCAGGTCACCTAGAGTATATACTAGCGGCAACAAGAATGGAGAACCAATTATTCCATATACTTGTAGGCCATCCCCACCTCTTCCTAAAAGTGGAGACAGCCACTATAAAATATTGGAAAACAAAAGTCAGCAGCCAGTAGGAGTCAGTGACCAACAACAGCCAACAGGAGCAAGCACTGGGCATCAGGAGCCAACAGTTACAAGCAACGTCCAAGAGCAAGCAGTAGGAGAAAGCAGTGATGCATGTGTCCAGTCAGACAGTAACTTTGAAAACTGGCCAGAAACTAAGGATTATGTAAATGGTAAAGATATCACCGGCAAAGTTCAGGATATTTCACCAGACTACTCAGAACCACTCAGCTTGTACTTTGAGGAAAAAGATTCTAAAGGTAATGTCATTTCATTCATTTGAAGAAATCTGATGATTTAAAAAATCTTTTATCTTTTGTTCCTTTAACCTCTCATATCCTGGTCACCTTCGAAGTAGAAACTTTTTCACATTTTGCCTTTTAGGGGGTGGAAAGGTAAACATTATATGGCAAAAATCATAGAAGTGGTACAGTAAAAAAGGTAAAGATAACCTTACCATGTCATTACCCAGGGAGTTTGATACTAGTGTCTAAATTTCTTTGACCTGTAGGCACACTTGATGGTGGTGTTATCAGCATCATGTGTCCATAACTGGTACACATTGCTTATTCTTGATGTTTGTGATGTGATACTGCCTACAGATGTTTCCTGTTTGCTTTAACATAACCATATGATTCATTTGTCATCTGTTGTCAAAGTGATAGAACAAAATATAAGTATATTGACCAACCAGGAATTAATTTGTGTAAACAATTGCAGATATTTGTAGTCTGTGAATCAAGTTTAAATTTTTATTAATGTATTAAAGATGGTGAAAAAAGAAGACAATAAATAAAAATATGAGAGCAAGAGGAGAAGGAGAACTTAAAAATTAGTTTATATTGTAGCTTCCTTATCAACTTTTTGTGAAACATTAGTTCACCAGTCTTTCTGGGTCTTGTTCCATTCTGAACACTCAAAAATTAAAAACCCTCCAAAAAACAGAATATCTGGAATGGAATGATAGCTATGTGATTAAAGGGCAGAATGCTAGATAGGCCTGCATGCCAAATTCTTCACCCTTTACAAATAAAATTTGTTTGACCATGGGCACTACATGTTAATAAGTTTTTCATTGGTACATCCTTGATTGTTCAAGAGGATATTTGTAAGTAATCCACGAGAGATGGCATATATCTTTCCCATCACAATATATGCCTGTGAGACTTGGACACTTAACAAAACAGCTGAGAAACACATAAATGCCTTTGAATGTAAATGCTACAGAAGAGTCCTTCAAATATCATGGACACAAAATAGAACAAATATAATCCATGCTACAAGAACTTAATATTGAAGAAGGTTGGCTAGTAAAGAGGATTACACGCAGAAAACTTAAATATTTTGGACACAACGCCATGAAAATTTAGAGAAGACCGTCTTGGAAGGGTATATAATGGGAAAAAGAAAGAGAGGAAGACCAAGATGAAGAGGCTGCAACACATTGTTGATAATGTGCAAATGGATGCATCAGCAGCAGGACATCTTGCTTACAACCAATAGGCCTACAGGAGTGCTGTTATGGAGGCAAAGTTCCACAAGGGACATCCAAATGACTGACCTCTTATCATCTTTTGAGCCTTCATTGACAGACAGTTCTGTGGGGCATATGAGATTTCTCTGATCTTTACAAATAAATCATGCCTGTCAGTTTTCTACTGTCATTTCATCAGTCTCACATCACTCTCTAATGGTTCCGGCCCTCAGTTACATGTTACTGTAACTTCTAATTCAATTTTGACGTGCAAGAAATGTGAACATTTTTTTCCTTTTTCCTTGAATTTAAACTTGAAGAACAGCCATGTTCTGTTGCTGGTCTACAGGTGGGCCTCCTTGCACTCAGAACACTCCTGTTTGTCCTTCAGCCTTTAACCTCAGTGATGTTTGTAGGGTATGCAGACCAATGATGCCAATGGCACACTGACTGTATGGAGCTTGATAACGTCCACAGTGTTCTGATTGTCTGCCCTTCGTTTATACCTCTTTCTCATAGTCTTTGGTGTTACGTCCTGCATTCCAAAATTTTTTGCTTCTGTTCCTTAATTTCTGTGACCCAGTAATTGACGTACAATACTTATGTCATGTAAATTTTGAAGGTCACTACCTAAGCTGCTAGTTTGAAGAGTTCTTAGATAGTGTTACTTATTGACTTGTGGCTGCCACTTTCTGCGTATTCTAAATTTATTCATTGCTTGTCCTGCAGGATAGCACTGGTGTTCATGCTTTCCCATAAGCCAGTGAATCAAGACGAAACAGAATGTAGAAGCATGGTCTCAAAAGTGATCTGGAATGGCACATAATGAACATATAAATGTCATAAGGTCTTCCTTATTTAATGACAAAAACCTTCATCAGCACAAACACCTTGCAGTTTTGAACATGTGAAAAAAAAACAAAACAAACCCACTATGGCTTAGGTTGTCAAGAGCTTTTAATTCATAGTCATGGGGAGATCAACCATTCCCTTTTACAATCAGAAGCAGATGAAGATATTGGTCACTTTGTGTATATTCTCCAGCATCAGCAAATGCATCATTTAAACATGAAAAAAAAAAAAAAAAGAAACTTTGTATTCTCATTTGTCTTTTTTTTTCTTTCCTTTTTTTGTTTCAGTTTGTCAGAGGTCAAGTAGTTTATCTGGAGAGTCAGTTTATGAGGAGGTGGATGAGATCTGGAAAGTAAGTTGTTGCTTGTAAGTGAACAGCTAGTGAATGTGGACATATTGCATGTGTAAACACCATATATAAAAAAAAGTCCTGATCTATGCCATGTTAACATTGAAGCGTGAAGGAAAATTGGTAACAGTCCCTGTAACCTCCTGGACAGATGATAAATTAAAAGGTGATGTGGTCAGTATAATTTTGTTCTTCAGCTAAAAGAGGAGCTAGGCATTCATTTTTACAATAGTTGACTGGGTCACTATAAGACTGTTTCAGGAACCTTCGCTTAGTTCACTAACCAGTGTATATAAGCTGCATAAATATGAACTGGTTATTGGGTTTATAGTTCTATAGTTTGATTAGTTCTAGAATAACTTTTAACTGGCTTTTTTACCCTTAATATTCAAAATTCCATGAACCTCAGTATAAAAATGATTATATCTATGCTCAAGGCATGTTGACACAGTTAATTAGTAAATTGTTAATTGTTTGGAAAATAACTTCATCACAGTCAGAACTTTTCCATCAGCTTCTCTCCCCCCCCACCCCTTTTACCAATTTACCACTTCAGAATGGGTGTAAAGGCAGCATACACATTTGTCTTCTTCTTCTTTGTTCACTTCTACCACCAAGATTGCCCTGTGATCCACCTGAATTTACTCCTGTGGTCCCCGAAAGGATCACAAGAGGTTCAGAGTATTGCAGGGCTTGAGCCTGGATTCTTGGTGGGTCACAGAAGCGGGATTGCGTGACACCGTGGTTTTTGTTGCACCAGTTTAATCTAGAGTAAGACTTTCTCACCGGAAAACCTTGATGTGTTTTGGATATCAGTATATCCCCCGCTGGGTGAGAGGTGGTTGCCCATCCAGTCCAACATTGGACTTTCTCACCGGAAAACCTCAGCGTGATTAAGATACGCATATATCCCCGTCGGGTGAGAGGTGGTTGCCTATCTAGACTGCACTGGTCCAATGTCTACGACTTCAGCATTTTGTAGTTATGGCTGCTACCTTTCCTAGTTGTGACCAGGATGGAACTTTTGTCCAGGATGACGAATCCTCGACACTAGTAAGTTTCAGCACTGGGTTGAGCCAGTTTAGGCGTATTATCCCAGTATGGCGTGTTTAGGGCATGACTGACCTCTAGAGTGGAGGTACTATGACACGGGTAGTCATCAGGTTTCACCCCTGGGTTAAGCCGATTTAGGCATATTTCACCAGTATGGGTGTATATCAGACGTAGCGTGCCTCTAGAGCAGAGGTGCCATGGTATGAGTAGCTCTCGCCGCGATACTACTGGACATACCAATTAAGCTTCACTTTATCCTTTCCATCACTTTTTCACAGCAACCCTTATTGCTTTTCCACATTTTCTTCATTGGCCGGGAGGAGTTTCACTCCACGTGTGGCATGCGAAGAATCTCACCAGCAGTGTCTTAGTTTAACCTCAGGGTTAAGCCGGTTCAGGCAATTCGCCTGGTATAAGTGCACATAGGATGTGGCTGACCTCCAGAGTAGAGGTACCATGATTTAAGCAGTCCTGACCTTGAGACTACTGATTACTTCACTTAATCCTTTCTTTCACCTTTTCCATGGTGGCATCACGGGGCAACCCTATTTGCACCTTTCTTCACTGGCTGGGAGGAGCCCCATTCCACGCACGGCAGCTGAAGAATCTCGCCAGCAGTGGGTTTTCCTTCTCTCAGATGAGCTACCAAACAAGACTCTCATCTACCCAAAGCGTCTGGCTTTCAGGCACCAGATATTCGCCATCACCCCTTCTCCCGTCTGTCTGAACAGTTCCATCACGAAAAGGCCAGGAGCTGGACTTGACTGTCAGAGGCTATTTGAGACGCACGCCTTGGAGACATTTAATTGGAGTGGAGAGCGTATCCTCCACCCTACCTCTGGCTATGACAGTCCTTAGAACCATAAGCATTGTAAATGCCAGCACCAGTTCAGTTTCTGTGGTAGATTTCCTAGACTTTTACCCAGACTGTGGCTGCCTGGACTACTTTTTGTGATTAACAATGCCAGGGGATTTTTAACACTCATGACAGTGTAAATGGACACTTGGTCTCCCCACATAGAAGAATTTATTGCCAAGAGGATTCATGAGAAAAAAATCACTGCCACTTCTTGTGGGATCTGAACCTTCAGTCTTCAGCACCTGAGATGAACATCTGAGAACATGCAGTTTGTGTCATAATCCTATCATAGTCTGCATTGTTTCAAGTAGGGATGATAGTTTTCTGTTAATTTGTTTATAAACAATGTTTTTTTTAACCTTTTTTTTAAACTGAAGTTTTACAATTATAACCTCTAGCAAAATCCTTTTTGAGAAATCCTAAATCTTTACTGGAAAGAAATAATGAGACCAAGAGGACACAAAGAATAGAATTGGTCTTTAAAAAAATTGGCAAGCACTTCAGCTGTAAGATAAAGAAATACAGTATGTGAATGAATGAAATGAACCCCAAAATTCAGTAGGGACTTGTAGCTTCATAGCCATGAGATGACAAGAAGATATAAGTTTGGCCACCAAGTCTTACTGCTGACATGGGAAAAGATCTGCTAGTATGAAGTTCAAACCAGTCACAAAGTATAAGCCAAACTGTCTTCCGGACCAAAGCTCCAAGCCTCTTCAATTCTGTAATGACTAAAAGAAGAGAGAAACCTGTTGAAAAATAAAATTCCAAGTTGCATAGACTAGTTTCATAAGCTTCCAGAAAGAATCTGACTAAATAGTGTCAAAGTACACACCATAATATGGAGAAAAATATTTCATGAACAGGTTCCACCTGATGACAGTTTCAAGTAAACATTTCTGTCCGTTCACAATTCATATGCTGAGAACTGGGATACCTACTCAGGGTCATAACCCCCAGAGGTTGAGAGTTGATTGCTTTAGAGGGCTTGATACACTTACATGACATCTCTTGTTACTGCTTGCCAACGTTTCTCACTACTTGTACCTGGTGAGGATCCAGCTCACTATGGTCAGTATCATTTCTTTCTCCAGTTAAAAAGAGAAGCCAGGTACTCATTTTTATATCAGGCCAGAACTGAATCAGTGACTGTTGCTGTCACATCCTATAACCGAATCTTCTTATTCTTACCAAAGCCATATCAGGGCACTGCATGTTTCCCATATCCTATTTGTTTTGTTGTGGTAACTTGATCAGTTTGTCTTATGCAATGAATATTTCAGTCTTTTCAGAAAATTTTGCCGCCTGAAGGAAGATTCACCCTCGCAGCGGCAAAGACAAGGAACCATAGTTCAAACTCTCTAACATCACAAGCATCAACACCAACATCACCTGAGCCATTATCATCTCCATCACCCAAGACAGAACACCAAAAGAAAATGGTTTGGTCTACTCTTTCATCAAAGCTAACACTGAAAAGGAAAGGAAAATCACGCAAGGACTAATCAATAAGGATGTGATATTACTGATATTATTTTGGCTAACAGTGGACATCTACACTTCATTTGAATAATCCACACAGAACCTTAATTTTATGTTTAATTCATTTTTGCGGATATGCATGGAACTGAACATATGTTTTTATATTACAAGTACTATTTCTTGTGGGTGTTTAGGATTTTGTGTATATAAAACTTCATCCTACTTATCAAGAACTTCAGAATGAATTGTTCAAAGACTGGATTGTTTGTAAGCTTAATCTTTTAACTCATATTTTTGAAGCTGGAAGTCACTAAAATCTATATTCAAATCTGTAGTTTTTGACAAAGTGCTTTGCAGTATCTTATACATATTTTTTCTCACCTCAAGGCAAAATACAGATTGCAGGCTTAAATGCAGTGGCTTTCAGCTAAAACATTTTATATTTTTGTTGCTGTATATGTGTAGTGGGTATCTGAGTGTTGAAGTGGTTAGTGCACTGGTCTCTCATGACAAATGTCAGGGGTTTGTATCTGGCCAGAGGCACCACAGTCACCCAGCTGTAGAAATGGGTACCCAACTTCTTCTGGAGTTGAGGAAGGAAGACAGTCTGGCGTGATGTTGACCACATTTTACCTTCTAGTATACCAACAGGTCAAGAAAAATATGGGCACTAACATCATATCCTTATGTGCCTCTAAGGCATGACAGGGTTAGCTATATGTGTGGCAATAATTTCAGTTTTTTTTCCTCATCAGTGCTTATGAAAACTAACAGATATGTCTTGTTGTGTACATATAGATGTGAGCACTTTTTAATGTACAATTTTACTGATTTATTGAATGAACCATAGTTTTACTACAGCTCCTCATCTGCTGTACAGAGTTCCCAGTTCAGTATCCAAAGGATGAGTTAACTCTTTCCACTCGCATTACTTCCAAAACGTTTCTTAGTTTCTGACTACACAGACATTTTGGAGAAGGGCGCAGACATTTTGGAGAAGGGGGTCCCTGTGTAAAAGTTATTGTACCAAATTAATTCCATGATCACCACGTGTGTATCATACATTAAAATATGTGGAAATGAATGAAGATTCCATAAATGAAGTTATTTATCATAAAAAAACAAAGAAAAGAAAAAAACTGGTGTAAAACAATAGAATGATTTTTTGGTGCTGAAAAAATTTTAGGGCTGAGCAATAAAATCTACTTTGTACTTACCTTAACTGTGTCACAATCCAATATAGAGTACGTAATCATTCAAATTTCAACACAGAAAAATCAGTATTTATGGATGTTTGTGACATCCAATAAATCTAACAGATCTACAGCTACGAGAAACACATATAGTAAGCTAGGTCTAGTCGGTCAGTGTGACCATTCTACCACTCAGTCTTGAAATAAACTTGAATTTTACCCCCCATCTCTCTCTCTCTCTCTCTCTCTGAACCTTAAGTACCCAGGGCACATAGGGTTTCCGCAAGGGTTTTCCACAAATGCCTGTCCTTTGCCTTTTTTTCTGCTCTTGCCCAGGTGAGCCCTCTATTGCTCAACATCCTTTCTGTTGTTCTTCTCCATGTCTCTTTTGGTCTACCCTTACTTCTGCTCCCCTGTGGTATCCATCTTAGTGCTATTTTTGGTAGTGAGTTGTCAGTCATTCGGAGCACATGTCCCAACCATCGCCAGCGTCTTTCCTCAGTAATTGTTGTCAGTGGTTTCATCTGCATTTCTGCTAATAAGATGTTATTTCTTATGGTGTTTGGCCAAAATATTTTTCTAATTCTTCGTAAACATTTAGTCTGGAAAGAATTCAACTTGTTTTCTATGGTTTTGGTGATTTTCCAGCATTCACTTCCATAGAGTAGTACACTTAGAACATTACTCTTAAATATCCTGATTTTCATATTTATGCTTAGTTTTTTGGATTTCCATATAGTCTGCAGCATTGCAAAAGCCTGGTTTGCTCTAGTAAGTCTGCTGTTGATGTCTTCTGTGCTGTCTCCATTTTCTACTACTCTGCTGCCAAGGTATACAAATTCGTTGACCTCCTCCACGAACTTGTTATCTACTCTGAGTACATTTCTGTTGTTCACATTTTGCTTCATTAACTTTGTCTTTCCTACGTTGATCTTTAGTCCTATGTTGTTTGCATTCTGAGTTAGCTTGTTTATTTTATCTTGCATATCTTTGTGACTGCTTGATAATAGACAAATGTCGTCCGCAAAGTCAAGGTCTTCCAGCACTGTGTCAAGGGTCCTCTGCGTTTGTCTGATGTTGCCTCCTTCATTAACCAGTCTACTGCCAAGATAAATAATGTTGTTGATAGTACACATCCCTGTTTCACTCCTGTTTGTACCCTAAAGCTGCTGGAGGTATGTTCTCCACAGATAACTTTGCACTGAAAACCCTCGTATAGGGCTTTGATTACATTAACTATTTTATGGGGGAGACCATGCCATCTTAGGATTTTCCACAGTGCATCTCTGTTGACACTGTCAAAGGCTTTCTCAAAATCTATGAATAATGCATATGTTGTACTATGCCACTCATTTGGCTGTTCTAATATTTGTCTAAGTACAAATATGTGGTCTATGCATGATCTTCCTTTCCTAAATCCTGCCTGCTCTTTGGTACAATTCTGAACATCCAAAATGGCTTCTTCATCCCTCATGCTTAGAACACTAGTTTAACTTTGAATTCAGAAGAGTTCTAACTGGTTAAATGAAAGGTAACATCGTGTTTTCAATGAAAGAAACTATGAAGCCTTATAGGACTCTCGGGAGTGGGATCGCACATACCGCAAAGATCCGCTTGGGGCTCATGCGAGTGGAAACAGTTAAGAAGGTACAGAGTCTGAAACTGCAGATTTTACTAGAACAAAGAAGGGACTTAGATTTTAAAAGCAATATGAATTTTTGACATCAATTACAAAACAGGCCACTTTGTTGTACTTTGGTGGGTTATGTCATCATGAAGTGGTATGTCTCTGCCTCATTGGACAATGCAAACTAAAAGCTGCAGTTTGCTAGTCTAAATTCTGTTTAATTTGATGAAATAGACAGAAACAAAATCATGATGTTTTAATAGTTTACAGTTATCTTCTACAACTGTTTCTGGAAAATTCAGTATGTGAAAATAACAGATTTTCCAGCTGAACATCAGTTATCATTTAGAAAATATGTTGTGAGCCACACAATAGTATCAGTAATATCAAACATGGAAATATGGCAACATTCAGTCAGTCATTTGCACGTCCCTTGCGGAACTTGGACTCCCTAACAGCACTCCTGTAGGCCTCTTGGTTGTAAGCAAGATGCTCTGCTGCTGATCATTTGTAGATTATCAACGTCTTACACCCATCTTCGCCTTGGTCTTCCTCTCTTTCCTTTTTCCAATTATGTACCCTTCCAAGACAGTCTTCTCTAAATTCTCATGATGTTCAGTGTGTCCATACCAAGAAACCCTAATAGCAATATGGCAATATTAGGCATAGGTAATTGTTTACATAAGGAGGTAAAAGCAGTGATACATATACTTTTTTAGGTCACAGTTCCCCGAAACCAGTGATAATATGTGCATAGCTTTCCCCCTCCCTCAGCCATTTGATATTAAATTTAAAAAAAGAAATACATTCCAGCTTCCCACACAAATTACCACATTGCCTTGCACATGACCCTTTGTTAACCTTAATTTTTTTACCACCACCACCTATCAAATCAAGTGGATGCATCAGCAGCAGAGCATCTTGCTTACAACCGAGAGGCCTACAGGAGGGCTGATAGGAAGGCAAAGTTCCAAAGGGACATGCAAATGACTGACTGACTGACCTATCTAAATGAAAGGGTAAAGCAAACAGATAAAAAAAATGCCAGAGCTTGTGTCAACAATTTCTTAACCCTGGCTGAATGCTCAACGAGGGAATGACTTGGGGTTTCAGTGACATTCATTTTGATGAAGGATGAATGCTCCTGACCCTTAATTTTATCATCATCATCATCACCTTTCATTCCCATGGATAAAGGCTCTCCAGTCATACCCGTTTTTGGATTTGCTCTCTGCTTCCTTCCATGTGTATTACCATTTCTCTGAGCACTGTCATAATTTCCCTTCTCCAAGTAGTTCTAGATCTTCTATTCTCCTGAGGATTCAGTGTCATGATTTTGTGATGCAGTAAATGCTAAATACAAGGGCTGTTAATATGTATAAAACTATAAAACTGTGTCCATTAAAAGTCAGTACTGTGCTCCTCTGAGGTCTGACTCTAGGTGGCTGTCTGATGAGTTAATGGTAGCAATAATAACAACCTAAATTTGTGTAAAAATGTACATTATTTCAGAGTCCTAACCTAGATCAAGTTCATAAGAAAACTTAACAATAAACTCTTCATGTCATCATTATATGCTTTTAGAATAAAGATATAAAAAATGTAATAAATGTAAGATGCTTTAGAAGTTAATGGGCGTAAATAATATTTTTATATATGGTATTATGTATTCAATATGCCAGGTCATGTAAGAAATCCATAAATTTTTTAATTTCCTGAACTAAGAGATTTAGATAAATTTGTTTTGGTTTTGTTTCATTCCCTGGGATGAAGCTAGTTTTCCTCTGTTTCTCCAGTTTTCCATTTTCAATTACTGGAACCTTCATGTAATGTACAGGAGAAGTCTGGATCTACTGTAAAAAAAAAAAAAACAAAAAAAAAACTTCATATGTTAGTTTTGACACAAAAACCTGTAAATTTGGAAATAGTGGAGGCCTTTTTTTTCATTCCCTTTTAATTTGTGTAGGTACTATTATCACTATATGTCACTTTCACATTTTTAGCCCATGGCATAATCCAAAATGAGAATGGCATTAAAAGCAAATGTTGACTTTTCTACATATATTTAACCTGTTGGATTGTGCGGAAATGCCGGCTATGCAGATCACAGTGTGAATAAAAGCAAAACAGTTGTTCTTTTTTTTTTTTGTGTGTGTATAGTTTCAAGGAATTTATTTATCAGAAAAAGTTTTTTTTTTGTTAAAAAAAAGACTGAGTTTTGGGTCTTGAATTTGATTTTAAAAACTGATATATTTAAAGATGTAAGAAAGTATAACATTATTTACAAATTAACTTACTGACTATATGCAGTTGTTTAGGCATGTATGTACTGTATAAAAGAAATTTAAACAAAAAATTTCACAAGGTTTAGAATATGCTCAAATCACACTGTATATACCAGCAAGAAAAATAAAAACTGTTAATGTAATAAAAAAATCTACAGTAAGGAAATTACCGTGTCTTTCAGCACAGAGTCGTTAATGCCAGATTTCTGCCTGGTCAAATGCATTTTCTTTTTTTTTTTTATATATTTAATTTTTATATACATTCTTTATGTTTTAAATTCTATGTATATGAAGCAATGCAGTACTGTTCTGTATATATTTTTAGAAGTGCTGCACTTTATTAAAAAGTTTTCATTCTGTTTTCCTGAAATGAAAATAATTTAATGGTTCTTATTATATTTTATTTTATTTACTTTTTTAAAAGATGAATTTTTGAATGTATTAATTTCAAACAATGTGCAGGCCAGATTTGTTTTGGTACTCAGCATAAGGAGAGAAATTTAATATTTGTGACATAAAATATGGCTTTTGTTTTCTTATTTAAATGACTTTTTGATGTGCTGTTATGAAGCATTAATGCCAGATTTAGGTATAAAGCATCAATTTGCATACCTTGGTAGCTACATAGACCAAGATGGTGACACCAGAAAGGAAGTTAGAATTGCAAAAGCAGCATTGACCTTCAGGAATTTTGAGAACATATGGTAATCTAAAGTTATAAGCACAAAACCAAGCTAAGATTATTCAGTTGAAATGTAATATCCACCTTCATTTATGTATGTGAAAACTGGAAAACAACTAAAGAAATAAACAACAAATTAGACTCTTTTGAAAACACATGCCTAAGGAAAATGCTTGGTATAAAGTGGAAGAAATTCAAGAACAACGCAGAGATACGGCAGATGAGTGAACATCCTGACTCATGGATGATCAGAAAAAGAAGATGGACATATATTTGTCATGCGATGAGAAGAAACAGCCAGAGAATCCCAAACAAACTGTCAAGTAGAATCCAACAGACCAAAGAAAAAAAGAAGTCGACCACATGAAATTCTGAAGAGGACATTGTTAAGAGAGGCCAAATTAGTGGGCATAAAATCCCTTAATGAGATTGAAAAACTTGCCAAAAACAGGATAACTTGGTGAACTACCATGAGAGCCCTGTGTGATGTTTAACGGCACAGGAAGGATGTAAGATGTTACGAAGCATAATAAAGAACAATGAACAAATGAGAAAAGCTGTGAAAAAACACATCTTGTGACACAGTATGAGGTTGACCTCTAAGCACAGAAGATTGCAGTAATCAGACAAAACAGCCCATCTTGTTTTTAGGCATCTCTTGTGAAAAAAAAAAAAAAGAGAAAGTATGTGAGTAGTGATATTATTTTGTGATAATTTATTAAGTTTATGGTCAGTGGTTTAACTCCGGCTGGAAACACCCCTGGTCAGCCCAGTTGTAAAAATTGGTACCTAGCTTCTGTTGGAGCAAGGGAAAGAAGGGCACCTGGTGCAATACTAACACGGTCTAGCACAGGTAGGTGTACCTTTTTTTGAAGATGTGTACCATATTTTGCTATATGTTTTTTTTAAAAAACGAAATTCCATCCTGTGCTGCTAAACAAATTTTACTGTGTGTATTTCAAATTGTGAATTTTTTTTTGGTGGGGGGGGGAAGGTGTTCGACTGTCCAACAATATTTGTCTGTGGCTCAGTTTAGAACATGTGACAAGCCCTAATTTACCATTGCTTCAAGCTGAAGAGCACAAGCTCAAATGACTGGATCAGAGAAATGAAATGAAAATGGAACAGTGAGGGGGGGGGGGTCACCATTTCTGCTCTTGTGTATTGACTGTCAAGGGAAATATAGGCTCTAGCACCATCCATCTCCTTCCCCACTCCTTACTCAACCATCATGCACCTCAGTGGCTGGAAGCTGGCTTGGTTATGAAGAAGAAAAAAAAAAATGGTTCTAGATTCAGTTAGAAAATTTTTATGCTGAACAAAAAACGGGAAATCGTATTATGTATTCAGTCGCCTTCAATCATTTTATGCCTCCTCCTCCTCCTACTACTGCTACTACTACTTTACTACTGCTACTACTACTACAGATCATCTTTTCTGAATAAGAATGTATTTCCACTTGAAGCAGTCACTAATATATTAATTTCAGGATGTTGAATCTGGCATTTTCACATCTTACATTTCTCTGGTGACTACAGTGCATTGTGTATTATTTTTTGAGGCTAAGTGCACATACTTTGCTCTAACACTTCTTTTCCCCCAGATATTTCCAATCACTATTGGATTCTCCAGCTTCCTATCTTCTCATGATATGTCCAAAGAAGTGTAATGAAAATATGTCACTGATAAATGAAAGTATTAAAATAAGAAGTAAATTGTTGTTGTGTTATTGCTTTATTTCTCTTGTTTCTGTGCTTGTTTTGTTTTCACTGTTCTGTCATTGTGTTTTTCAATGGAATTATTAAAAAAAAAAAAAAGACCATAAGAGATAAGATGATAATGATCTGACGATCACTTATCCTTGCATGTAGTAACTCTTTTCACAGAAGATCAAAATGAAGCAGACAGATGGGATGTCAGATTTTTGTGTTATTTACCAGAATGCTTTGGCTGCACAGTGTCTCTTGCTCATTCAGGAAATGCTTTCTTCTTCTTTTACATTCATTTTCAGATGTTCAGCCATTTAGACAAGAAGATGAGTCACCTTCATGAACTCCCATTGTCAGCAAGAGTTTTTCATGCATGATTACCTCCATTGTGTGTGGGTGTGTGTGTGCGTGTGAGAGAGAGAGAGAATAGGGGTTCCAGACTTGAGCTGTTAAATCTCTCTAGGGAGGCTGTAGGATATTCTGAAGTCTGGCTTGAAGTGGACAGAGTGGGACTGAGGCTTTTTTAAATTGGGGGAGCTCCAATATATGTAGATGTTACCAATATTTGATTGATCTGCCATAGTTACAATAATTTATGTTACAAGATCCAGTTGCTTTGGGGTGGAGATCATTTCATCTCCATTTTCTTCTGCTCCTTCTAAATTTATAGTCTATATTTGCAATTTTGTCTCTTAGGTAAACTGGACTATATTTATTTATTTATTTGTACCTCCTGTACTATTTGAACCCTGAACTCCAGCTGGATAACAAATCATGAAAGAAAGGTAATGGTACAATGTTTCTGTGCAATTAAGGCATATTGGGGATACAGTGTTAGACCTGTATTTCCAATCAAACATTGGCACATAAAGGTGTGATGTGTTCAATGTCATACCTGGCCACATCTACCTTCCCAGATATCTCTGGTACCCATTTTTAGAGGCTGAGTGAACCCTAGGGCCTTTTTGGTGGCTTCTCTTAACAATGTCCTCCTTAGAGTTTCATGTGGTCGACCTCTTTTTCTTTGGCCTGTTGTGTTCCATTTGATAGCTTGTTTTGGTATTCTCTGATTGTTTCTTCTCATCACATGGCCTTTATATGTCCATCTTTTTCTGATCACCCATGAGACAGGTTGTTGTTTGCTTATCTGTCTTATCCCTGCGTTGTTCTTGAATTTGTTCCACTTTATACTAAGTATTTTCCTTAGGCATTTGTTTTCAAAAGAGTCTAATTTCTTGTCTATTTCTTTAGTTGATTTCCAGCCTTCACATGCATAAATGAAGGTGGATATTACATTTCAACTGAATAATCTTAGCTTGGTTTTTGTGCTTATAACTTTAGAGTACCATAATGTTCTCAAGATTTTTGAAGGACAATGATGCTTTTGCAATTCTTATTATAACTACCTTCCTGGTGTCACTATCCTGGTCTAAGTAGCTGCCAAGGTATGCAAACTGGTTTACTTCATCAACAACTGTTCCTTCTACGTATATTTTTCCTTCTTGATTAATGAAAAGTTGCATTATTTTTGTTTTGTTTTTGTTAATTTCAAGATCTATTTCCCTAGACAAGAAAGACAGGGAATCTGTTTTTTCCTGTATCGATTTTACATTGTCACTGATAAGAATTATGTCATCTGCAAAATCAAGATATTCTATTTGGGTCCCATGTACCCAATCAATGCCAGTTTTACCTGTACAGCATCTTTTCATTATAAAGTCTATGGCAATTCTAAAAAGCAATGGAGATAATTTACATCCTTGTTTCACACCTGTTTCAATCTAAAACCAACTGCTCATTCCTTCTTTTGTCTTGACTGTTGTAGAGATCTCTAATGATATTGACAATTTTAGATGGTTTCTGTATAGTCTTAAATTCTCCACAATGAATCTCTGTGTATGCTATCAAATGCTTTTTTAAAGTCTATGAAGTTCAGGATTAATGGTTTCTGCTTTTCAATATGTTCTTCAAGTATTAGAGTAAAGATCTAGTTGAGACAGCTTCTCCCTTTTCAAAATCTTGCCTGTTCTTCTCTCATTGCAGTATCCACTACATCCTTAATTCTATTCAGAATCACTTTACAAAACACCTTTGACACAACCGATAATAAGGTTACACACCCCCCCCCCCCCCCCAGTTATTGCAGTCACTGAGGTTGCCTTTTTTGGATATTTTAACAATGATTCCCTTTTAGAAGGGACTTTTTCTTCTTTCCAAATTTTATTAAAGGAATAAGTTATATAATCACTATTACTGCTCTTATTGCTACTACTACAGGTGCTGATACTACTATTACTACTAATACTACTATTACTAATACTACTACTGCTGCTCCTGCTACTATTACTATTGCTCCTACAACTACTACTACTAGTACTGCTCATCCTGCTGTTACTAAAATTGCTGTGTCTATCATTAATGCTACTACTACTACTACTACTACTTTGGCCTGTTTTTATTCATCAGTGAATGAAAATACTTGTAGAATGTCATTAATATTTTATGATTGTTTTCCTTTCTGGCTTTGAGGCTTGGATGATTCTGGCAACAGTAATCTAGTTAGCATGCTTGTATCTCTTGGTGGTAGCATGTGGTTTGATACACAACTGCTTAGTTCTTCTATTAAAAAAAACCCCAAAAAACTGGTATCTAGTTCCACCGGGAGTTAGTGGAGGAAAGCAGCCAGACTTAACACTGATATCATTATTGTGCTGACTGCTGAAGGCAAAATAAGCATTTAACGCCACCTCCCCTATATACCCCAGAGGCAGAGAACAGGTCAAGAAAATAAGGCCACTAACCATTGACGGATTAACCACCACACAGGTCCCTAGGTCACCTCCACTCCTTCAACCTATATTGTTCATTGTCTAATATAAAATTCATAAAACAATCATATATAGTCGCACCCCTCCCCCCCCCCATTGTTGCTTATCATTTTAGCCTTATAGCGTCATTGGGCCTAACACTGTATCCTCATATGCATATCAACACATGCAAAACAGCTTATTGTTAGAAAGAAGCTTCCACAAGAATGAGATAATTCAAGATGTAGACAAAGAGCAGGAGTTCTGATGGGAGTCAACAAAAACCAGTTTAAATGAACTGGTGGCACATGCAGTGTGCACTCAAATGTTAAGTGTCTTCTCATGATGGTGTGCATTAGAAACATGCTACTCATGTTTTCAGTAGACTCAGTTGTAGAAAAAAGTAGTACCTGGCACATTCATGTTGAGGAAACTTGAATCTACATCCACGGAGAGGAACACTGGTTGTTGCACTGCAGGCGGAACTGTTAACGTTCATTCATTCATTTGCATGTCCCTTGCGGAACTTTGCCTCCCAAACAGCAGTCCTGTAGGCATCTCGGTTGTGAGCAAGATGGCCTGCTGCTGTTGCATCCATTTCCAGATCGTTAACGATGTCTTGCAGCCATCTTCGTCTTGGTCTTCCTCTTTTTCTTTTTCCCATTATGTATCCTTCCAATACGGTCTTCTCTAAATTATCATGACGTTTAATGTGTCCAATATATTTAAGTTTTCTCTCTTTAATCCTCTTCGCTAGCCAGCCTTCTTCAATATTAAGCTCTTGCAGTATAGATATATTTGTTCTTTTTTGTGTCCACGATATTTGGAGAACTCTTCTGTAGCATTTACATTCAAAGGCATTTATGTGTTTCTCAGCTGCTGTTAACGTATAAACAGAAAATAAGATACATGAAGTTAGTAACTAGAGTTACTGTGTAAGTATGACACCACATTCCAGCCTAAGACGATGTATGCGTAGGAGTGTGTGTGTGTGTGTGTGTGTGTGTGCGCGCGCACGCGCGTGAAGTATGTTTAGTTTTTCGAAATCTTCCACCACGGCACATTAACGCGAGCAGTTTTGAAACCTTTATATTTCTTTTCCCAGAATGCAACAAAACGGAATCAAACAAACAATGGCGGTGGATTGTGAATCCGTTGAGGCATGTTATTCCAGTTGTTATTGATATCGCGGGTGCTATCATTTACCTTGTGAAAGAAAAAACAGGTGAGACTATGCTGTAGCTACACATGCAGGCTTCAGGGAAAAATCCATATCAGTTTAAATGTGCAGCGTTTTATTTTTTCCATTCAATTTACAATGTTTTCTTTCCCTATGGTGTCTGGAGAATATTATTTTATTTATATGCATAACATTCTTTACATTGGAAGAAAGAAACAAAGGTCTAATATTTAAGCTACAGACAGATCCATTGTGGACAACAGCGCTGATAGAAACAACATAGACACACTTTTGCTGATGTTGTAAACATCGAGTTAAATTTCCGTGGTGTGTTCGAAGTTTTCATCGTCATTGTTGTCAGATGTTTTTCGGGCAGCATGGCGAAGGTGTCTCAAAGCAGATGTAGATATTTAGTGTTTGAGTATTTGAATCCGACTGTGTACTCTTCTGGCCAGTTGTACTACATTTTATTATTTTGCTGTTGATTTGCGAGTCCATCATTTCTTATCATACGTGCGGAGAGTTGATTCCCCCTCCCTCCCAAAGTTTTCAAGAATTCCTGAAAATAGATTTATTTTTTTTTGTATAGTGTTTAAAAAATTCAGGAAAACTTTTTTTTTTTACTCTCATATTTTTTATGATTGCACATAAGACATGTTGACAGTTTGTTATCTTAGGTTATCTCAGTAAAATTTTGTACAAGACTTAACCTGTTAACCTAACAAAACAAAGAAAGAATTGAGGGGAAAAAATTAGTGACAGAAATAATTTTGTAATACTACAAGAAAAATGAATTAATTTATCACATTTTTTTTTTTGGTAGCAAGAATAGAACTAGTAACATCAACCATTGTATGTAGCGAAGGAGATGGAGCGCCAGTAGAGTTGTCCAGAGTTTTTAGAATGATGAATCAAAGTTATTAGTAAACAGTCAGAAAGAATTTCACAATGTATGCCTGTTTTTTCACATTGTATGCCCATTTCTCTCCCCCCAGTTTAAAAAAAAATTAGTTTATCCAAAATATGTTGATCAGCATAATTGTGGGAATAGTGATTGCACTAGGATTTTTTAAAACCAGTACGGTTGTACCCATCTTTCACCTTGCATGAAGTAAAAAAAGTAAAGATAGTCCCATAGCAAATGCCATAGGGGGTGAAGCGTTAGAGACCTCATTATGCTGGGTCATCAGCGTATGAGGTAGGGTGACCAGTTCCTTTCCTCGCTGTCTTTACTTCCCAGATTTTCTCTGGTACCCATTTTACGAGGCTGGGTCGACCTCGGGGCCGTATTGGTCGGAAAAAAAATCCCGCTCAGCTGGGGATTCGAACCCTCGACCATTTGGTTGCTAGACGAATGCTCTAACCACTACGCTGAAATACCAGTGTTCTAAATACAGCTTTTGGTACTTAATGCTTGCTTTTTAAAATGTAAAATTAAACATACTTTACACACGTCAGCAGGAGTTAAATATTTGTGTGAAATTTTGTTATTGTCGCATTTGCAGGGAGATTTAATCTTTACAAAATGCTCACATGCTGAACCAAAGTTCAGACTGGCTGATTCTCCTCTTTACAAATTGAGCATTGCCATCCTACCGGCCCTGTTATCCTCCAGTTGATTTCATGAGTTGCTTTTTACCAGGTTTTTAATAATATAAATTGGTAAACAACAACCTCCAAAAGTTTCAGTTTTTCTCTGTTTTTTTTTTTAATTGATAATTTACTGATAGTTGAAGGTTAATGCGATAACTTTGTCGGAATGATCATTCTTGAGGTGTGTAAATATTTCCTTTCAGATTAGAAGATAGTTCTGAAGGATTTAGGTACTAATTGCTGTTGTTGTTCTTCTTCTGCATTCAAGGTTGTTGTTCACATCAGATCCTGATCCCTTTGACATGGCAAAGCTTGCAGTCCTCTCCAGATCCTGATAGGAGCCCCAAAGCTTTTGACCCAAGCTTATGTTCTCTGGCAATGTCTCCTATCTCAGGTCTGCATGGTTTGGGCACTCTTGAAGGATATGTTCTGACTTCACTGGTTTGCCATCTGGTTGATCAAAAAAAAAAAAGGGTTGTTGAACTTGTTGAGCATCATGTTACTGAGCTGGTTCTCTTATGATTGATTCTACCACCGATTGTGGAAAGGTAGCTTGGTTATTTGAGTGGTTGGGCACTCAGTTTGCTAATCTGATAGTATTGGGTTCAAGTCCCAGTGGGATTTTTGCAAGTACACTCCAGAAAGGTGCTGGGGTCCACCCAGCCTTTAAAAAAATTGGTGCCAGAGAAATCTGGGAAGGTAAATGCGGCCAGGCATGATACTGACTGCATCACATTTTCTTGTGCCGAAGGTCTTGAAAATATGGACCTAGCACCATATCCCCAATATGGGGATTATGCCTTAATGGCATAGAAACAGGGATTTTACCTTTTACCTTTAGAAATGGTGAAAATGTGTGTTGGGAAATATTGGAAATGAGTAAAAAAAGCATGAAGGAAAAGATTTTCAGATGTCGAGGCAGATGTAAGTTCCAGGAATATAATACTAGAAATAATGTGAGCTGTTGTAGTGTCTTATGAAGATGATTAAGATGATGAGGATAGCTGAGCACCCATGGCTCCCCTCATGTAAGAAACATACACAAGAACAGGGATTGATGCATTCCCAGTAATCTTCAGTCTAGACATAATGCTATGCCCCATCACAGTAGGGAACCACATCAGTTCCTTTTTTTTTTCAACTGTTTCCAGAGACTGTCACCAAGAACGAGTTAGAAATCTTGATCAGTCATGGTTAGTCACTCCAAACATCAGAGAAGATTTTCTTTGTTTACTTCCCCTGAGTTTTATTTCTGAAGATATACAGTTACAAAATGAAGTGAATTGTGATTTATAAAATGTGAGGGAGTGGTAAATTTGTTTATATGTCACAGATTTTCTTTTAATTGTGCATTTGGATTGTGTTCTTAGAGCATCACAGTAACTTTTCATATTGGACAAAGACGGTGATTACCATATGGCCAGATGAATCCTGGGAAGCAGATGTCAACAACCAGTCAAGGTCATGGCCATGTACAAGGTAAGATTGTTTTTAATTTGGTCAGATGAAGTGAAGCTTTGAGGGAGACAAAATAAACAGACTTCGTGCAAAAAAAAAAAAAAAGTACTGTGGGATGAAACTGCCAAAAGTGTGGAATAACTGAATAAGAGTTTATCACATGAAAGAAGACAAAGGCCTGTATATATTCTGACCTATCCTCTCAGGCTGTAGGGTTTAGGATCTGTTTCTGGTGCCATCTGGTTGATCCAGCTGTAGAAACAGTACTTGATGCATTAGTGTGTAGGGGGGGGAGGGGGGGGGGGAGACAGTCTCTGAAGACTATCTACCTGCAGGAAAATGTGCACTTCACTGAAAAAAATCCTGTCATGCCGTAGAAGCACTAAGGGATTTGGTGTCAGTGCCTGCATTTTCTTTGACTTCACACACAAAAGGCTGATGTGGTGAGCACCATTCATGGTCACTGTTTTCTTCCCCAGCCAAAGAAGGAATCAGGTACCCACATCTTCTGTTGGGTGACTGGGGAGTTTCTGGCCAGGACTGAACCACAGATCTCCGTGTCAAAGATGAACTTGCTAACCAGTACGCCATTTAGGCACTCACTTCAATGAGATTTACTACTTTTTTTTTTTCTGAATATCCAGTGTATACGCTGCATTCTTCTATAAAACCATTATTTCAGATTTCTTTCATATGTTATATGTCCATTGTCAAAGTCTCGTAAGCATAGATTTGATATTGATTTTTATACATCATTGTGATACTCTCATTTTTATGATTAAGGCTTTCTCTTACATGGTATTATATTTTTATTTATAAATATGACTATATAAAATAAAATATGAAATAAAATTATAGCCCCCATATTGTTTGCTTTTCTGTCAGTTTTTGCTTAGTTTTCTCTCATAATTTTTGCTAAAGAGACAGATTTGTAATAAGCAGAGGTTCCTGTTTTTGGTGCAAGACTCTTTATTCAAATATTCAGTTAACTTCTGTATGCATAGGCTGCACAACCATCGGAGACCCAGTGAATGCAGCTAGAAGGAGGACACTTTTAGAAATAGATTTTTGAAAATATAACTAGTTTTTATTGTTGTGATAAGAAAATGTTTACTGTAATGATGAGCTAAGACCAGGAAGATCCAACAGAAAACATTGTGCTCAGTCTGTATCAGAAAAGTGATTGTTTGGGCAGTGACAGAGAACTTTCGTGAGAGAGAGCTTATGTTATATATTAAATAGGAGTGGGAGGGACATTCATTCATTCATTTGCATGTCCCTTACGGAACTTTGCCTCCCAAACACCTGTAGGCCCCTCAGTTGTGAGCAACGTGGCCTGCTGCTGAAGCGTCCATTTGCAGATCATCAACGATGTCTTGCAGCCATCTTCGCCTCGGTCTTCCTCTCTTTCTTTTCCCCCATTATGTACCCTTCCAAGATGGTCTTCTCTAAATTATCATGACGTTTAATGTGTCCAGAATATTTAAGTTTTCTCTCTTTAATCCTCTTTACTAGCCAGCCTTCTTCAATATTAAGTTCTTATAGTATAGATTTGTTCTTTTTTTGTGTCCGTGATATTTGAAGAACTCTTCTGTAGCATTTACATTCAAAGGCATTTATGTGTTTCTCAGTTGTTTTGTTAAGTGTCTAGGTCTCACAGGCATATGTTGCGATGGGAAAGATGCATGCCCTTAAAAATCTTATTTTTGTGGTTCTGTCAGCTCCTTTCCACAGATTCTTTAGTTGTTTTACTTTCTGAAGAGCGACAGATGGGAAGGACATTTGAAACAAAAAAATGATTGTCCATTGAGTGATCATTGTGTTTGTACGGTTAAGTCTGTGACAGAGTAGAAACCAGTCAGAAAAGTAAATTATTTGCGTAGCAGATGTTTAAAATATTTATCTATCTGTTTCTTTGTTTATTTTTTTTATCTAGATTTGTATCTCAGTTTATCTGGAATTGTGTTCCATCACCAGCAACACCTTTGCTGACATAACCACAGTTTGTTGTCTCTTCCATTTCCATAACTGTCTAACTATCCCACATTCATGACGGCAGCACATTTTATGTAAACACCGTGGGAATAGAAACCTAAGGGAATTCTTTTTTTTTTTTTTATGTTTCATGTAATTTCATATGAGAGTCGATAAATGTTTTAGATTTTGTTGTAATTTTTTAGGAAAAAGCAATGAAACATTGATGTTGATTAGCTTCTGAACATGGAAGTTGGGGGGGGACGGACATTCATTGCATAAAAACCTGTAAACTGTATATGTCATACAGAAGAATATGACAAACATTTTGCTGTCTTTTTGATATTGTAATATTGGAAAGAAACAATGTACTTTCATAGGACATGCAGTAAGAAGAGGGGGCATTGAAAATATTGTAACAACAGGAAAAATAGAGGGGAGAAGAGCCAGGGGAAGGCATGATACTGCATAGTCTGAGATGGTGTTAGTTGAGATTACTAACTGAACTGATGGCCTGCGTGAAGGATCAGGTACTACAGAGAAACATAATAGCCAACACCAGTCGACATGGCACCCGATGATGATGATGAATATTGGAGTATTTTATCCCATAAATGTTGCACCAATATGTTTAAAGGATCTGACTTGTCTTTTGTTTCTTGCTGTGTAGATTTAACATGGACTGATACAGTTGTACCCCAGGACCTTGGTTCTTCTCGATGTGGCACATTGAAATCTGGCAGAATCCATCTTCCAATTTTCTGTTTTGCCGCAGGCAGTCTGACACACATTTAATATGAAGAATGGCAGCAGAGGCATTCTGAAAAGCAGAACTTTAGATGTCAGGGGTTGATCATGCATCAGTTAATTTTTCTTTGAGCTAATCGAGTCAGTGATTAGCAAGTAATCATTCTGTGTCACTTACTGGTGTTTGCTCCCTTATTTGTAGTAATGGCATATATCCTGTTTTCCTTTTATTCACTGTCTGTGGTGTGGGCTATATGATTCAGCACGTCACAACATTGCAGGCAGGTAGCCTCCATTTTTTTGAAGATGTTTTCTCCATAACTATTGTTCTGAGTACCTGTCTTAACTGAGTGGAGGGAGCATTGTGGGTTTAGAATCTGCATCTCAGAAGATATATTAAGCTGCTGAGTTTCCTGAGTGACGTCTGCCGTCCCCTTTCATTGATCTGACATGCTGTTTGTTAGAAGAAGCTGTGCATCGCAGTGCTGTGACATCTCCAGAAGTGTTTGCTTGGATTCTGTTTTAGGTCTGATTTGAAATGGCAGTTTGGAAAATAAAATTATGTCTGTTACCAGTGACCAGTATTCATTCTTCTACCCTGCCATCATCCCCTCTGGCCAGTTTACTTTGTGATTATTTAAAAACAGCTGTCCCAGTAGTTAGTGAAGTTTATTGATTTTTCTGGAAGTATTGTACATCATTTAAAGGTTGATGTTTGAAATGTGAATGATTTAAGTTTTTGGCATTAAAAAAAAAAAAAAATTCCACACTCAACATGAAACTTTTAATGCAACTTCAGAAAGGTTTTTCAGTGGTTTTTGTTCTTGTTTGTTGCCTCAGTGTCATTTTGCTCACAAAGTGCATCATATACTGATGCTACTGTATGATTTCTTAAGCTCCCATTTAATACAGCTGTCACTGGAGCCTTGACTCCTGCTGTCTACTTAAATTGCATGACCACTTCACTGTAATTCTCACTGCAGCTACGGTAAAAGTGAGTATTATCTGAAGTTTCTCAGAAATTCTGAGTGTGTTCTTGTCCAGGAAAAAAAAATGTACAAAGATGCACCAGGATCCTGGCTGCTTTGCTGTAAAATAATTGGTAAATTTCACTCTGTAACAATAGGACAATGAGATACATAATGTGCCCTCTAACTCCAGCCTTTTCCACTGCAACATATTATTCTTCTTTTGATATCTTTAGCAAGGGTCAGATTGGTTTGTTGCTCTATGTTTTTCTTTTTTTTTTTAATATGCTCAGATCCAGTGTGATCTATACTGCTGGAAATCAGCAAACTTATATTTTAGGCTTCTGTTGCGTTCTAGCCATGATCAAATCTGGTCTAAGTGTTGAGTGCACATGCAGTACCGAAAAAATGACACCCAAGCACCTCCTGCAAGATTGCTTCAGCAATGAGGGTGAAGAGTTCACACATAGCCATTGCCTTTAGCAGTCTAGACCAAACTGTATGATGATACTGACAGCAAAGGTAAACCGCTGTGTTCTTCAGAGATATCCAAAAATGTTCAAAGAACAATAGCAGTAACAACATGACCTCAGGTTCAGTGTTTGGTTGTTGGAAACATCCATGAGGTTAGTGCACTGGGGTCAGATCATCTTACAGAAACACCATCCAGCACCGCACCTTAACAGTGAAGATAGTAATTATGGGTGCGCTGAGATCGCTTACCATTTAGTTAAGAAGGGAGGTAATAGGCGCACATCTTATACAAAACTCAACAGATTTATATTGTTTATACATGATTATCTCCCCTGTGATTCATGGGGCGCTCAGCCGGCGTTGACATAGCAGTTTTGCCAACGTTAATTATAAAATAACATGTGCTCGTTAAGAGAGCTCGCTTTTGTCGTCTGTGAAATGCCCAGTATCTGTAGGCTGTTACTTAACATACACTCGAAATTGTTAGTTAAACACATCGAAATGGAACTAAGGAGAAATAGCAATTACTTAATAGCCAAAGGGGGCGATGTCAGTATTGAGCGTATAATGAAGAATAACATGCCAGATGTACCCGTACGTTCAAGAATAATATTGTAATCTGGATCTATTTTGAAGAAAGTTTTAAGAAAAAAATATAAAATGACGGCTCGGAAGTGAAGTTTTGTAAGTGTTAGGAAAAGGGTGGAAAAGAAAAAAATTACCGGAAACAGTCAATATTTGTGCAAAAAGCTTTATTCAGAGATGAGTAGGGAAAAAAAGGACAAATTAAGCATTAAAAAATTGAAGGGAAAAAAAGTTATCATTTAGTCCACTTTTCACCCATTATTAACCCTTTTGTGGGGGTGGGGAAGATGGGTTGGAGTTTGAAAAATGTATGCCATATCTTCTTGTTTACGCGGGAAACAAATACTGCTGTACATGTATGAAGCATACAAGAGCAGTTTGTGAATGTTGTGAAAGAAGATTGTTTGATATCAGAGACACACTTGCTAATCATGACCATCACTGTGGCTACCCATTTGGGCCAAAAACGTCAGTTACATCTCCCATTGACACTTCACAGTACAAGAGGAAAGATAGAGTAAAGAAAGGTAAGTACGTATATGTGGCATTCATTTAACATACTGAAAAATTGTATTATGTTCTGCCTCAGGTAACTTCGTTAATCATAGCCTAATGTGATATAGCACTTATCCAGTTACTTGTCGGGTTATGTTAGTTTGTATGGTATTGTATAAACCAGTCAGACCTTGTCTGTATTGTCATAGAATGATGATGGCCGTTGTCTGTATTGTCATAGAATGGTGGTGGCCGTTGTCTGTATTGTCATATAATGGTGGTGGCCGTTGTCTGTATTGTCATATAATGGTGGTGGCCGTTTTCTGTATTGTCATAGAATGATGGTGGCCGTTGTCCGTGTTGTCAGAGAATGGTGGTGGCCATTGTCTATATTGTCATAGGACGCTGGTGACCTGTGTCTATATTGTCATAGAACAGTAGTGACCTGTGTCTATATTATCATAGAAAAGTGGTTTTCATGCTTTTGAAGACTACAGTAAGGCGATGCTAATACTTGTATTCTTAATGCAGGACTTTCGTGTAAATAACCGTCAGTTTTTAGCATTTTATAGTTTATAATATAGTCTGTATTCAGATTCTATTACAGTAAACATTTTTGTACCAAAACATTACAAAAGAAACATCTGAGAAAGATAAACAGTTTTTTTTACACAGTTGTTTTATTTTCAGTGTAAAGTGTGGAGGCACTGATCATTCACATTCGTGGAGGAAACACGTTCTGAGTTCATCTTACATACATATTAGTCTAGAAACGGTTTTATAACGTATAGTTGCGCAAATAAGTGAAATTGCTTTAGCCGTTTTTTTTTACCTTGCATATTTTTATGGCCACACCTTTCGCTTGCTTGCCGCACACCAAATGAACCACGGCACACCGCCTGAGACAAGATTTTTCTGCAGGTGAAGCAAACATGCCATCTGTAGGGAATGTTTATTTGGCTAAAGACGTAGAGTCCTGGAGGTTTTTTTGTCAAATGAGTGGTCAATGAAACCGCCACATGTAAGATATAGTTCCGTGATTGAATCATTGATCATTTTATCACGTGGTGGTCTCAGCGGGATGCCTGACCTGTGAGATTATCTGTAGCTGAAACGAGACACTCAGGACAGCATGGTGTTCGTGGCTATCAGTATGTTGTACGGAAGCAGTTTTTAAAAAAAAATCGTCCTAGATAGATGGATACCAATTTTGAATAAAGCATAATCAGTCACACAAATATACCTGTTTTAGTGTATCGTTTGGACTAACGAAAAAGGGCTTACATCTTGATGAAAAAGGTGTTATAAAATAGCAGTTAAAATCGACAGAATAAAAATGCTTCTTGGAAGAAGGTCTTAAAACAGGCGCTTGTTTGTTGTGAATGCTGCTGAACATCATTTTTTGCTGAATATACGAGGGGAAGTCACTAAGAAACTCGCAAATGCCTGTTTAAAAAAAATCTAAATACGACAGTAATTTGAAAACTTAAAATTTTGGAACCTATTTTATTCCCCTATTTCTCAACGTAATCGCCACCAACATTGATACATTTGTCCCATCGTGTAATCAGTGATACAATACCCACGGCGTAAAAATCGGGAGTCCGATTTCTGAACCTTTTTTTTACTTCTGTTTCCACCTCTTCGTCACTCGAGAATCTTCTCCCATCAAGGTGGTTTTTCAATGGACAAAACAGGTGAAAATCACTTGGAGCTAAGTCAGGACTTGGATGTTCAAGAACTTCCCAACCCAACTGGCTAATTTTCTCTTGGGTTAACCGAGCCATATGTGGTCTGGCATTGTCATGAAGGAGAAGCACACCTCTAGTCAGCAGACCAGGACGTTTTCTTCGAATTGCATCCCGTAACATCGACAGAACTTCACAGTACGATACAGAATTCTGGAACTTGGTTAACAATACTCCTTTATAATCCCAGAACACTGTCAGCATAACCTTCTTTCTTTTTGCGCTTGGCGATACGGCTGTTTCCATTGCATTGAGGCACGTTTTGATTCGGATTGGTAGTGGTGCACCCAAGATTCGTCTCCAGTAATAATCCTTTGGAACATGTCTTCACCTTCATATGCGTAATGACAGAGATGCTGCAATGACAAACCAAATCGGTTCATGTTGTGTTCATCATTCAGATCTCTGGGTACTCAGCGTGAGGAAACTTTCCGAAAATTCATTTGGTCATCATTATTCTGTAGGCTAAGCCATGTGAACATCCGATTGCACTTGCTTCACTGTCTATCGTTACTCGTCTGTCAGCTCTGATAATCTCATTCACACGTTGCACAGTTGCTTCTGTTGCAGTCTGAACAGGACGGCCGAGTCGGACTTTGTCAACAATTTCGATGCGTCCCTGAGAAAATTCTTTTACCCAGTTATAGACCGCTTTACGTGATAAACACCTTTCAGCATAAACTGTAATCATTTCCTTATGAATATCCTCAGCTGAATGTCCTTTAGCCCGCACAAATCGCACTACACTTCTCTGTTCTTCTTTGGTACACACTAACAGTTGGTTAGCCATTTTGTTATTGCTTTGCTTTGCACACGTAACTCCCAGCACCCCATGCATACAACTGTTATAAAGTTGGATGATGGTACTGTCTAAGGATATATTTAAATACAACCTGATAACTGCCACTGATAAAATATTTCAATTTGCGAGTTACTTAGTGACTTTCCCTCGTATGTATCTCCATTTGCTAGTGTTGGATTTTCATGCCAGGTCGCAGTAACAGGGAGTAGTGTTTGTGCTGCAAGGGCCAGTCGCCGTTTGCACGTGTTAACTTGTTTTCAGATTTGGTCCTTGTGTCCTCAAGTAATGCTGTACATGACAAACTTCGAGTGGCTGTCCATGTGGCTCGGTCTTTCGAATGGTCTTCCAGGTCTTCGTTTCTCACTTAGATGTCATTTTATATACAACAAAATATTAACTCATTGTCTGTTCATGATCATCTGAAGGTAGTTTAAACTTTCTTTCTTTGCAGCCAGTGGGATGAAGTACGAAGGTCGTGTCGGATTGGGGGCGTGTTATGGCGGATTCTCTCCCCCCCCCCAGTCTTTGGTGGAGCTAAAAAGCAGGGGCTGTGCAGAGATTCTTTAACAGAAACCACCGGGATGAGGACTATTGTGATCCCTGCTCCGTTAGCCAGGCTAGGCCTGTTACTAGAAGTACCAACGAAGAAGCGGGTCGGGGTCTTGGTCACCTATGGTTCGCCAACACTGACGCTGGCATGTCAGCTATGGGGCGTTGACTGCTAAATAGGACAACGTCTTTACACCCGTGAAGTCGTGTTATTATTCAAGCATTTGCCCCGTCATTCTCTGAAACTTTCGAATGGTGCGAAAAGTACAAGTCTTCAGCTTTAAAGTTTGAGAACTGTTCGCCCTGAGCACAGTTTTAAATTCCTCGTTATTTCAATGTCAGTTTGTGCTTGTGAAAAAGAAAATTAAAAAAAAAATCAGGGAAAAATATTGATTATTTTGAAGCTTTTGGAATGCAACAGGCACATAGTTTAGATCACTCGTCAATGTAGGGAGTAGGAGGAGCCGAATCAATAGAAGCGTGGCTCTCGGACCTTAAGCCCTGGTTCTGAACAAATTCCCGCCGCCTTCTAGCCGATAGCAAGTGTAGCTGGTGTTGTAGAGTGCCTACAGTTTTCTCAGAGGTCATTAAATCTCAAGTTCTGTCTCATGGATGTCTGCAATTTTGTCCACGTTCTGAGGACATAGTTTTGGCTACACACAATCCCGAACTGTTGTCTTCTGAATAAAGTCTGCAATGTTCACTACGTTCCCTCGGGCCATGCAAAATTCTGAGCTCCGTTTTCTGGATAGAGTCAGCAGTTTTCTCTACATTCTGGAGATATCCCTTGGGCCATACTAAATCTTGAAGTTTGTCTTCTGGATAAAGTCTGAAGTTTTCTATGTTCTGAGGACATCTCCAGGGCCATACAAAGTCCTGAACTTTGTCTCCAGGTTAAAGTCTGCATTCATTCATTCATTCATTCATTCATTCATTCATTTATTTGCATGTCCCTTGCGGAAATTTGCCTCCGTAACAGCACTCCTGTAGGCCTCTCTGTTGTGAGCAAGATGGCCTGCTGCTGATGCATTCATTTGCAGATCATCAACGATGTCTTGCAGCCATCTTCGCCTTGGTCTTCCTCTTTGTTTTTCCCATTATGTACCCTACCAAGACAGTCTTTTCTAGGTTATCATGATGTTTAATGTGTTCAGAATATTTAATTTTTCTCTCTTTAATCTTCTTTACTAGCCAACCTTCTTCAGTATTAAGTTCTTGTAGTATGGGTATATTTGTTCTTTTTTGTGTCCATAAGTCTGCAGTGTTCTCTAAATTCAAGAGACGTCTTCATGGATTCTGTCCCAGAATCTAGAGTCTGAGCACGCAGGACTATGTACTCTTATGGATGTGGTCGTAAGGCCACTCCTGACTGTAGAGAAAACAGGTTCACAGGAATATAGAGAAAGAGGGAAAAAAATAATGTTGGAATGCTTCAGGTATTTGAGATATTACGACACCAGCCATTATATAAAGCACATTGCAACGAGCAGAAAGCGCACACACACGTTAGAGCGCTGTCAAATCTTAAACCCGAGTATGGGCCGAGAAATCCGGCGTTGGCATTGAAGCAAAAGTGAGATTAATTTGGGGGGGGGGGAGGGGGGAATTAGTCTTATCAGTGATTCTTTCAGCACGTGGAACTTGAACCCTCATTGCGTAGTTTTAGCGATAAATCCTAGCTGTGGAAATGAGTTATCTCACAATAATCGTGAGAATAGCCTGTGTGGATCGTACGACAAGTGAAAAAAAAAAAAACACTTCACATACGGGGACTTAAGAAAAACGTTTCAGGTGGCTTACAGAGGGGTCGCACTGCATAGTAATAAGATTATCGGCGTCTGTGTATCACAGAGATCATAGTTCGTCGTTGATAGTTCTTGTTGGTATTCCTTTGATACGTCGCCTGTTTTATTTATTTATCTTTTGTTTAAATTGTCTTTCTTCTGGGAGCTTTGTTACATCAGGGGTTGGTGGGGCCAGATGTTTACGCGTATATTCTGTCTATGCTTAATGCACTGACTAGGCCCTCTGAGGAATTTTGTAAGGTAGTGCGAAAGTGCTTTCAGCTTTGACCACCCATGTCAGTGTACTTTGAAGACATCCTGATGCCCTGCAAGAGCAATCTTCTGTGTGCAGTAACTTTAACCAGCGTGAATTTGACACATAAATCTGCAGTGTCTTGTTCCAAATCGAAGCAGAATGTCCAGCAATAAATGTTCCAGGTTCCAAGTTTCTGGTGAATGGTTATACTGAATGCCTTCAAGCAACAGGTGATTAGCGAGCTGTCATCACCATTCTTGTACTCCAGACAAATCCATGTGTACCGCCCCCTCCCCTCCCCCCACCTCCCACCGTCCCATTTTCTTAAGGTATCCATTGTGTTGCAGTACTACCTGTTCTTCTTGTGCCAGTCACATCTTTCGTGGCTGTATTAAAATAACAGGTGCTATTTGTGTTACGTCAGTTGGTTTCGTTTCTGATACTTTGCTTGTACTCTTATGTACTTTTGCTGCGACAAGTTAATATGGATGATAAAGTTATTTGGAAAAAAAAAATATTATTACTGCTGAAACACTGGAACAGGCATTCGAGATCTAACGAATATTTCCTGTTAGTGTGCCGTCGTTGGAATGAATATGATGGCCGTTCCGATGATGAGTTGCTCGATGTCACGGAAGCGCGCAGTTACGTTCACGTGTTCAGGTGCGACGAAAGGCAAATGTCTTGATGTCCAAAGCTTGTGCTAATGCCAAGATTGTGTTTAGGGGACAGTGATTGTAGTTTTAACAGCGCCGGGACATGATTTTCGTGCAGTCAGGCAGGTGTGAGTTTTTTTATTGCATGAAAATGGAGATTAATGGTTTGGTGTCGAGTGTTGGCTAGGCTGGATATTTGACAGAAGCATTCCCGTTCCATTGGACACGCTGATCTGGGATTAATATCTTATCGATTTTGGTTATTGGACATGGGATTTATCAGAAGTGGGTTTTGTTTTTCCCGTTATTTAGTGTCACACTTGCAAGGTCGGGGAGAGGAGATGTGGTTTTATAAGAGAACACCTGAATGCTATAGTAAAGCCATTTATTTAGGCATATTTGTGTATTGAGTTTTTTATGTGCAAGTTGTATGTGTATTGGTGAGATATTACTTGACCGAATAACTGCAAAATACCGTACAGTTGGAGAGCCACTCTACATAGGAATGCTGCATCGTCTGAGGAGGAAACGAGGTCCAGAAGTGAGGACCGAAGACTCAGTATTTAAGAGACTGAGCCTTGCAGCACAAACATCATGTTTAATTATTGTACCGATTATGTTAGATATTATTAGATGTTACTAGGTACAGTTAGCTTTAATAGAAACTGCTCAACAAAAATGGTGCTTGTCAATTTCCAGCTGTAGTCTGTCAGCTTCAAAGCTGCCCTCAAAGGAAAATGAGCCATTATTAATTCATTAATTTGAATTGAGGAAAGTGCAGAAGCAGGTCACTGGAAGTGACTGTGTGAGAGGGACATCACAGTTATCAGGACCAACGAAACATGTGAGGTGTGAAGACGCTGTGCGAGTAGGCAATCAACGACCCAGAGCTGATATCAGGGTTAGCGAACCATAGCTGACCAGGACCTCGTTCTACCTCTCTGTTGGTAACCCTCATAACATGCGTAGCCTGGCTAACGGGGCAGGGATCGCCATAGTGCCCATAGTGGTGGAGTCTTTTAAAGAAGCATTGCACACCCCCTGGGTTTTAGCTGTACTCCGAGACTGAAAAAATACCTCCCATAACCCGCTCCCACGCCGATATGATGCTATACCTCAGCACCTCCACAGCATCTGCTTCAAAGAACACCAGCTCATAGTTACAGGGATATAGAAGACAAGACAAGACGAAACAGATGTGATTTTAGGTAGCAGACAGTTGCGTTACTTCAGCGTGGGCAGTGGAGCAGAGACAGACTATATATTCTGTGGTTCTGACGACAGCTTATAGGCTTGGATCTGCATTTGGCAGCAGCTTCATTTGCTCGGATAGAGATCCAGAAAAAAACGAGCTGGACATTGTAATGACCAAGTATTTTGACACAGAGACTTAATTCAGTTAAGTAATGGGTCGGTCGTCGAGTTTTAGACATAATCGTTGCATACATGACACGGTCTTAACGGGTTTTGTGTCTGGAGACCACAAACAGCTCTGTAGAAGACCCAAGAGAAGTGGTAAAAGAAAGCCGGGAACAAAGATGAATGTAGACAGCTTGTACCTGCAGCAGTGTGTATTGAAGAGAGAAACCACAAGTCTCGTGCTTTTTTATGGCCATGCCATGACCGGATGTTTTTGTAAACTTTACTTACCACCGTTTTGGCCGAGTGCTGTACTCCAGCTTGTAGCTAAATACGTTGTAACTAATTACAAGACACCCGAAGCTTCTCCTTAACGCCGTGTTATGAGGCTGCGTGTAGAAATAAAGAGGAACTATTTAGAACTGAACATTCCGAAGTGCCCCATTCGGACACCGTATTGTACATAAGATCAAGGGTTTTTCTCGTATTAATGGCGTCTTTGTTTTGTGTGTCCCACATTTTTAAAGCGAACATACACACACACACTCATGCGACCACGTACGCACACATATGTACGTAAACTGGTATATACAGGTATAATATTAGTGTCCCCGGGGGGATTTTCGGGGCGGAAGGTTGAAGGGGGGGGGGTGTTTTTCTCTGAGACCGAGGTATTGAGAAGGGTTAAGTGGTATCACCTAGTAGTGTCGTGGTGGTACGGGGAATGTTTGGCCGGGCTGCTTCCTTCTGCTCATCTAGCAAAATACCAGTGATGGAAGACTTCCTCCTGACACTGGTTGAACATTCTGAAAATCACTCAGCCGTGAAGAATCGATCAAGCTTCAACCGTGAATAGAATTCCTCAGCGAATTCCCGAGATAGAGAAGCAAGCCATAGAGCATTCTAGGTCAATGAATCGAATGTGAAATCTTCAAGTGAAGAAAATCTGCTTGATCAGTGGGATGTAGGGCAGTGGTTCTTAAGCTTTTTTTTCTCTGGACCCATTTGAGAACCGATGTGGAACCCTAATTAAAAGAAAAGTATTAAGTGGAATCTAGATGATTCTAAGTTTTTTTTTTAATTGAGCCACTCCAGTTTCTCCACGTGGGCCTCAAAAATCTTTCCGTGGACTCCCTGGGGGTTCACGGACCTCATGTTAAGGACCACTGTTGTAGGATGATGGTGGCTGTGCTAGAGTGACTGCGTGGTTATCGGGATAGAGGATCAAGACCTGGCTAAGGACCTATCCAACCTCGCGGAAGATGTAAGACTTGCCCCAGCCTCGTGACGGTCGTGTCTGATTAGATGCTTGTGTCTTTTATCCTGCAGAGGTCCTCATGTTAGATATCCTAAGACACTTCTTGTCCAAGACGATGCCTGTGCTCCAGTATCATCGCGGCGACTGTTTCATAAATCTTAATTCTAGGAACAATCAATATAATAGTAAGCCCGTTAGCTGAAACTATACACCTGAGAGATGTGGCACTAAAAGTGGGCTCGATTATTTAACAAGAGAAGACAGAGTATATGAAGATGTCAAGAGACCAGGGGCAGAATGATCCAGATTATATAATTACTGGAGAAATGACCATTAGAAAAACCGAAACATACAAATATCTAGGCACAACTTTCAACAGCTGCATCATAGTAAACAAGGGAACTGAAAAGTAGAGTTGCCTTGCAACACCTGTTAAAATCCCAAATCCTGTCCTAAAACACCAAAATAACAATCTACAAAACTATAATAAGACAGTCATCATGTATGAACCAGAAACACGATTACAATAAAGAAAGAAGAACAACAAATGCAGGTCTTTGAGAACAAGATCCTAAGAAGAATCTTTGGGCTCATAAAGGATAACAACCGTGGGGAAAGGAAAACTAGAAATAACACTGGACGTAACAGCTTATTTAAATCACAACGTATCTGAAACCAGATAGATTTACACTGGTTGTGTCATGTGGAAAGAATGGAAGAGATCAGACAAACTAAAATTATGTTTGTACAAGAGATAAAGGTAACAAGGTCGAGAGGCAGACAAAGACATAGATTGAAAGACAACATAGAAGAGGATATAAAGGAAATTGATGTCATCAGCTGCAGGGATAAGATTATGAATAGGAAGGAATGGAGGCGAACTTTACCTGCAGCAGTGAGCGTAAATGGCTCGGAAAGCTGAGGAGGAAGAAGAAGAAGATTGACTGAAACTGGGGTTACCTCAACCAAGGTTGCCAGCAGCGACAGCAACAAACCATCCACCATCACCAACCTTAATTCTGCACCGCAAACACAGAGTATCGATCGAGTAAGTTTTGAATGGCAGAAAACATATGTCATCAGCAGTCGCTCGATACGGCTTTACTATGGATGCATTGACTCGCGGAAACCACAGGGGCATGGCTGTCACCAAGAGAGACAGACCACTGCAGATGCCTGGAAAATGAAGGAAGCAAGATTAAGACTTCGTCGTCGGAGAAAGAATTAAAACGATACACACGAATAGCGTGCATAGCCAGGATTAGAATGATCTAAAGTGAAAATTCAGTTACAGGCAGGCTAATCGAGTATACATGTAGTTGTTTTGTGGAGGTTTCAAGAAGTGTAATTTGGTTTAATGAGATGCAGTATTTTTTGGTGACTTTGTACTGCAGTTTGATAAGGTTCAGTGTTCATTTCTGCTGGAATGGTTTCAGGGTATGGCATTATGTAGCCTGCTGGATGTGAAACATAGGATTGTGTATAACGTGAGTAATGTTCTATGGTGTAGAACAGTGTATGGATTTATTTATTTATTTATTGGCTCTTTTCACCTCAAGAATATTGCTTAGAAACAGGTAGAAGTTAAAGAAGTTAAAGTGGACTTTGAAGAAATTCCTGACCTGCTTCTGTCGTGACTGAATCCATCTATTGATATTTGACTGACGCTGTCGTTTGTACTAACAATAATGTTTGTGTTGTTGCAAGTCCCAGTCTTCTGGTTTGTGCTTGTGTCTTCAGTTGCGACCCTCGTTTTTCTCCAGAATTGATACGACGTCTCTGCAGAGCATTGCGACCAGCGATAATGACCGATGTCCTGCATTCGCTATAGCTAGATATTGCTGGACAAGCTCCACCACAAATACCATTATCGTCACGCATTCATCTTGTTGTCTCTTCATTTCAATTTAGCTGGACGGGGCGAAGACACAGTACTCAGGCTGAATGAGGTAGCGACCCATAGCTGACTGCGTACGTCACGTTTTACAAACCATAGCCGGTCAAGACCCTGTTTGCTTCCCATTGGTGGCACTAGAAACATACAGTAGTCTGGGTGAGTGAATGGGGATCGCATTGGGAAGACGAACAAGGTCCCAAAAAGATGTCGATTCGAAGTCGGATGTATGGGGACGAAAGACGCATAAACGCGACACATATCAGCCAACGCCCTTTTGAGGCGAACAAAAGAATAATAAGAGGCGGAGGAGGAGTTCCAACATCAATAGATTTCTAGTTCGGCATGTGTCTGTGATGTTGTATTTAATGTAGGTTTTGTTTCCTTCCCAAACACCGTTTCAGAAATATAACTGAACCGTGTTAAAAAGTACTTAACTGGATTCCCTTTTGTTACTTTAAGCTTTGATATTTTATTCTATACTTATTGTACACTTACCTACCGCAGCGATATCAGAAAAAAAAGGGAGTTCGTTTTCTGCTTAAAATTTACGTGGAGAAATCCTTTTAACAGAAGCAGTTTTTCCCCTTAGATGAATGTTCTGAGTTCTTTTGAAATCTGAGATGACATATAAAGAATGATCAATAAAAGCCGGTTGAAAAAAAAGGAAATGTGATGAAAATTTAAAGGACGACACAATCAATATTCACTGGACATGTAACGGAAAGGGGAGGAATTGAAAAGATGTTTAATAACAGGAAAGATTAGCGGGAAAATGGGAGAGGGAAGGCCAGGAGAGAAGGTTTTGAACAGTTAATGTCCTAATGTCCTGGCATGATAGAAAATCATCAACTGAGCTGATAGAAGACACCTAGGATGGCGCCAGCTCTGTTGCTGCAGTACTTAATAACGATGAGTGAGGAGAAGAAAAAACAACAGCAGCAACTGTTATAGAGAGCTTCTTCTTCTTCTTCTTCGTTCGCACTGTCTGTCTATATCTGCAGTCCAGTCTCTTGGATAAATTTCACTGTTTTTTGTAATTCATGTATGGAACCATAGAGCTTATCTTCTTTAGTGGTTTCACTGGGCCAGTAATTATTTCTCAGTGTCTCGTAGTTGATGCAGTTCTGGAGGATATTTTCTACAGTTTGGGCACCTGGGCACATGTACATAGATTAGTAGTTATAGAGAGCAAAGCAGTAACAAAATACACCCTTCCCCCCCCAACAAATGTTTCTGATGCTCTAAGTGTGATGGGCTTCTCTGGCTCACAAGCTTCACAAGTTTAAAGGGCCGAAACGCTTGCCCGATGATTTGAGGAGTAGTGACAATTATTATCTGACAACAATCGTGGGGATCTGTCTCCATGAGCCTTCTTTAGCCGTGTCTGAACGAATGGTGGGAGTTTGACCCTGTAAATAATGTTTAATGTTTGCTTTAAAAGAAAACACTAGCTCGTTTAGTCTTGAAAATAATAATGTTTGGTGCATTTGCGAATGATTTCGAAGAAACTGTCTTTATTTTTGATCAGTGTAGCCGTCGATGTGAACGAAAATAATTGTGTAAGGAAGATTATAAAAGTAAGGGTCTCTTGCCATCTCGCCAGTAAACTCACAAGTTCTGCTGCTGAAACCTCGCACTTTTGTGGATCGTTCCATTAGCTGACTTCCAATCTAGGAATTAATGAAACACATCCATATCCACATAAATCATCGACCTTCTCCTCCTCTTCCGTCTTCTTCCTTCTCCGTCTTCTTCCTCCTCCTCCATCTTCTTCTCATGGTGCTGCAGTTTGTATATGGTTTTCAACATCTTCATATGGCTTCTGTTGTAGAGAGTTGAACTGTGGCCAAGTCCTTTACCTGAGTGGGTAGTATATCTGAAATCTCTGGAGGACATGCTATACTGTATGTGTCTCTTTGCCACCCACAGATAGGACTGTAGACTCAGTTTTTCATTTTGTGATATAGATGATGTCTTAGTATGCGGTTGTCTGTTCTGAGCCAGTGATTGTGTTTTGTAGATTCTTACCGGTTGTCATTACTTGTTGAAAATCACCCACCGGAAGTTAGTTAACGAACGAACGAACGAACCAACCAACCAACCAGCCTGCAGGCCAGCCAGCCAGCCAGCCAACCAACCAACCAACCAACCAGCCAGACAAACAAACAAACAAACAAACAAACCAATCCTGGTTTGTCTTTGTTCACCCGCTGTAGCACCAGACAGGTCATCGCTGACTGAACAGAATCCCCTCATGATTTTGCTTTCATCCACTGACAGCCGCGCCTGCAGTAGAATCCAGTGTGCCTCGTGCAAGCAGATATTTCTGTAGGCGGACCTGAGGAGAGGGGGAGGCTTATGTAGCAACTGTTAACTCTTCTCGTGCCACAGGAAAAAAACGCTGACGTTCCATTTATGCCAAATTAAAAACGCGAGTCTTGATATATATAGGGGCATGTTATTTGAAAGTGAATGAAACACAATATTTCCATGTTAAAAGTGTATTTATTATACTTCAAAATAACTATGAAGATTTCACAAATGCAGAATTTTTTTAGGAAAAAAAAGAAGTAATGTGATGTTTTTAGACAACAATTGTGTCATAATTACAATCGGCTAGGTCTAGGTGTACACTACTTATCATCTGAGATGCCTATATCTACCTGTCGATGTCGTCTTGTGATGATATGTGGCATTCTCGCTAAAATAATGTATGAAATAACCTTCTGATTACTTCTCGAGTCGTTTAATATGTCTAGATCTACTTGGGATAAATTCAAGAACAGTGGTCTGGTCACAGGGTATGTCCATATCCCTATCTACATTGCCAAAAATTGAAAATTCAAAACGAAAACTTCGATTTTCTCCCTCGTTACTAAGTACTCTTTGGCCATGACGAACAGTGTCACGAGGCATGCACACTAAATGTTTACAACGTTATACCGGATTTTAAAAAATGAAACAGAACCATAAAAATAAGATTTTTAAGGGCATACATCTTTCCCATCGCAACATATGACTGTAAGACGTGGACACTTAACAAAACAGCTGAGAAACACATATCTGTTTAATGTAAATGCTACAGAAGAGTTCTTCAAATATCATGGACACAAAAAGAACAAATATATCCATACTACAGGAACTTAATATTGAAGAAGGCTGGCTAGTAAAGAGGATTAAAGAGAGAAAATGTAAATATTTTGAACACATTAATCGTCATGATAATCTAGAGAAGACCGTCTTGGAAGGGTACATAATGTGAAAAAGAAAGAGAGGAAGACCAAAGCGAAGGTGGCTGCAAGACATCGTTGATGGTATGCAAATGGACGCATCAGCAGCAGGCCATCTTGTTCACAACTGAGAGGCCTACAGGAGTGCTGTTAGGGAGGCAAAGTTCCGCAAGGGACATGCGAATGAATGAATGAGGTGGATCCGATTACAAGGGGTTATGCAGTATCTTTTAATGTTTCTTTCTAACCGGATTCTGTTAAATACAGATGGACAAGAAGTAGTTAAAACCATTATTGATCTGTGCGTGTAGAAGCTTTATTTGAAGACTACACATGTTTTAATGTTCGGAACAGTTTTATCGTTCTTGCACGGTCTTGAGGCTTGAAGCTACGCCAGGATCTCATAAAAGTGTTTTTTTGTTCCATGCAAATGGCATACCTCAGCGTTCTTATAACAATTACGTCATAGAATTAGCAGTGTCACGGCCACCAGAGCAACCTAATTGGTCACAAGATGGTCATTGCTGCTGTTGCTGTACGCGGGTATCTGAGGAGTTCACAAGAATAAAAATGCGGTTCCTACTTCTTGGGAAAAAAAAATCCCAAGGATTTGAGTAGTATGTTAAATACAACTTGTGGTGTTTTTTTTTTAATATAGATTTTGTGCAGATTTCTGTCAGAAATGTTATAAACATTGTTTTCTCTACCTATCTTGTACAGTTCCAACCGAAGGGCGAAATAAATGTGAGCAGATTGTGCCTGAGAACTTCAAGTGACTGTATGGCTGATTGAACAGAATTGATATGTACAATTAGTCAAGATAATGGCGTGAAGATAGAACCAATCTTACCATAAAAATACCAGTCACTGTAGTGTTCATTGGCACATATTCCAGAGACTTTCTCACATGATAATATTTACTATTATTGTTATTAGAAAAAAATGTTCACTAATGAGTTGTGTACCCACTTCTACTGCTGGGTCAACAGGAGACCACGTGGTAGCGTCTCTGAAACTCGACAGCCATTTCAGTTTTCGTGTCAAATCCATGACCTCCAAGTTGTATATTGTATATACTTTTTTTTAAAAACTGCCATGAAGTGTCTACATGTTTTTTTTAAAACCAAAATAATACTCGGGTCCTCTGGTTTTGTTTCACACTTGGAAGTTCGAAACTTTAAACAGCCGTATGTGCTAAAAATAGGGACCTCCTCATTTCCTTATTAAAAATTGGCGACCATGAAACAAATAATAAAACTTGCTCGCATGTCATGTTTGTTGTTTGATGTCAAAGAACAACCAGATGGTCGGGGCGTCTCCCATCATGATTTCTGCAGTATTGTTTCTCAGTATCATTGCTAAACCGGATATGCTCAGTGCCATTGCTCTTTTACCCTAAGTATTGAGAGTATTTGCTTTCCTACTGTTTTTTTTTTATATGGGGCGCACACAGAATAGTTCCACGTTGATACATTTGTTTATGCAAATAGAATATAGCACGTTTAAATGGTGTTTTCTAATTTAGGTAAACATTGCAGGGTGTGGATGGACTTTGAAGTGTGCAAGCAGTGCCTTGCCTCGTGGCGTAGGCGATCATTTCTCTCCACACTTCCCTGTCTTTAGACTTGATTATGAGATCCGCCGGTGACTTTCTTCCTAGCCACACTGACAGCCCATCCAGTAACTTCTCTCTCTCTCTCTCTCTCTCTGTCTTGCTCTGTCTCTTCTTCCTTCAGTTTTTCCAGATGCCACAGTATGTTCCAATTTTCATCTTCTCAGAAAATGTCCTACAAATCTCACTTGTCTGCCTCTGATCTTTGCTGTAATTTGCCTTTTAACTCCAGCCTCTCTTAAAACTTCTTCGTTGGTTTTCTTAGCTGTCCATGGAACCTTCAGTATCCTTCTTATGAACCACATTTCCATGGCCTCCATTTCTCGCTGTACTCTCTTGTTCATGGACCATGCTTCACATCCATAAAACAAAATTGGCTCGATGTAACATTTAAGTGCTCGGAATCTTGTTTCCATTGATATGGATCTGTTGCACAAGACGTTTCTCATTTTCTGGAATGCTGACTTGGCCTGAGCACTTCTGCTTTTTATTTCGTTGTGACATTTCCCATCAGTTATAATCGTTCCTAAGTACTTGAATCTGTCAGCTTGTTTCAGTTCTGTGCCATCGATGGTAATGCTACATTTTGGTGGTATTCTTTTCTTTGAGACGACCATCACTTCAGTCTTCCTTTTATTCAGGTGGAAACCTTTACTTTTACTTTCACGAACCACGATGTCCAGAAGAGCCTGTAGCTCCCCTTCACTTTTAACAATCAGAACTGTGTCGTCTGCATATCTTAAGTTGTTATGGTTTTACCCGCCAACTGATATTCCTGGCAATCTCTCTGTATTCCTCATTATTTTTTCGCTGTACAAGGAGAAGAAGTCAGGAGATAAAACACATCCTTCTCTCACTCCCAATTTTATGTCTTGGAATGCTCCTGTTTGGTTCTCAACCTTCATTGCTGCTGTTTGCTGTCAGTATATGTTTTTGATGAGCTTCAGATCTTTCCCATCTATGTTGATGTCTTCCAGCATTCTTATAATTTCTGTGTGTCTTACTTTATCGAATGCTTTACAGTAGTCTATGAAGCATAAGTATAGGTCCGTCTTGCCCATATTAAAAGCAGAAGTGGAAGAAGCCATCAAACACACGAAAAACAACAGAGCACCAGGACCAGATAAAATCACCAAGGAAGATTTGGAAGCATTAGGACAGCTTGGCATAGAAATAATTACCAGATTGTTGAAGGGTATCTGTAACAGTAACTATGCCCCATTAGGCCTATTGCAGTCAGTTTTTATTGCCCTACCAAAGAAACAAGATGCAGTTGAATGTGAGGACCATCAAACCATTAGTCTTATGAGCCATGGTACCAAAATCCTGCTTCGTATTGTCATGAGAAGAGTCAGGGAGAACATAAAACCAGAAATCGCTGAAGAACAGCGTAGCTTCGTCGAAGGAAAAGGCACAAGTAATGGCATATATATATAGAGAGAACATTGGTGGAAGATCATTAGAAGTAAAGACAGTGCAAGCAGGCGGTGACTTAACGTATTGTATAAGGTGTGAAAACACAGCACAAGCATTTACATACATCTGTCGTAATTGAATTTCGCCAGTTGGTTCTTTGATTTGTGTCGAATAATTGCCTGCGCCAGGTGTGCGCCAATTTCACAGAGTATATACGTTACCGTATTTGCATGCCAGATACAAGGGCGATGGGGGATTACTTTTGGTTTTCCCTTGTTATCTTCTTTAAACGATTCTGCGTTTGCTTCTTGCGGTTCCGTCGTTGAAGTATGTTGTAAGATAATGTTCCTCATGTTTCCCATTGTGATAATTGGCTGCGTCCGATGGAGGGATTGGGGTCGCTAGCAAAATCCACTATAGCCGAGTCAAGAGTTCCACTTTTACCGTGAATGTTTGAAGGGAGATGTAGATAGGGAGATAACATATGAGACTGGACAGGACACGAGCTGGCGGAGTGCAACATCAGGGTGGGGAGAGCGAGGAAACTAGAGATTCGTTACGGCCAACTTTCTCTCTCAAAAGACGGTACATGATGATGATGATGATGATGATGATGAATGAATTTTGCTTCGGCACCAAAGACTTTATCGTGTCAGTTATAAACAGTCGAAACCAATTAATTGACCAAACAACCAGCGGCCTCATTCATTTGCATGTCCCTTGCGGAAATTTGCCTCCCTAACAGCACTTCTGTAGGCCTCTCGGTTATGAGCAAGATGACCTGCTGCTGATGCATCCATTTGCAGATCATCAACGATGTCTTGCAGCCATCTTCGCTTTGGTCTTCGTCTCTTTCTTTTTCCCATTATGTACCTTTCCAAGACGGTCTTCTCTAGATTATCTTGACGATACATATTTCAGCTGCCTTGTTTGTTTACCAGCAGCCTATTTAGTAAAATAATCTTCCGAAACCTCAGCCACGAGCAGAATGTTAAAGCCATCTAAAACAAAAGTAGGGAAAGCTCGTTATTAATTAGCGAGCACACGGTTGTAACGTTTCGGCGTATACTTTAATCATTCAAAAACATACAGGACAAAGAAATAGGGAAAACAGATCAAGTGTAAATTCCCATGAGTAATACAGAACAGATGCGAAGAAAACTAAATTGATGACAACTGACAAAACAAATAAAACAGCTGATACAACGAGGATAAATTGGAAGAAGTGGAGAGTTTTGAATATCTTGGATCATTCTCTCTCTCTCTCTCTCTCTCTCTCTGAACCATAAGTACCCAGGGCACATGGGGTTTCCGCAAGGGTTTTCCACAAATGCCTCTCCTTTGCTTTTTTTTCTGCTCTTGCCCAGGTGAGCCCACTATTGCTCAGTGACTTTTCTGTTGTTCTTCTCCATGTCTCTTTTGGTCTACCCTTACTTCTGTTCCACTGTGGTGTCCATCTTAGTGCTATTTTTGGTAGTAAGTTGTCAGTCATTCGGAGCACATGTCCCAACCATCGCCAGCGTCTTTCCTCAATACTTACTGTCAGTGGCTTCATCTGCATTTCTGCTAATAAGATGTTATTTCTTATTGTGTTTGGCCGAAATATTTTTCTAATTCTTCGTAAACATTTAGTCTGGAAAGAATTCAACTTGTTTTCTATGGTTTTTATGATTTTCCAGCATTCACTTTCATAGAGCAGTAGGCTTAGAACATTACTCTTAAATATCCTGATTTTCGTATTTATGGTTAGTTTTTTAGATTTCCATATAGTCTGCATCACTGCAAAAGCCTGGTTTGCTCTAGTAAGTCTGCTGTTGATGTCCTCTGTGCTGTCTCCATTTTCTACTACTCTACTGCCAAGGTATACAAATTCATTGACCTCCTCCACTAACTTGCTATCTACTCTGAGTAAATTTCTGTTGTTCACATTTTGCTTCATTAACTTTGTCTTTCCTACGTTGATCTTTAGTCCTGTGTTGTTTGCATTCTGAGTTAGCTTGTTTATTTTATCTTGCATATCTTTGTGACTGCTTGATAATAGGCAGATGTTGTCCGCAAAGTCAAGGTCCTCCAGCACAGTGTCAAGGGTCCATTGTAATCCTCTGCGTTTGTCTGATGTTGCCTCTTTCATTAACCAGTCTACTGCCAAGATAAATAATGTTGGTGATAGTACACATCCCTGCTTCACTCCTGTGAAGGAGGTATGATCTTCACAGATCACTTTGCACTGAAAACCATCGTATAGGGCTTTGATTACATTCACTATCTTATGGGGGGGGGGAGGTCATGCCATCTTAGGATTTTCCACAGTGCATCTCTGTTGACACTGTCAGAGGCTTTCTCAAAATCTGTAAACAATGCGTATGTTGTGCTGTGCCACTCATTTGCCTGATCTAATATTTTCTTGGATCATTACTAACTAATAATGGAGATACAATGAGGGAAATTAAAAGGAGGACATCTGTCCCTCTTCAAAAAGTAAAAGAGCTAAAGAAGCTATGGAGAGGAACAGTCAGAACTACAAAAATAAGATTTTTAAGGACATGCATATTTCCCATCGCAGCGTTGCTGTGAGACCTGGACACTTAACATACCAGACGAGAAACACATAAATGCTTTTGAATGTAAGTGTTACAGAAAAGTTCTTCAAATATCGTGGACACAGTAAAGAACAAATATATCCATACTACAAGAAATTAATCTTGAAGACGGTTGGGTAGTAAAGAGGATTATGGAGGGAAAACAAATATTTTGGACAGATTAAACGTCACGAGGATTTAGAGAAGACCATCTTGGAAGGGTACATAATGGAAAAAAAGAGAGGAAGACCAAAGCGAAGATGGCAGCAAGACATCGTTGATAATCTGCAGGCCATCTTGCTTACAACCGAGAGACCTACAGGAGAGCTGTTAGGGAGGCAAAGTTCCACAAGGGACTTGCAAATGACTAATTGATAAACAATAAATAAGAACGGAAACCGGCCACAGAGCTTGAGATAGGCAAACATATTTAATGTGTGTTATAGAACTAGGCGTGGTGTTGTTCTGAAATAGGCGACTGGTAGTGAAACAGACGTTGGCCGACCAGCACCAGCCGCGAGCTGCGATTTTGGACAACTGCACAGATAGTGCTTTTAATTCCGCAGTATCTGGTACATTTATATGAAGGTCGAAGAGGTAGTGCCGCGGTCTCTGTGTCAGTGTCGGATTGAAGTCGAGGAATCAGCTCAGACTCCTGCCTGTCACTCTTGAGCCGGCTTTGTTGTATGAATGGGTACTCTGCGCGCTGTGTTGAGGGGAACAAATTATGATGGCGAAGAGGAAGAATATGAACCCACTTGACGAGGTCTTATGCGCACGGGCTGGCTGTGGACGAAAGACAGAAAATAATTTCATTCAAAACTTTTCCAAAGTCACAGCTGGCTACCAGGAAAACAGATACATTTCATATATATATAGTGTGTGTGTGTATGTGGGAGGGGGGAGAAAAGAAGAGCTGTTGTACCCGTGCGTTTCGCATTCTTGTGATGGACCATACTGTCGTACATTATTTTGACAGTTTCATTATCTCTGTGCCTACGACCATACTGTGTTGAAAATACCAGTTCTGTTACTGTCTCGGAAATCAAGAAAAGCCGGACATGGATAGTATGTGGGTGTGTTACCGCTTCGAGACAGGACGTCTTGTAGGCATATCTTGCATTAGTGCCCTTTTGAGGGCAAAGGCAGATTATCTTTACAAGTCGTACCAGTCCTTTGTCATCCTGTTACAATAAGTGGTACCATCTGTGGCTGTTTTCGTCCTGTTACAGAAGATAGTACCATCTGTGGTTGTTTTCGTCCTGTTACAGAAGATGGTACCATCTGTGGTTGTTTTCGTCCTGTTACAGAAGATGGTACCATCTGTAGTTATTGTCTTCCTGTTACAGAAGGTAGTATCATCTATGATTGTTTTCGTCCTGTTACAGAAGGTAGTACCATCTGTGGTTGTTTTCGTCCTGTTACAGAAGGTAGTACCATCTGTGGTTGTTTTCGTCCTGTTACAGAAGGTAGTACCATCTGTGGTTGTTTTCGTCCTGTTACAGAAGATGGTACCATCTGTAGTTATTGTCTTCCTGTTACAGAAGGTAGTACCATCTGTGGTTGTTTTCGTCCTGTTACAGAAGATGGTAACATCTGTAGTTATTGTCTTCCTGTTACAGAAGGTAGTACCATCTGTGGTTGTTTTCGTCCTGTTACAGAAGATGGTAACATCTGTGGTTGTCATATTCACACTTTTCTGTCCGGCTAGGGAGAATCAGAGGGATTGGGGGGGGGGGACCCTGATTGAGAATCCAGAAAAAGAGACAGTAGAACGTCAGGTACGAAGTGTTTTTGTTTCTGGCCATATTCTGTAATTATATTCATTTTTAAATCGCATGAAGCTTGTTCAGACTTGTTGCACTATTCAGCGGAGTGTGGAGAAGATCTGGCATAAAGTGGACAAGTTGTTTTTATCAGCTCGAACGAAGCGGAAAAGAAAAATCCACGTGTTTCAGTACAGTTTGTATAAACAAGGAAGCAGAACATTGAACTCCGATAAAGCTTTGTAGAATTGTCTTTGTGAAAATAAATAGAAGACATTGTTTCTGAGCTTTCTGAAAGTAGTCTCTACATTAAGGCAAAAATGTACACACGCTGGATAATAATGAAACTCAATTAAAAATGGTTTATGAGCGTTGTATGCAATCCTAGTCTGTGGTGTTTTCTTTGAAAGCCTTTGATAGTGACTACTGTAAAACTGGTATTAGTAGAATGGAGTTAGACGCTGATGTATGGTGTCATTTTAGGCATGTTTTCGTAATCTGCAGCATACACCTCTGTCCAGCTTTATTTTAAAACAGTGCCACTTGTCTTGTTTTCGGGGCCATAGATTATCACCTTTGTCTCGGATCTGAATGATTGGAGAGCTCGAAGCGCAGCTCATAGTGTAAGTGCCTCGCTCGCGTTGTACAGAGTCCGGCATAAATCATATCTGGATTTAACTGGCGCAGTGCGCAGAAACTGAATACGTATGAAAAAAAAATGACGTCAGAGATGCAACAGACAAACGGTAACTTTTAACAGTGGCTTCTTGGCAAACACAATATCGCGCATTCACCGTTGAAAATTATTTTAAAAGTGGAATATCGTCTGTTACTGTACAACGGAAGTTTCGTCGTCATTTTGAGTTGCATCCTCGTGATAATGTTCCCAATCGGAGAACAGTTTTGAGGTGGGCCAAAAATGTAAAGAAACCGCATATTGCCTTAATAGCAAGTCTAATGGTCGTTCAAGAACTCAATACACTTGAACGGATTCAAGAAGTCCTCAACGCATTGCTTCGTAGCCTTCAGCGATCAACTGTTAGCCACGCTTTGGCGGTATGTCGGATCGCTAGCTACGTCGCATCATTCATAATCATCTGCATTTCCACCCTTACACATTGCAAGTTGTGCAGCAAATGAATGATTTGGATAAAATTAACAGACTTGACTTTGCTACAGATTTTCTATCACACTTTGAAGAAAATTCGAATTTGCTCAGTGAGCTCATAATGTGTGATGAAGCAGATTTTGAATTGTCATGAAGTGTGAACAAGCAGAATCTCAGATACTGGTCGGCTGAAAATCCACAATTACTACATGAGAAACCGATCCATTGTGAACGAGTAACAGCGTGGTGTGGCGTTCCTTCATTCGGAGTCATTGACCCATATTTTTTTGAAGACGAAGACGGGCATCCTCTTACTGTTAATAGCGATCTCTATGTGCAGATGCTAACTGAATACTTCACTCCAGAGTTGACCAATAGAAATAAGAGATTAATATGACTTCAGCAAGATGGAGTAACTGCCCACACAGCCCGTCAGTCCATGGCCATGCTGAAACAAGCATTTCCCAATCGTCTTATTTCCAGATTTGGGGATATTCGTTGGCCGGCAAGGTCACCGGATTTATCGGCCGCAGACTTCTTTTTGTGGGGGTATCTCAAGAACACAGTGTATGCTAGTCGACCACAATCATTTGCAGACCTAAAGGATCGAATCCGACACTGCATTAAAAATATCCCTTTGAACATGTTAAATGGTGTTATGCAGGAATTTTCCAGACGCCTGACTGAATGTATCAAATGTAATGGCGGGCATCTAACCGGCGTAAATTTCAAATCCTAAATATGATTGTCAGTAATAATAAAATACCCAGTTTTCTGAGTTTCATTTCCCTTTTTTTTTTTAAGACTAAAAGCATGTATGCCGCTTAATTTATTTTCCATTTTTAAAATCGAGCTATGCTTTATGCCGCGCCCTGTATTAGGTTCCTGGTGAAGCATCAGACTTGAGCAAACATCTTCAGACCTGTCCATGGCCGGTCATCTCTGTTTACTAAAGCTCTCTCTTTATCTTTTCCTACAGATGTTCTTGAAGACTCCAAGTATTCTCGTTTTCAGAGCTGGTAGATTCCCGGTCATTTTTCAGGAATATTGCTTAGGACCGGTTAAAAAAACAACCCACAGAAATTGTATATCAATATTTCTGAGGTATTCCTTTGTAGAGAGATCCGCTAATCATGTGCCAGAATGATGGATTACTTTGCATGTAAGACAGAATTACAGCATTTGAACCCAGTCAGCCGTGAACTCTGTTGAAAATGTAGGCGTTAGAAATTCGACAACTGAACAGAAACCGTCTTTAACAGTGCCGGCGATTTGCAGGGACATTGTTCTGGATATGATCTTTTCTTGCGCACTCGTAGATCAGTTGTTGTTCTCTAGTTCCGGCCGCAACATTCCGTATTTGAATTCATAACAAATGCTACAGTGCTGTAGTGTTTGATACAGAGTTTACAACAAGTGCTTCAGTGCTGTAGCGTTTGATATAGAGTTTAAATAAATACTTCAGTGCTATAGTGTTAGATATAGCGTTTACACAAATGATCTGGTGCTGCCGTGTTTGATGTAGATTTGCAACATATATTCCACTACCACAGTGTTAGATTTAGAACTTACACATATACTCCATTGCTACAATGATAGATGTAGAATTCACAACATACACTCCAGCCTCCCTTCTTTCCTTCTCCCTTCCATCTTCCACTTCCTTTCATCAGTGCTCAAGATACATGGGGCTGCTAGTAGCAAGAGAAGATCCACTTTTGTCGATGCCTTGCTGTCTTATTGGCTGCCTACTACGTGAATCCTTTGTTTACAACATGTTACGTCTCCGTGTCTCTTGGGTCATCTTATGCTTCTCTTACCCTGTAGAGTCCACTTCAGAGCAGTTTGTGATAAGAGTTTGTGTGTCATTCACGTAACTTGGCAATCAGTCTCCACATCCTCCTTTCACTCGCTACTGGAGTGGTGTCATGTCTGTCTCTCCAGTATTGCAGTGTTAAGTGTAGCACAGCCTATAGAGTTATTTATGATGTGTGTGTGTAAGGAGAAAAAATTTTTTTTGAAGGGTGGGGGGTGGATTAACGTTACAGGTGGAAGAAAGGTTTAAGATTACAGTGGAAGAGGTGGACCTTAAACATTAACGATACAAATAGATGTTTTAACATTAGTGCTGTTAGACGTGGAGTTTTAACATTAACAACAGTAAAGATTGAAGAGGAAGGGGTGAAAAGGTGGTCCAGCCAAGGTAGGGATGTATTGATTAATTGAGATAGGTGTGAAGGATTTATAGTGAAAGTGAAGAGTAGAAATAGGAAGGTAATAGAAAAGAAAAAAAAAGACACGAGAGTAGTGGAAGAGAAAGATGGAAAAGGAGGGGGTTGGGGGTGAAGGAGAGGAATTTATATAAAAAAAAACTGAAACCTGGAATTTAAGCCATGTGACTCTAGAGTCCCACAGTCATGCATAGGGTGGTCTCACAAGGCCAAGCGATTTCTGTAGTCAGATTGACATGTCTAATGGTAGTGGCTTTGAAGACTGCCTTACACACATTAGCAGTTGGAGTAGGAGAACATTTTAATATTAATGTTACGATTAAAAGAAAGTTTCAGTAATTGAAGGAAAGTTCAGCCATTTGCTAAAAGCTAAGAAAAGTTCAACAGTTCTCTCTCTCTCTCTCTCACACACACTCTCTCTCTCACACACACACACTCTCTCTCTCTCTTTCTCTCTCTCTCTTTTTTTAAAATACCATTATCCAACGCCAGTTTCACGAATATCAGCTTTTGTGGGTTCAGTAGATAAAATAAAAAGGCACGCTACTTTCATTCACTTCTCACATTTCCAGCACAGAACCAACGTAGTGTTAGGTAAAGGTACAATTCCCATTTCCATGCCTTGAAGTGTTAGGAGAGAAAAAAAAAAGAATGATTATATATGAAATAAAATGCTTGCCTTGTCTTTTTTGACAGCTAATAAAATACAGAAGCAATAAAAGCTTTATAACCTCTTCCGTATATTCATGCGCTTGTCATTTTCTGGTATGTCTCCCACTTGACACCTTGATTGCTGAGAAACCTGCGCGAGATAAACGACCCCTTTTGTACGTGTAAAAAAATGCGCATAAATATGTGCCAGTTTATGAGGCGAACAGGGAGGTTTGCCAGTGTGTGTCATTTACTTGGTTGGCCTTAATTAGGAGCTACAGAGATATCTCTTGAATCATCAAATGTCCCGTTGGTGAGGTGTAATAAAGTAGATGGAGGCGTATGGTTGAGTGTTACAAAAAGAAAGAAAGAGCGAGGAAAATGGGCAGAAACAAGAATGGTAGAAAGTAAGATCAGCACGTATAAATGAAGAATGTACAACAGTCCAATATTTCGGCGAAATGATTTTTTCATGGATCACATTATAAAAACAACACAACAGATAAGAACACGAAACATAGATGAAAAGTTCAACAATAAAGGTTTTTTTTTTTTTTGGGGGGGGGGGGGGTTATCCTTATAAGAAGTGACGGGCATAAAATTGATAACGTGGGCCATTAGTTCTTCCCAGAAGGAGCAGTTTGAAATAGTCCCGTCTGTTGGTAAAGAATTCCAGGATTAAAAACTCACCAGTTAAAGTCAGAACATCCCAGACTTCCATTAGTAAAAGATATGACTGCTTTATTCGTGATCATCAGCACTGCATCAGCTTCAGAGAACAGTTAGATTCCTTGTTAAGAGAAATCCCTAGAATAGTAGTAGACTGGTTAATGTGACCACTGCATCGCTGAGTTCATGACCCAGTACTAACCTTTTCTATTCGACCTAGCTGTAAAGATGGGTAGCCTGCTTACGGGTGTTGAGGAGGAAAAACAGCCTCCCAAGACGGAGAATATCACGGTGAGGTTTGCTGGATTGCACAGACACATGTTTGTCAGTGAATCCAAGGAAAATAGGACATCGTGTGTGAAGTTCAGACCAAAGAATTATGGAATAGTCGAAAGATCGGGAGGAGCACAGAAAAATAGACAATGAACTTCTAATCCTTCGATAAAAACAGTTAAGAAAAAGCAAACCTCTGCGGCAGAATTAATCGCGCTACAGATGCAGAGCAAGCAGAGGGGAAACAACAAACTATTGTGGCCATTTCTTAAACTGTTAAATGCTTTTAGAGGACTGCACCCAGGACACGTGAATGTCGGACGCATAAACTGTGCTTTTATGGCACCCGTTTTCGCAGCTGAGAGCGATAGATAACCTCTCTAAAACCGTGAAAATAAGAATCAAAACTTAGACTTTACGTAGTCATAAAGTTTATTCGTTTCAAATAAACAGCTTTCCGCACAGTGCTAGCACTGCTGTTATGATGGTATTATTGTTTCTCTCTCTCTCTCTCTCTATATATATATATATATATATATATATATATATATATATATATATATTATGTGTTTATGCTATCGTTTCCTTGACTATTCTTTGCCTGCCTGCCTGTTTGCATAGATTTTTTTTCCCCGAATACGCCTGAGACAGCTGTTTCATCCATTTTGTGCTCTTGTGCTTCATCCATCTAGTGCTACTCCTTGAGTAGCTGAAGGAAGTTCTAGAGGCAACAACTAAAATAACGTTTCTCTAAAGCAACAGGCCTGAAGGGGAACGGGGTAGGTTGGATAGAACAGACATAAAATTTGAATGCAGGAAAGATGGTCGCAAGATGAAGAAAGGCTGAAGTTTATAAGGTTTACCTTTCACCTAGTGTCTGCTCCTTTAGTCTGATCAGTGTTGAAGCTGCGGTGATTATGCTTGATGGCTTCTCTATGGAAAGCAAATGGACCCTACCACATCTGGCCTTCTTTAGTGAACCTGCTTTAAAAAATGAGATCCTGGTAGTTGTGTTAGGGAACTGCTTGTCAGAATCTTCCTGAAAGGTGGGGTACACACAGCTGTATTAAGAACGAACATGTTCCTGTGAATATCAGTGCTTTTATTTGATGTCTTCAAAGCAATGTCACAGTTTATTTCTTCCCGGACTTGTGACGTTACATCTTGTAATTAACATCGTTTTAGCAGTGTGGAACACTATCATATTTTTTTTTCTCACTTGTGCAGATGTTTCTGTATGATATTTTCTGATTGGTAGAGAATTTTCTCTTGCTTAACCGCCTCAGTCATCAGGTTCTCAAGAATTGGACGTGTCCTGGGCAGTCATTCTTTGAGTTCACAACAAGTGAAATCCATTCATTTACTGAACGGCATGTGGTTCTTATTATTACGTGCCCTGCCCGATCATGCCTCTCCATCATCTGCACACACTGGGTGTGCAGATCAGTTGAAATGTTTTTCTCTTCCCATGTCACTTGATCAGTCCCCTGGAATATTTTTCTCTTGGAACCCCTATCATGCCTTTTTCTTTCCCCTTTGGATCCTCCAGTTATTATCGAGTTCTCCAGTTTCAGTCTTCTAAGTTCTGCCAGCAGATGAACACTTTTTTTGTTAGCGTTTAGAACAAGCTGTCACAAACTTGGGAGAACAAAAATCGGCACAGTTTAAAAATAACATTTACAGAAATATAGTCATCAGTTGGTGTTAATTGTAAAACGTTACCATTTAAGCTCGTGAAATTTATTGAAATTTAAAACTGCTCCAAGTCATCTAGGACAGACTGTACAAGTCATAGATACTTACACATGAATGTTGTTTTGACGTTTTTTTTTCCTCATCCTCTCAGATATTTCTTCCATTTGGAGTTCTCTTGGTCGTCTGAGAAGCGGGGTAAGTTTACAGTTTCAGATGTCTCTTATGGTTGTCGTGTTGTTTATTGTTTTGGAGATTTTGATGTTTAATGTTTCTAGTGATCTTATGTTTAATGTTTCTAGTGATCTTATGTTTAATGTTTCTAGTGATCTTATGTTTAATGTTTCTAGTGATCTTATGTTTAATGTTTCTAGTGATCTTATGTTTAATGTTTCTGGTGATCTTATGTTTAATGTTTCTGGTGATCTTATGTTTAATGTTTCTAGTGATCTTATGTTTAATGTTTCTAGTGATCTTATGTTTAATGTTTCTAGTGATCTTATGTTTAATGTTTCTAATGATCTTATGTTTAATGTTTCTAGTGATCTTATGTTTAATGTTTCTAGTGATCTTATGTTTAATGTTTCTAGTGTTCTTGTGTTTAATGTTTCTAGTGATCTTATGTTTAATGTTTCTAGTGATCTTATGTTTAATGTTTCTAGTGATCTTATGTTTAATGTTTCTAGTGATCTTATGTTTAATGTTTCTAGTGATCTTATGTTTAATGTTTCTAGTGATCTTATGTTTAATGCTTCTAGTGATCTTATGTTTAATGTTTCTAGTGATCTTATGTTTAATGTTTCTAGTGATCTTATGTTTAATGTTTCTAGTGATCTTATGTTTAATGTTTCTAGTGATCTTATGTTTAATGTTTCTAGTGTCTTGTGTTTAATGTTTCTAGTGATCTTATGTTTAATGTTTCTAGTGATCTTATGTTTAATGTTTCTAGTGATCTTATGTTTAATGTTTCTAGTGATCTTATGTTTAATGTTTCTAGTGATCTTATGTTTAATGTTTCTAGTGATCTTATGTTTAATGCTTCTAGTGATCTTATGTTTAATGTTTCTAGTGATCTTATGTTTAATGTTTCTAGTGATCTTATGTTTAATGTTTCTAGTGATCTTATGTTTAATGTTTCTAGTGATCTTATGTTTAATGTTTCTAGTGATCTTATGTTTAATGTTTCTAGTGATCTTATGTTTAATGTTTCTAGTGATCTTATGTTTATGTTTCTAGTGATCTTATGTTTAATGTTTCTAGTGATCTTATGTTAATGTTTCTAGTGATCTTATGTTTAATGTTTCTAGTGATCTTATGCTTAATGTTTCTAGTGATCTTATGTTTAATGTTTCTAGTGATCTTATGTTTAATGTTTCTAGTGATCTAACCGAAGTTACCAGGATCCATTGAGTCAAATCTGACAAAGACTTAGTTCTGTTTTTTTTTTTGTAGTAAAGGGGAGAAGGACGGGGCAGAAGATAAACTACGCAGTGTGGTCTGTATCAGTTTTACCGATAGCTGTCCAGCTTCACCCCGGGTGCTCCCTGAAGAGTGCTTTTTGGGTTATTCCTGTGTTGTTAACTGGGGGGTTAACGCCCCGTGGTTTCTCCCTATGGTGGACCTGGATGAGAAAGCAACTTTCTGAGTGTGCGAGGAATTGTGCAGTGACAAAACAATCCACATCTCCTTCCATGCTGACTCAGGGCTTAAAAAAAAAAAGAACTTTACGGTTACAGACGTGTGTTTCTTACATACTAAATGGCCGTACAAGGATAAAATGAATGCCCTTCATTGTTTTCCTCTGTTAAGTCCACTTATTTCCCCATGAGTAATTCCATTTATTTCCCCATGAGTAATTCCAGCTATTTTCCCATGGGTAATTCTAGTTATTTCCCTGCATTTAAGTCCAGTTTTTTTTCCCTGTCGGTACGTCCGGTTATTTCCCTATGTTTAAATTCAATTATTTCTCTGTGAATACGTTCAGATAATTATTTGTGGGTAGTTTGGGATATATAATTATTCTAATTTGTAATATCAACCTTCATTTATGCATGTGAAAGCTGGAAAACAACTAAAGAAATAGACAAGAAATTAGACTCTTTCGAAAACAAATGCCTAAGGAAAATAATCGGCATAAAGTGGAACGAATTCAAGAACAACGCAGAGATAAGGCAGATGATTGAGCAAAACTAGTCTCATGGGTGATCTGGAAAAGGAGATGGACATAGGTCAGTCACATGATGAGAAGAAACATTCAGGGAATCCCAAAACAAGCTATCAAGTGGAAAACAACAGGCCGAAGAAAAAGAGGTCGATCACATGAAACTCTAAAGAGGAAACATTGTTAAGAGAGGCCAGTTTAGTAGGCATAAAGTCTCTTTATGAGGTTGAAAAGCTCGCCGAAATGAGGAAAACTTGGCGAACTACCTTGCAAGCCCTATGTATCTTCTTCTTCTTCTTCTTCGTTCTCTTCTACCACCAAGATCGCCCCGTGATCCTACTGAATTTACTCCTGTGGTCCTCGATAGGTCCCGTGGTCCCCGAAAGGATCACACGAGATCTCCGAGAGGTTCAGAGTATCGCAGATATTGAGCTTATATTCTCGGTGGGTCTTAGATGCGGGATTGCGTGACACTGTGGTTTTCATTGCACCAGTTTAATCTACAGTTGGACTTTCTCATCGGAAAACCTCGACATGTTTTGGATATCAGTATATCTAGATGAGAAGTGGTAGCCCATCCAGGCTAGAGTTGGACTTTCTCATCGGAAAACTTCGACGTGTTTTGAGATACCCGTGTATCACCGCCGGGTGAGAGGTGGTTGCCCATCCAGTCCAGAATTGGACTTTCTCACCGGAAAACCTCAGCGTGATTAGGATACGCATACATCCCCTCCGGGTGAGAGGTGATTGCCTATCTAGACTGCACTGGTCCAGTGTCTCCGACTTCAGCAGTTTATGTTCGTGGCCGCTATCCTTCCTAGTCTTGACCAGGAAGGAGCTTTTGTCCAGGAGGACGAATCTTCGCCACTAGTAAGATTCACCCCTGGGTTGAGCCGGTTTAGACGTATTTATCCCAGCATGGGCATGTTTAGGACGTGACCGACCTCTAAAGCGGAGATACCTTGTCATGAGCAATCATCAAGTTTCACCCCTAGGTTAAGCCGGTTTAGGCATATTTCACCAGTATGGGTGTATATCGGACGAAGCCGGCCTCTAGAGCAGAGGTGCCGTGGTATGAGTAGCTCTTGCCGCGAGGCTACTGGACATACCGATTAAACTTCACATTATCCATTCCATCACCTTTTCACATCGGCGCCGCCCGGCAGCCCTAGTCGCATTTTCGTATTTTCTTCATTGGGCGAGAGGAGTTTCGCTCCACGCACGGAAGCCGAAGAATCTCCCCAGCAGTGTCTTAGTTTAACCCCTGGGTAAGCCGGTTTAGGCAGTCTGCCCCAGTATAGGTGTGTATAGGACCTGTCCGGCCTCTAGAGCAGAGGTGCTGTGATTTGAGTAGTCCAGACCTCGAAGCTACTTGTCACTTCACTTAATTCTTCACCTTTTCCACGTAATCGCATTTTTCTTCATTGGCCTGGAGGAGTTTCACCCCACGCACGGCAGCTGAAGAGTCTCGCCAGCAGCGGTAGATGAGCTACCAAACATGACTCATCTACCCGAGACGTCTGGTTTTCAGGCGCCAGATTTTCGCCTTCGCCCTTTCTCTTGTCATTTTGAACAGTTCTGCCACGAGAAGGCCGTGAACTGGACTTGACTCTCAGAGGCTATTTGAGACGCACGCCTTGGAGACATTTAATTGGTCTGGAGAGCGTATCCCCCACCCCACCCCACCCCATCTCTGGCTGTAACAGTCATTAGAACCGCCCTATGTGACGTTTAGCGGCACAGGAAAGATATAAGATGAGAAGTTTAGGATATTTCCCTGTGTTTAACAGGATTACTTAATTCCGTTGGAAAATTGTTTTTATTATTCCATATGTTTAAGTTCAGTTATTTCCCTGTGTTAAATCCAGGTATTTCTCTGTGGGTAAGTCCAGTTATTTCCTAATGAGTGAATCCAGTAAGTCCATATATTTTCGTATGAAACGTTCTGCCGCTTTCATTTGAATCAGACAAGTTATTTACCTGTGGATAAATCCAATCATTTTCAACTCTTTAGTCACGTAGTTATCGCCCATATGAGTCATGTGTGTTTCCTCAGGACATATGGATTAGTCCAGTAAAAGTCCAGTCATGTTCCTCTGTGTAGTTTCCTCTCGTTCCCCCCCCCCCACTCCTCTGTGAAAACTGCGGCCATTTTCTTGTGTATAGTGAAAATCTTAGTCACAAAAAAAAAGGAGATTTGAACAAACAGTTTTAAAATCTCATCACTTATGATTTGAAATACCCCCCTGAAAAGGCCATTGAAATATATTTTATCCTTTCGGCTGAAAAGGGTTAATGTAGGTTTTGAGGATAAAAATCGCTGGCATACGGTGCTTTAAGTTGTTTGGAATCGGTGGTATATAAACAATCTTTTATTCACATGCTGGGTCAAGGATACTTGAGGGAGATTAAAAGCGCTATAAATCATCGCCTTGGGCACGTTTGACAGTGTCAGTTTGAAAGGAAACAGAACCAAGAGAGTCTGTAGTTGGCATAAAAGAAAACACTTACCAGTTTAATAGAAGCGTCGAAACCGTTATCAGACTATCAGCATTCGCATGTGTGGGAGTGATGTAGTTCATAGCGTGGTAGTATTATCATACAGAGGCATTGAGTTAGAAACCCTTGTTACCGACGTGCTCAGTTGTATAAATGGACACATGGCACATTTTTGTTAGGGAAGTTGGCTCTGAAATAGGAGAATCTGAAGTTCCCAGTGCTCTAGACTATTGGGTACAACCCGCTGTCAGAGCATTAAGTGATACACAGAAGATCATGCAAACTCAACCAAACGTATGTCGGACCTGCACGAAGACATGGTAAATAGTGATTTAAACAAGAAATAACTGGCAGTTATCAGCTGTCTTTTCATGTGGCAGACTCCTTAGATTTTTTTTTAGCTCATGAGGTTTTAAGTGGCTGTTTGCCGTATTGTCAGTGCGCTTCTACAAGCCTCCATATTCTGTCTTTCCTTTATAAAGAAAAGTTATGGACGAGAACACGTACTGTAGACCTGCACTCTCCTACGAGCTCTGACAAGGTCCCCAGGAAATAAAATAGACGTAAAATTGTTCTTCGGAGCTAACCTGCCTCCAGGAATTGAGTGATACTAGAGTCGATCAGCGACGAAACCACGTGCGTGTTTTGATTATATACGTCTTCAGAGTTCCCAGCGTTCACCGACTTAGGAAGCCAGGCTTGGCCACAGAAGATAGACATGAGGCAGGAGCTGTGGGGCTACCGCGAGGACCTGGACAGAACTGTGGACTTCATCCTGACGACCAGGCCTCCAGTTTAGCATGACCCGGCACGTGGAAAAAAAAATACTAACTTTTTTGTTGTTGATTTTTTTAAAAAATAAAAAATCGCGTAAGAAACAAGAGAGAGAGAGAGAGAGAGAGAGAGAGAGAGAGAGAGAGAGAGAGAGAGAGAGAGAGAGAGAGAGAGAGAGAATGTATTTTCATAGGACATGCATTGAGAAGAGGGTGCATTCAAAATATTGTAACAACAGGACAAATAGAGGGAAGAAGAGCCAGGGGAAGACCGAGAGAGATGATACTGGACAGTCTGACGGGGTGGTGTGAGAGATCACCAACTGAGCTGATGGCCTGCATGAAGGATCGGGTACTCTGGAGAAGCATATAGCCAACGCCAGTCGGCACGGCATGTGATGATGATGATGATGATGATATTAGCACTTGAAAACAGAATAATAATACGTATAACAAGAATAGGTGTCTTCATATATGAAATGCCACAAGTTTTGATCTTGAGTACATGCTGTTTCCAGTTTTGATCTTTTTGAGTATTATTCTATAAGTCTTCTCATTTTACTTTTCCAAACGCTGGTAGCAGGCATATAAATCGCGCGAAGCATTGCTTGCTGTTGACAGTGTACTTGTACACGTATCTCGCATATCTGACTTTTGTTGCCATGATAGCACAGCTTATTAGACGCAGTACGTCATGTGAAAATGTTTAACATTAGCACATCAAGAAGTCAACAGCAGGAATGATCAAAGACCAGTATCGTACATACTTATTTATTCTTGACATTTGTCTCTGTGATGGCATTCGTAAATCTCAACCTCCAAGTTGAATTCCACTGTTGAAATAAGTCGGTGAATTGTGTGTATGCGTTGTAATCTTATGTATCAGAGTAATATTATGTTTAAGTTAGCTTTATCTAGATATCCCCTGTTTCTCTTGATTTATTTCCTCTGGATGACCTACTATAATTTTCTTACATCTTACATCCTTCCTATGCCGTTAAACGTCGCATAGAACTCGCATAGTTGTTTGCCAAGTTTTCCTGTTTTCTGCGAGTTTTTCAACTTCATCGGGGGATGTTATGCCCACTAAACTGGCTTCTCTTAACAGTGTCCTCTTTAGAGTTTCACGTGGTTAACCTCTTTTTCTTCGGCCTGTTGTGTTCTACTTGATAACTTGTTTTGGGATTCTCTGAGTGTTTCTTCTCATCACATGACCTACATATGTCCATTTTCTTTTTCTGATCACCCATGAGACAGGTTGTTGTTTGCTCATCTGTCTTATCCCTTTGTTGTTCTTATATATATATGTATGTATGTATATATATACATTATATATAATGTGTATATATATATAATGTATGTATATATATAATAAATATAATTTTCTGTATGTGCTTTTTTATTACAAGTATTAATAGAATTCAGGTTATTGTTTTATTTATCCTGCAAATGTCCATGCAACTGAAGTTGTAGATTTATTGTAACCTGCAAGTGTCCATATAGTTGAGATTTTAGTTTTTTTTTCATGTAATAAGGTAGATAGAAGTGTATGGTTCAGTTTTACAAAGCGACAAAGGAAATGAGGAAATTGAGCAGAAGCACAAATGGCAGAAAATAAAGAAGTAAGATACGAGAACGCATAAATGAAAAACATACAACGTCCAGTATTTCGGCGTGAGCCTTTTTCAAGGATTACATACAAAGATAACACAACAAATTACAAAACAAACAAACAAACAAACGAACAAACAAACAAACAAACAAACAAACAAACAGACCAGAAACACTTCAATCTATCCTTATTACTAGAACCAGTTTTGCCACAGACACCATCTCTTTCATCTGTTATTTCCTGCAAATGTCCGTTTAGCTGAGGTTGTAGTTTTATTCAAGCCAGATGTCATATAGCTGAGGTTGTAGTTTTATTCTGTCAAGTAAATGTCATATAGCTGAGGTTGTAGTTTTATTCTGTCAAGTAAATGTCATATAGCTGAGGTTGTAGTTTTATTCTGTCAAGTAAATGTCATATAGCTGAGGTTGTAGTTTTATTCTGTCAAGTAAATGTCGTATAGCTGAGATTGTAGTTTTATTCAAGCCAAATGTCATAGCTTAGGTTATAGTTTTATTCTGTCAAGGCAAATGTCATATAGCTGAGGTTTTAGTTTTATTCTGTCAAGGCAAATGTCATATAACTGAGGTTTAGTTTTATTCTGCCAAGGCAAATGTCATGTAGCTGAGGTTTTAGTTTTATTCTGTCAAGGCAAATGTCATATAGCCGAGGCTTTAGTTTTATTCTGTCTCGGAAATGTCATATAGCTGAGGTTGTAGTTATATTTTGTCTTGGAAATGTCATATACCTGATTTTGTAGTTTGATCCTGTCTCTGAAATGTCATATATCTGAGGTTTTAATTTCATTCTGTCTCGGAAATGTCATATATCTGAGGGTTTAGTTTTATTCTGTCTTGGAAATGTCATATAGCTGAGGTTTTAATTTTATTCTGTCTCAGAAATGTCGTATAGCTGACGTTGTAGTTTCCTCTTGTCTCTGAAATATCATGTAGCGGAGGTTGTAGTTTCATCATATCTCAGAAATGTCATATAGCTGAGTTTTATTTTTATTTTGTCTCGGAAATGTCATATAGCTGAGGTTGTAGTTTTAGTCTGTCAAGTAAATGTCATATAGCTGAGGTTGTAGTTTTATTCTGTCAAGTAAATGTCGTATAGCTGAGATTGTAGTTTTATTCAAGCCAAATGTCATAGCTTAGGTTATAGTTTTATTCTGTCAAGGCAAATGTCATATAGCTGAGGTTTTAGTTTTATTCTGTCAAGGCAAATGTCATATAACTGAGGTTTAGTTTTATTCTGCCAAGGCAAATGTCATATAGCTGAGGTTTTAGTTTTATTCTGTCAACGCAAATGTCATATAGCCGAGGCTTTAGTTTTATTCTGTCTCGGAAATGTCATATAGCTGAGGTTGTAGTTATATTTTGTCTTGGAAATGTCATATACCTGATTTTGTAGTTTGATCCTGTCTCTGAAATGTCATATATCTGAGGTTTTAATTTCATTCTGTCTCGGAAATGTCATATATCTGAGGGTTTAGTTTTATTCTGTCTTGGAAATGTCATATAGCTGAGGTTTTAATTTTATTCTGTCTCAGAAATGTCGTATAGCTGACGTTGTAGTTTCCTCTTGTCTTTGAAATATCATGTAGCGGAGGTTGTAGTTTCATCATATCTCAGAAATGTCATATAGCTGAGTTTTTATTTTTATTTTGTCTCGGAAATGTCATATAGCTGAGGTTGTAGTTTTAGTCTGTTTCATAAATGTCATATAGCTCAGGTTTTAGTTTATTTTGTCCCGCAAGTGTCCATGTCCCCGAGGTTGTAGTTTTACTCTTTTCTGCAAATGTCCATATATTTTAAGTTATAATTTTACTGTGTCCTGCAAATATCAATATAAATTTGTAGTTTCACTATGTCCTGCAAATATGGATGTACTATAAATTGTAGTTTTACTTTTTCCTGCAAATATGCATATAATGTACGTTGTAGTTTTACTCTGTCCTGTACTTACTTACAGTATATATCCATATACAGTATATATCCATATACTGTAAGTTGTACTTTTTTACTTTTTCCTGCAAATATGCATATAATGTAAGTTTTAGTTTTACTCTGTCCTGTACTTACTTACAATATATATCCATATACTGTAAGTTGTAGTTTCACTCTGTCCTGCAGATATGTATATACTGTAAGTTGTAGTTTTACTTTGTCCTGCAAATATGGATATACTGTAAGTTGTAGATTTACTCTGCCCTACAGATATCCATATAAGTTGTACAGTGCGTTCGGAAAATAACTCTGCACTAATCCAGTATCGATTCCGGTATCATAGTGATATCTTAATGACTGCAGCAGGTAGATGTGGCTAGATACCGCATAGATTAAGATATCACTACGATACCGGAATCGATACTGGGTTAGTGCACAGTTACTGATGGAACACCCTGTAGTTTTACTCTGTCCTGCAACTATCCGCATAAGTTGTGGTTTTACTCTGTCCTGCAAATATCCATATAAGCTGTAGTTTTACTCTGTCCTGCAAATATCCATATAAGTTGTAGTTTCACTCTGTCCAACAAATCTCCAGTATCGTGATGTATTCTATCATGTGTAATATCTTGATGTATAGCGGAAGTATAGTTTCACGAAACATAGGATGCACGGTGTCTTGATAAATCTTAATCTGTAATTCGCGGGTTCGAGATAAATCACCGATTTAAAGTTTTTAAAAATGAGCAGGCGGGCCTGCTTGCATGTTGTTGTGGGGCAAGAAATTGATGATTAATTAATTATGGTACTTTTGTACTGCTTGCCTTTATATATTTTATTATATTTTTTTTTAGTTTCAGTATTAAGTGACACTGATTTGGTGCTATATTGTTCTTGTTTTGATCTTACACTGTCGTGTTCCTTGTAGTTAACTCTGTGGTCTGAAGTGACAAGGAATAATCATTCGAGTTCCACCGTATTTTGAAAGATGTTTAAAAGAAAGATGCAGACCTTACAAGACTAGCTAACAGTTACACAGGGTAAAGGGAAATATAAAACGAGGGTTCCAAAACTGTGCAGAAAGGGGGTGGGGCATTTGGACATTTCTTTATTTAGAACAAAGCAGAGCAGCTGAAAAAAAAAAACAGTGGATGATGCTGATGATGATGGCGGTGACGAGAATTGTAAGAATGATGGAAGGTTGAGAGATAACGCTGAAAGTGTGAATGACCTAGAGGTAACTGGTTTTGTTTTGTTTTGTTTTTTTGTCTGTCTGTCGCCGATTGTGATCTCAGTTGAAACCTCTTTTTTTTTTGCTGGGACAGTCCCATCCGTCGGCCCGTGTGTGTGTGTGCGCACGCGTGCGTGTTTTGTTGTGATTTTGAGAATATATCGTCGATGCTGGGCTTCAGTGGCCATGCTTTTTCTATGATCGAAGAATATTCCACGTGAAATATCGATTTAGTTTACTTTTGTTAAAGCCCGTTCTTGGCTCGGTTTATGCTTTTAGTCGTTGGGGCAAAAGAGTTGGGGGAGAGGGGATGTGCTGTGAAACACATGGCTGTGTTTGAGAGAATAGGATGGATGCTGCACATTCTTTCTCTCTCTGTTTTGCAGTGTGTCGCTGTGCGGGCATGCGGTCCCTTATAAGGCTCTCTCTCAGACAGATATTCCCAGGAAACTTTCTGCTGCACAGATCGATACAACTACACAACTCTTGAGATCATCAGAGGATGTACCCCCACTCAGACAAGTGTTACGGCTCGTTAAAGCCCAGACACTTTTTTTTTAACAATTGAGGATGCGCCTGACCATGCTTTCTTTCTTTCTTTCTTTCTTTCTTTCTTCTTTCTTTCTTTCTTTCTTGCTTTCTTTCTTTTTTCTTTCTTTCTTTCTTTCTTTCTTTCTTTCTTTCTTTCTTTGTCTCTCTCCTCTCTTTTTCCCTTTCCGGACTTGCACCACTATCTCCCGTATGACACTGCATCTTGAAAACTGGTCTTACTAGTCAGTTTTCCCCGCTATGTCGGATACCTGTGTTTACTGCTAGCTTTTGACTGGTGGGCGCCCGTAGCGAGACACGAACCTGGAACCTTTTAAAAAGAGATGAGAAATCACTGCGGACTCCGCTTACTAGCGTCACTGCTTCAAGAACCGCCATTAGTCACCGTGTTATAATAAAAAAAAAGTTATAAAAGCGAAATAAATTATTGACGAATACGTGCCTGTAGCCAGCGTGTATGAGATTGACTGCTGAGTAAGAAATGAGATTCCACAGCCGTATAAAGGAGAAAGCTTATACACAGTATCATTTCACAAACAAATCCGGGCTTAAACCTGTCTACCTGCACTTGTTCACGGTTTCTGCTGAGAACTCACCCCCGCCCGACCAGATCATTTTTTTTTCTCTTGTAAGTAAAAGGGACGGGTAGGGAAAGAGTAAGGTGGTTTGGGGGTTGGGAGTGTAATGAGTTAATTATCAAGTAGGAGTACACACTTTGTTGTGTTGGTAGTAAGAAGGGTTAATTTTTCAAGTACGAGTACACACTTTGTTGTGTTGGTAGTAAGAAGGGTTAATTTTTCAAGTACGAGTACACACTTTGTTGTGTTGGTAGTAAGAAGGGTTAATTTTTCAAGTACGAGTACACACTTTGTTGTGTTGGTAGTAAGAAGGGTTAATTTTCAAGTAAGAGTACACACTTTGTTGTATTGGTAATAAGAAGGGTTAATTTTCAAGTAAGAGTACACACTTTGTTGTATTGGTAATAAGAAGGGTTAATTTTCAAGTAAGAGTACACACTTCGATGTAGTAAGAAAGGTTAATTTTCAAGTAAGAGTACATACTTTGTTGTACTGGAGTAAGAAGGGTTAATTTTCAAGTAAGGGTACACACTTTGTTGTATTGGTAGTAAGAATGGTTAATTTTCAAGTAAGAGTACACACGTTGTTGTGTTGGTAGTAAGAAGGGTTAATTATCAAGTAAGAGTACACACTTTGTTGTGTTGGTAGTAAGAAGGGTTAATTTTCAAGTAAGAGTACACACTTTGTTGTGTTGGTAGTAAGAAGGGTTAATTTTCAAGTAAGAGTACACACTGTGTTGTACTGGGAGTGAGAAAGGATTAACACTGTAGTGTAATGTATTAAACGCAGTATAGAAAAGTTGGGCGAGGTAGTTCACAAGAATGTGCTGGAATGTAGATAAGAAAATTCCTTAACATTTGACTACCAGGAGGACTGTTGTGTGGTAAGAAGGGAAGGTTGTGGAGAGTTGTGTAAGGGGGAGGAAAATACTCTGTATACAATGTGACGAATTCAAGACTAAAGCAGAGATAAGAGAAGTGAGCATACAACAGAGAGTCTCAGCAGTCATCAAGAAAAGAAGGTAGGCATATGTGGCCTACGTGATGGGAAGAAACAATCAGAGACTCACAAAACAAGCCATCACGTGGGAAATATCAGGAGAAAGAAAATGAAGCCGACCTCGAGAGACTCGAATGAGAACGCTGACAAGAGGGACAGAGATAGACACACATTGCGAGCCCACACGTGACGCTTGACGACGCGGGAAGGATGTAAGATGAGAAACAGAGTTTAAGTTCATGGGAGAACCTTTTTTTTAAAAAATAAACCAGACTGAAGTTGGATGTGTATAGCAGAAAGGCGCAAATCCATAGTCTAGGTGTAAAATGTGACACACCACAGCCAACGCCTATTTGGGGGGGGGGGGGGTCCGAATAAGTTTTGCACTCTCCAACGCATGGTTCTTTTCCTGATTGCCTTTAGTCGGTCCGTTTCCTCTGATTCCTTCGCTTTCCCTTCGCAGAAGTTTAGATCTATTTGGAATGTACGGCCAGTTCATTTTCATTGGTCAGCCTTCTCTCTTCAGATACGCTCTCACTGGAATAACAAGTATGAGTTAACTTCCTTCTGTCATTAAAGGAATAAAGGTTATCTGCCCTCTAGTCTGTCATGTGATCTGCGTATCTGTATATCTTAGTCTATCTGCCCACCAGTCTGTTATTTGAGTTGCCTACCCCGCTGTATGTGCGAGACATATCCACCAGAAACTCACAACAAAAATGATTTATCACTTTCCAGTGAGGCGTATAATTCATTTGTTTCTGTTATCCAGAAAAATACAGCCGCCTTCCGCAGTGGAATCTCAAACACAGAACCAGTCTTTCAGTGTTTGTGAGCGAAAACAAGGTATTATTAGTATCAACGTTTAGTGATGTTTAAGGGTGGGGGGGGGGGGAGGAGGGTTGCATATATTTGAAATGGTGAATGTGTTATTACCGTCTACTTGTTATTATGTTCCCGGCACTCAGATATACTTGATGTTTCAGTTCGTGTTATTTTCTTACAGGTGTTGGCCGTTTATGACGGTACTAAATTGTGTGGGTTAAGAAGCGAGGTGGTGCGAATACTAGGGCGGCTTGTTTTTTTCTCCCTCTTTCTCTTTGGTAAAGTATTTGTATGGAGAAAAATCTTTTATGTAAGGGGAGACTTAGAAGCAGAAACATGCCTTGAAAAGCGTGGACAGCACACTGTATATATTTGTGTCCCTGATCGTGTACAGGATTATTGCAGTAAATAATCATGTACAGTGTTGCTGCAGTAAATAATCATGTACAGTGTTGCTGCAGTAAATAATCATGTACAGTGTTGCTGCAGTAAATAATCATGTACAGTGTCGCTGCGGTAAATGATCATGTACAGTGTTGGTACAGTAAATAATCAAGTACAGTGTTGATGCAATAAATAATCATGTACAGTGTTGGTGCACTAAATAATCATGTACAGTGTTGCTGCAGTAAATAATCATGTACAGGATTACTGCAGTAAATAATCATGTACAATGTTGCTGAGCAAATAATCATGTACAGTGTTGCTGCAGTAAATCACCATGTACAGTGTTGCTGCAGTAAATAATCATGTACAGTATCGATGCAGTAAATAATCATGTACAGTGTCGCTGCGGTAAATGATCATGTACAGTGTTGGTGCAGTAAATAATCAAGTACAGTGTTGATGCAGTAAATAATCAAGTACAGTGTTGATGCAATAAATAATCATGTACAGTGTTGGTGCACTAAATAATCATGTACAGTGTTGCTGCAGTAAATAATCATGTACAGGGTTAATGCAGTAAATCTGAAATTTTTTTTTTGCTTTTCCCATAATTTTTCTTAGTTTTATTTAAGAAGAAATACATGGGGTGATTGATAAGTTCTCGGCATAAGGTACAAATTCTTGAAACGCACAGTTGATATTAGGTGCATTTGTAGACCAGGTTAATGTAAGATTAAACACCAAGTTTCAAGAAATTAACTCCAATTAATGTTTTTTTATTACAGGCTACTGAAGTGGTAAAGGGTGGCAGAAATTGAGAAAATGGATAAAATTTCTCATCGAACAGTCATTCGCTACCTCTGCTTCAAGAGCTTATCATCGAAAGAAATCCATGAGGATATGGTAGAGACTCTAGGGGAGAGTGCCCCTTCTTACAGCACAGTGAAGAAATGGGCAGCTCATTTCAAACGTGGAAGGAGAGTCTGGAAGATGATCCCCATCCAGGAAGACCAAGAACGGTAACCACCGATGAAACCACCGGCAGAATCCATGACATAATAATGGAGGATCGACAACTAACTGAGCGGTACATTGCTACTGAGTTGGGCATTTCTCAGGAACGTATTCATGCCATTATTCACAATTATCTTCAAATGACAAAGGTCTCTGCTCGATGAGTCCCGAAACTTCTTGGAGTTGATCACAAACGGCAGCGTCTCAACATGTCAAGAGACAATCATGGCCATTTTTCTGCAGATCCTGAAAAGTTTCTTCAGCAATTTGTGACTATGGATGAGACTTGGGTTCATTATTTTTAACCAGAAACCAAAGAACAGTCAAAGCAGTGGATCATGGATCCCCACCTCCAAAGAAAGCAAGGGTGGTTCTGTCTGCAGGCAAAGTGATGGCTTCCATCTTTTGGGATTCAGAAGATGTGCCATTGGTAGACTATCTTCAAAAGGGAAGAACGGTCACCGGGGCCTATTACGCTAATCTTGTGAAGCAACTGCGGGTCAAATTGAAGGAAAAGCGTCGAGGGAAATTGACGAGAGGAGTCATCCTTTCATCAAGACATTTCTCTGGTTCACAAGTCGGCGGTGGCAATGGCTGCCATTCATGAATGCGGCTTCCAGCTTCTTGAACTTCCTCCTTATTTCCCAGATTTGGCCCCTTCGGACTATTACCTGTTTACCAAACTCAAAAAAGAGCTCAGTGGTCGCAAATTTGCTTCAGATGATGACGTCATTCATGCTACAGACCACTTTCTACTGGCACAAGATGCTGACTTTTACAAAGAAGGGATCCGTATGCTCCAGGATCGCTGGACTAAGTGCACAAAGTTGCAATGGGACTGTGTTGAGAAATAACCCGAAAATATCCGTTGCACCTTATGCCGTGAACTTGTCAATCATCCCACGTACTTTAGTTATTCTGGCCGGGGCTGATTATGTTCCTAGCTTATTTGCCTCTGCCGTGATTCCACAAAAAAAGACAGTTTCTCCAGCTTTTGGCCGTACACTGGTATCAGGACATATCGTTGTTGTGAGTAGTGCTGGCTTCCCCCCCCCCCCCCCCCCCAAGATGTCGTTTATCTCAGAGACACCATCGCTGGTGCGTTAATATTCGGATTTGACTGCAGTTTTTTTTCTGGAGGGGTGACGACGCTGTCCAATCTAACAATCAGCGACCCATAGCCTCAGGGCTGGTAAACTGTAGCTGAGCAGTTTCTTGGTACCTCCAGTAACAGGCCTAGCTTGGCTATCGGAGCAGGAATCGTCATAGTTCAGAAGGCGGTGAAGTTCTGCCAAAGACGCATTGCGCACCCCTTGCTTTTTATCTTACTCAGGGACTGACAACAACAACAAAAAAGTCGCCGTAACACGCTCCCAAATGGGCACGATGCTCTGTCTCATTATCTTCCCTGCATCGGCTGCGAAGAGCACCAGCTCGCAGTTCCAGGGAGATTGAAGGAGGAGGAAGAGAAGAAGAAAAATAAGTTTTCTGCCTTGATTTCAGAAACATATTTTACGAACATTTCCATGACTTTGGCTTCCTCCCTATGTATGTACCAGTCTATTCTTTGTCTCTTTCTGTATGTATTCTTTCTCTCTTGAGGAGTGGAAGAGGAGAGAGATAAAGAGAAATAGTTGTTATTCTCTGTTTTGTATATATGAATACCTGTTTATTTAATCAGTAAAACCATCACACAAAGCAGTGACATGAAGAAAGGGGGGAGGGAGGGAGATTCGTAGATTTTAATTGAACCGATATGGCATTTCTATCAAAGAAGTGCATGCACTGAACATGGTTTCCAATAATCATTTCTAATAAGTATCCACACATTGAAATAGCTCATTCAGTGTCTTTCAATTTTGAGAATATAGCCGATACCCGGCTTTAGTGGCCGTGCCTAATTTGGATCATTGAAAAGTGTTTCTTGGGGAATATCGATTTAGTTTGTTATTGTAGAAAGGTCGTTCTTGGTTCAGTTTGTGATTTTAGTTGGAGGGGATGTGCTCCCCCTTCTCTCTCTCTCTTGTCTCCTCTCTCGCTCTCCTGGTCTCTCTCTCTCTTGTCTCCTCTCTCGCTCTCCTGCTATCTGTCTTGGCGCCTCTTTTGGACTCCTGCTTTTTCTCGTCTCCTCTCTCGCTCTCCTGCACTCTCTCTCTCTCTTGTCTTCTCTCGCTCTCCTGCTCTCTCTCTCTTGTCTCCTGCTCTCTCTCTTGTCGCCTCTTTTGCGCTCCTGCTCTCTCTCTCTTGTCTTCTCTCGCTCTCCTGCTCTCTCTCTCTCGCTCTACTGCTCTCTCTCTTGTCTCCTCTCTCTCTCTCTCTTGTCTCCTGCTCTCTCTCTTCCTTTCTTGTCGCCTCTTTTGCGCTCCTGCTCTCTTTCTTGTCTCCTCTCTCTCTCTTGTCAAGAGCTTATCATCGAAAGAAATCCATGAGGATATGGTAGAGACTCTAGGGGAGAGTGCCCCTTCTTACAGCACAGTGAAGAAATGGGCAGCTCATTTCAAACGTGGAAGGAGAGTCTGGAAGATGATCCCCATCCAGGAAGACCAAGAACGGTAACCACCGATGAAACCACCGGCAGAATCCATGACATAATAATGGAGGATCGACAACTAACTGAGCGGTACATTGCTACTGAGTTGGGCATTTCTCAGGAACGTATTCATGCCATTATTCACAATTATCTTCAAATGACAAAGGTCTCTGCTCGATGAGTCCCGAAACTTCTTGGAGTTGATCACAAACGGCAGCGTCTCAACATGTCAAGAGACAATCATGGCCATTTTTCTGCAGATCCTGAAAAGTTTCTTCAGCAATTTGTGACTATGGATGAGACTTGGGTTCATTATTTTTAACCAGAAACCAAAGAACAGTCAAAGCAGTGGATCATGGATCCCCACCTCCAAAGAAAGCAAGGGTGGTTCTGTCTGCAGGTAAAGTGATGACTTCCATCTTTTGGGATTCAGAAGATGTGCCATTGGTAGACTATCTTCAAAGGGAAGAACGGTCACCGGGGCCTATTACGCTAATCTTGTGAAGCAACTGCGGGTCAAATTGAAGGAAAAGCGTCGAGGGAAATTGACGAGAGGAGTCATCCTTTCATCAAGACATTTCTCTGGTTCACAAGTCGGCGGTGGCAGTGGCTGCCATTCATGAATGCGGCTTCCAGCTTCTTGAACTTCCTCCTTATTTCCCAGATTTGGCCCCTTCGGACTATTACCTGTTTACCAAACTCAAAAAAGAGCTCAGTGGTCGCAAATTTGCTTCAGATGATGACGTCATTCATGCTACAGACCACTTTCTACTGGCACAAGATGCTGACTTTTACAAAGAAGGGATCCGTATGCTCCAGGATCGCTGGACTAAGTGCACAAAGTTGCAATGGGACTGTGTTGAGAAATAACCCGAAAATTATCCGTTGCACCTTATGCCGTGAACTTGTCAATCATCCCACGTACTTTAGTTATTCTGGCCGGGGCTGATTATGTTCCTAGCTTATTTGCCTCTGCCGTGATTCCACAAAAAAAAGACAGTTTCTCCAGCTTTTGGCTGTACACTGGTATCAGGACATATCGTTGTTGTGAGTAGTGCTGGCTTCCCCCCCCCCCCCCCCCCAAGATGTCGTTTATCTCAGAGACACCATCGCTGGTGCGTTAATATTCGGATTTGACTGCAGTTTTTTTTCTGGAGGGGTGACGACGCTGTCCAATCTAACAATCAGCGACCCATAGCCTCAGGGCTGGTAAACTGTAGCTGAGCAGTTTCTTGGTACCTCCAGTAACAGGCCTAGCTTGGCTATCGGAGCAGGAATCGTCATAGTTCAGAAGGCGGTGAAGTTCTGCCAAAGACGCATTGCGCACCCCTTGCTTTTTATCTCTACTCAGGGACTGACAACAACAACAAAAAAGTCGCCGTAACACGCTCCCAAATGGGCACGATGCTCTGTCTCATTATCTTCCCTGCATCGGCTGCGAAGAGCACCAGCTCGCAGTTCCAGGGAGATTGAAGGAGGAGGAAGAGAAGAAGAAAAATAAGTTTTCTGCCTTGATTTCAGAAACATATTTTACGAACATTTCCATGACTTTGGCTTCCTCCCTATGTATGTACCAGTCTATTCTTTGTCTCTTTCTGTATGTATTCTTTCTCTCTTGAGGAGTGGAAGAGGAGAGAGATAAAGAGAAATAGTTGTTATTCTCTGTTTTGTATATATGAATACCTGTTTATTTAATCAGTAAAACCATCACACAAAGCAGTGACATGAAGAAAGGGGGGAGGGAGGGAGATTCGTAGATTTTAATTGAACCGATATGGCATTTCTATCAAAGAAGTGCATGCACTGAACATGGTTTCCAATAATCATTTCTAATAAGTATCCACACATTGAAATAGCTCATTCAGTGTCTTTCAATTTTGAGAATATATAGCCGATACCCGGCTTTAGTGGCCGTGCCTAATTTGGATCATTGAAAAGTGTTTCTTGGGGAATATCGATTTAGTTTGTTATTGTAGAAAGGTCGTTCTTGGTTCAGTTTGTGCTTTTAGTTGGAGGGGATGTGCTCCCCCTTCTCTCTCTCTCTTGTCTCCTCTCTCGCTCTCCTGGTCTCTCTCTCTCTTGTCTCCTCTCTCGCTCTCCTGCTATCTGTCTTGGCGCCTCTTTTGGACTCCTGCTTTTTCTCGTCTCCTCTCTCGCTCTCCTGCACTCTCTCTCTCTCTTGTCTCTTCTCTCGCTCTCCTGCTCTCTCTCTCTTGTCTCCTGTTCTCTCTCTTGCCCCCTCTTTTGGGATCCTGCTCTCCCTCTCTTGTCTTCTCTCGCTCTCCTGCTCTCTCTCTCTCGCTCTACTGCTCTCTCTCTCTTGTCTCCTGCTCTCTCTCTCTCTCTCTTGTCTCCTGCTCTCTCTCTTCCTTTCTTGTCGCCTCTTTTGCGCTCCTGCTCTCTTTCTTGTCTCCTCTCTCGCTCTCTTGCTCTCTCTCTTGTCTCCTCTCTCGCTCTCTTGCTCTCTCTCTTGTCTCCTCTCTCACTCTACTGCTCTTTCTGTCTCCTACCCTCTCTCTCTTGTCTCCTCTCTCGCTCTCTTGCTCTCTCTCTCTTGTCTCCTGCTCTCTCTCTCTTGTCTCCTGCTCTCTCTCTCTCCCTCTCTTGTCGCCTCTTTTGCGCTCCTGCTCTCTCTCTTGTCTCCTCGCACTCCTGCTCTCTCTCTTGTTTCCTCTATTGCTCTCCTGCTCTCTCTCTCTCTTGTCTCCTGCTCTCTCTCTCTCTCTTGTCTCCTGCTCTCTCTCTCTCTCTTGTCTCCTGCTCTCTCTTATCGCCTCTTTTGCGCTCCTGCTCTCTCTCTCTCTATTTTCTCCTCTTTCGCTCTCCTGCTCTCCTTCTCTTGTCTCGTGCTCTCTCACTCTCTTGTCGTCTCTTTTGCGCTCCTACTCTTGTCTCCTGTCTTGCTCTCCTGCTCTCTCTCTCTCTCTCTTGTCTCTTCTCTTGCTCTCCTGCTCTCTCTCTTGTCTTCTCTCTGTCTTTTGCTCTCCTGCTGTCTCTCTCTCATCTCCTCTTTTGCTCTCCTGCTCCCCTCACTCTTTTGCTCTCATATTCTCTCTTTGTCTCTCTTGCTCTCCTGCTGTCTGTAAGATATTTTAGTCTGTCTTCCCGCCAGTCTGTCATGTGATCTGCCTATCTGTCAGAATAAGGACAAATGGATTGTTTTGCGCGAAAATAGTGATCATTTCCATCTTCTTTCGCTATGGTTTCTATTTTTTCACACATACCTAGCTTTTCTGTCCTATTGCGGAAAGATAATGATTTAATCAGCGGAAGATGTATGAATGAGAATTATTAACTGGAATAGAAGCACCATATTTAAATGGCAGAGTATATTCAAAAACAAAAAAAAAGAAAAAAAAATTACAGGTGCTCGATTCATGGAGGAAAAAAACTTTCATTAGCACGTATATCTATCTATCTATCTATCTATCTATCTATCTATCTATCTATCTGTCTGTCTGTCTGTCTGTCTGTCTGTCTGCCTGCCTGCCTGCCTGCCTGCCTGCCTGCCTGCCTGCCTGCCTGCCTGCCTGCCTGCCTGCCTGCCTGCCTGCCTGCCTGCCTGCCTGCCTGCCTGCCTGCCTGCCTGCCTGCCTGCCTGCCTGCCTGCCTGCCTGCCTGCCTGCCTGCCTGCCTGCCTGCCTGCCTGCCTGCCTGCCTGCCTGCCTGCCTGCCTGCCTGCCTGCCTGCCTGCCTGCCTGCCTGCCTGCCTGCCTGCCTGCCTGCCTGCCTGCCTGCCTGCCTGCCTGCCTGCCTGCCTGCCTGCCTGCCTGCCTGCCTGCCTGCCTGCTCTCATATTGTGCCCGCATGCTGATCTGTGGTTGAGGAAGAAAGAATTGGACCTGCATCCTGTTTGGACATTCAGAAAAATGTTAGAACTTTTGTAACCTTGGCCGGGAAGAACCTACCACTCAGACGAGTGTGTTGCTGAGTCCCACGATCTCCACTCATCCAGGTCTGGATGTTGTCAGTGCAGCTTCGGAGTCTCCTTTTTCTTGTGTGGGAGACTGACTGGGTCCCCCACACAGCGTAACAGAGAATGTGGACTTGAAATCACAGATGGAAGGAGTTTTTGGTGGAGCTCGGTAGAAATGTATCATTAATGAAGTGTTCAGCAGAAAAGTAGAGAAGTCAGAGCTGAATAATTTAAAAAATAGAAAAGTCAGAGCTGAATAATAAAAAAGAAAATAGAGAGAAGTCAGAGCTGTGTAATTAAAATAATAGGGAAGTCAGAACTGAGTAATTAAAAAAATAGAGGAGTCGGAGTTGTACAGTTGAGTGGGAGTCGGAGCTGAATAATTAAAAATAGAGGAGTCAGAGCTGATTAATTAAAAACTAGAGGAGTCAGAGCTGAATAATTTAAAAAAACAGAGGAGTCGGAGTTGTACAGTAGGAGAATAGAGGAGTCGGAGCTGAATAATTAAAAAAAAATTAGAAGAGCCGGAGTTGTACAGTAGGAAAATAGAGGAGTCGGATAGGAAAATAGAGGAGTCGAAGTTGCACAGTAGGAAAATAGAGAAGTCTGGGTTTGACAGTAGAAAAATAGAGGAGTTGGAATTGTACAGAAGTTGGATTCTAAGATTTAGTGTACTGACCCCACAAAGATAAAGATCCTAATGAAATTATGCAGAGGGTTAGCAGTCTTAAAGCTGCATTTGTTAATAACGACAGCAAATTCTCGCTGATAGTATAACTCATATATTGCCTTCTAGTTTATTCGTTCGTTCGCCATTTGCGAAAGTAAAAAGAGATTTCAGAGACTCCCCGTAGTTGACGTCTGCTCTCACTTCTGCAGCCAATCAGTCGTCACAACTAGAGCCCACAGGCATGGCACCTTGGGCTCGCCTACATTCCCAATCACAGACAACGAACCTGTTTAAGTGGAATCTAAACAGCTCTTTACTGACACTAGTTGTTGATAACGCGTCGTTTATAGATCAGCTATAGATCTAGGTTTTTTTTTTTTGCTGGCTGTTTAAGGGTGTTTCAAATGCCCCGAGCTGGATCTTGGAATTCAGAGTTAAAATCTATACTGGAGTTAACCGTGTACGTGCTGCTGGCTTGATTTATCGTGTTCAGCCCATATAGATACAGCCTTGATTGTACCTTTGTAATTGCTGGATTGTTAAAAGTTAAACAATTTCAGCAGATTTGTTAGTCTGTCAGCACAGCATAGGCATCTATACGTAGAAAAGGAAGATCTGGCGTACAGCTTTTTTTTTTTTTTAAGAGAAACGTTTCCTAAAGGTTTCCTCAAGAGAGTGGACGTATCTGTGTTATGGGTGTTCTGTAGATGGTATGTTTCTAGACATTTGATGGAACAGCCAGATGTGGAAAGTTTCCAGTAAGTTTGAAAGTGATTTTCTATTTATTTTGTTTTGATGGCTTTGGTTTTTTTAAATGTCGTTCTGAATGATTTCGGTATCAGTGGTCGCGTTAAACCGACAATTATCTGTAAATTACGGGTTACATTTAAAGAAAAAAAACTGAAAACTTTGGAAGCTGTCGCTTACCATAACCGGTTTTCTTTATAAAAAAATTTAGTAAAAAGCAACAAGTGGAATCGGTTGAAGGTCAGTCAGATCAGTGGGTTGATGATGCTGAGTCTGCAAGTCGGAGGCTTGGTCAAGTGTGACTTGGGCTGAGCATGTGAGCTTTTTGTAAGGATTCAATTTGGTCGGAACAAAAAAATTCGCATGCGCATTTAATTCTCGGTGATTCTTGTAAAGTGTTTCGTTCCAATACTAAACTATGTACTTGTATGTGTGTGTGGGTGTCCCTCCCTCCTCAGATAACGTTTATATATATATATATATAGTTGGGTGTTAATGTTTATGTATACAACTTGTTTTCTGAGCTTTTTGTTAGGCAGGACATTTGAGCTAACTGTTGTTGCCAATACAGGGCTAACACCTCGAGTAGAGGTTCCATGCTTGAATATATCATATTCTATCGCCTTAAAAAAAAACAAACAAACCCGGAACCTATCGAGTTTAGACTGGGGGCACAAGTAGCATTCACCTCTGGAATGTTTATTATCGGCTTAACCGAGGATTTCGAAATCTTCACCATATTCTGTCATAAGAGGAAACGTAGACACATTTTCTCCCTCTGAATGCGGCTTCCAGGCCCCCCAGTAGAACAATGTGGCATATGTTAGAATAACTTTAATGGAGTATTGTCGGTGTCGGGTTTTTTTTTTTTTTAGGGACAGTAGGGTGTATATGGTTATTGTACACATACTCACATAGACTCATATTCTCTGAGCTCTGTTATATGTGATATCCTGTTTTTCCTCTTCATAAACTGATAGCGGTGTGCCGCAATCTTATCCTTGCCTTGCAGGTAGATTTTCAGCCTGTTTTTGTTCCCTCTCCACAACACAGTGCACCGAGTGCCCACTTTTTACAGTTGAATTGATTGGAAGGCGGTGGCAGCGGGGATAGAACCCGCTTTATCTTCTGTCTGAGATCCGCGTCGCTGTCTGTTCGGCTACACCCGCCTTCTGCGCGCATTTGCTCGTTTACGTTCATACACACTTTCATTGTACGTTATAGATTTGAACTGATTAACGGGGACTGGCTGGCTTATAAATAACGTCTGCCGACTAAGACAGGACCCAAAATTAATTCTGATTAGTGAGCTATCTGTTTTTCTATACTCTGGCTCATGCGCCTTTGTAAGCGGTGCATATCTACCGAGTCCTTTGTAAGCGGTGCATATCTACCAACTCTTTGGTAAGCGGTGCATATCTACCAACTCTTTAGTAAGCGGTGCATATTTACCAACTCTTTAGTAAGCGGTGCATATCTACCGAGCCCTTTGTAAGCGGTGCATATTTACCAACTCTTTAGTAAGCGGTGCATTTCTACCAAGTCCTTTGTAAGCGGTGCATATCTACCAACTCTTTAGTAAGCGGTGCATATCTACCAACTCTTTAGTAAGCGGTGCATATTTACCAACTCTTTAGTAATGCACTATGTAAAAAGATATGGCATTCAGGTATTTGGCCAAAAGAATGGAAAAGAACTGTATTCATACCACTGCCAAAAAAGGGTAACCTGAAATTATGCACCAACTACAGAACTGTTGCCCTGATTAGTCATGCCAGTAAAATTCTGTTAAAAATCATAATGGGTAGACTTCGAAAGAAAATAGAAGAAGAAGTCAATATGGTCCAAGCTGGCTTCAGGCAAGGAAGAGGATCAAGAGATCATATATTCAATCTAAGATTAATAATAGAGAAATGCAGGGAGTTTAATGTGAATCTATATTTATCCTTTATAGACTACTCAAAGGCATTTGATTGTGTACAACACCAGAAACTTTGGGAAATAATGGAAAAAATGGGATTTCCAACACATTTGATACAATTAACATCACTGCTGTATTTAGACCAACAAGCAGCAGTAAGAATAAATGGTGAAACAACAACTTGGTTTGACATAAAACAAGGGGTCCGTCAGGGGTGCATATTGTCACCCTACTTATTTAACTTGTATACTGAAAATATAATGAGGAATGTTAGAGAAGATGTAGACAAAGAATATTACGATGCCATAACAGTTGGAGGTTATGAAATACCAGAGATTAGATATGCTGATGACACAGTATTGCTGTCCACAACACAAGAAGGAATGGAAAAACTAATTATGTCAGTCCGCAAGAACAGCGAAGAGCAGAACCTCTATCTTAATGCAAAGAAAACTAAATTGATGACAACTGACAAAACAAACAAGGCAACTGAAATATGTATCAGTGAGGAAAAACTGGAAGAAGTGGAGAGTTTTGAATATCTTGGATCACTACTAACTAATAATGGAGATACAATGAGGGAAATTAAAAGGAGGACATCTATTGCTCTTCAGAAAGTAAAACAAATAAAGAATCTGTGGAGAGGAGCAGACAGAACCACAAAAATAAGATTTTTAAGGGCATGCATCTTTCCCATCGCAACATATGCCTGTGAGACCTGGACACTTAACAAAACAGCTGAGAAGCACATAAATGCCTTTGAATGTAAATGCTAAGAGTTCTCCAAATATCGTGGACACAAAAAAGAACAAATATATCTATACTACAAGAGCTTAATATTGAAGAAGGCTGGCTAGTAAAGAGGATTAAAGAGAGAAAACTTAAATATTTTGGCCACATTAAACGTCATGATAATTTAGAGAAGACCGTATTGGAAGGATACATAATGGGAAAAAGAAAAAGAGGAAGACCGAAACGAAGATGGCTGCAAGACATCGTTGGTGATCTGGAAATAGATGCAGCAGCAGCAGGCTATCTTGCTCACAACCGAGAGGCCTACAGGAGTGCTGTTTGGGAGGCAAAGTTCCGCAAGGGACATGCAAAGGAATGAATGAATAGTAAGCGGTGCATATCTACCAACTCTTTAGTAAGTGGTGCATATCTACCGACTCCCTAGTAAGCGATGGATATCTACCTCTCCTTTGTAAGCGGTGCATATCTCTCTCTCTCTCTCTCTCTCTCTCTCTCTGAACCAAGGCACATGGGGCTTCCGCAAAGGTTTTCCACAAATGCCTGTCCTTTGCCTTTTTTTCTACTCTTGCCTAGGTGAGCCCTCTATTGCTCAACATCCTTTCTTTTGTTCTTCTTCATGTCTCTTTTGGTCTACTCTTACTTCTGTTCCCCTGTGGTGCATATCTACCGACTCCTTAGCAAGCGGTGCATATATATCGACTCTTTTGTAAGCGGTTCATATCTACCGACTCCTTAGCAAGCGGTGCATATCTATCGACTCTTTTGTAAACGGTTCATATCTATCGACTCCTTAGCAAGCGGTGCATATCTACCGACTCCTTAGCAAATGGTGCATATCTACCGACTCTTTAGCAAGCGGTGCATATCTACGGACTCTTTTTTAAGCGGTGCATATCTACGGACTCTTTTGTAAGCGGTGCATATCTACCGACTTCACGAGTTTGAACTCTCTTTTCATAGTCTCTCCTTATAACTGCACCGGCCATGTACCACAGTCATGTTCAGTGCTTAAGCTAGCCAGAAACATATATCGCGGCAGATACGCCTGGAGTTAAAGTATTTTAACCCTTACAAGCAGGTAATGTAATTTTAAAACTCGCTGAAGTGCATGCTCTGTATACATATATTAAAAAAAGGTAATCGACAGAATCTCTTTAATCAATCATGTTTACTCTGCCTTGTGCTCTGTTCGATAAGCTGAGCAAATAGCGAGGGAACATGCGACCCAGGGTATAGTTAGATATCGTACGCGCTAAACACCGCCAAAAGATATAAGACGTTAGGAATGTGAAGTAAACCTAGGTTTTTTTCTTAACGGGAAATTTGTATAATTTACACTCCCCGGTGTTTAGATACGAGACTAGGGGAAATAACTGCTTTTTTTTCTTACATCCCCTTGCTTGCTTCAAGTGGTTATCTGATTAAGTGAGGATATGAAGTGTATGAAATTAGTCTAGAATTTATGAAGGGTTCCGAAAAAAAAGAAATAATTTTTTATCATTTTTTTTCTTGAATATATTATTTTTGTAGAAAGGATGAAGAAAGTAAGATGAACAGATATGGTTTTTGTAGAAGAGAAAGTAAGATAGACAAATATGGTTTTTGTAGAAGAGAAAGTAAGATAGACATTTATGGTTTTTGTAGAAGAGAAAGTAAGATAGACAAATATGGTTTTTGTAGAAGAGAAAGTAAGATAGACAAATATGTTTTTTTTTGTGGAAGAGAAAGTAAGATAGACATTTATGGTTTTTGTAGAAGAGAAGATAGACAAATATGGTTTTTTTTGTAGAAGAGAAAGTAAGATAGACATTTATGGTTTTTGTAGAAGAGAAAGTAAGGTAGACAAATATGGTTTTTGTAGAAGAGAAAGTAAGATAGACATTTATGGTTTTTGTAGAAGAGAAAGTAAGATAGACAAATGTGGTTTTTGTAGAAGAAAAAGTAAGATAGACATTTATGGTTTTTGTAGAAGAGAAAGTAAGATAGACAAATATGTTTTTTTTGTAGAAGAGAAAATAAGATAGACATTTATGGTTTTTGTAGAAGAGAAAGTAAGATAGACAAATATAGCTCTTTTGTTGAAGATATGAAGAAAGTAAGATGGACAGATATGGTTTTTGTAGAAGAGAAAATAAGATAGACAGACAGATACATCTCTTTTGTTGAAGATATGACGAAAGTAAGATAGACAAATATGGTTTTTTGTAGAAGAGATGAAGAAGTGAGATAGACAGATATGGTTTTTGTAGAAAGGATGAAGAAAGTAAGATAGACAAATATGGCTTTTTGTAGAAGATGATGAAAGAAGTAAGACAGACAAATATGGCTTTTTTGTTGAAGAGGTAAAGAAGTTAGAGAAATATGACTTTTATATAGTAGAGATTGATTGATTGATTGATCTTTATTTCAAAAGGGTTAAGAATTGGGCACGCAGGCCCGTCTGACATTCTGCCCTTTATCATACATGGAATATGAGTTACTTATTGCTCATTTAAAGTATATATTGTCCAATAATTGTCCATATCTGTCAGTTTTATAAAATGATTTTTGGAGTGAGGGTCAAGTTAGATGGAGATGAAAGAAGATATGGCAAGGAGTCCAGTGTGATTGAGATAGTACTATTATAGATTTTGATTGAGATAGTACTATTATAGATTTTGATTGAGATAGTACTATTATAGATTTTGATGGGGAAAATACTATTATAGATTTTGATTGAGATAGTACTATTATAGATTTTGATCGAGAAAGTACTATTATAGATTTTGATTGAGAACATACTATTATAGATTTTGATTGAGAACATACTATTATAGATTTTGATTGAGAACATACTATTATAGATTTTGATAAAGAAAGTACTATTATAGATTTTGATCGAGAACATACTATTATAGATTTTGATTGAGAACATACTATTACAGATTTTGATCGAGAAAGTACTATTATAGATTTTGATTGAGAACATACTGTTATAGATTTTGATCAAGAAAGTACTATTATAGATTTTGATCAAGAAAGTACTATTATAGATTTGATCGAGAACGTACTATTATAGATTTTGATCGAGAAAGTACTATTGTAGATTTTGACCGAGAAAGTACTATTATAGATTTTGAGGCGCCAGACACTCGCCTTCGTCCTTTCTCCTGTTTGTTTGAAACAGTCCCACCACGAGAAAGTCAGGAGTTGGACTTTATGAGACGCACGCCTTGAGGGGCAGTCGTAGTAACTCTTATAATGCACACATTACATAGCTTCAGCCACGATCGACTGTTCAGGTAATAGAGCTTCCAAGTTCATTACTGTGACTTCTTCATAAACTTGGCGATGCGAAATGATAGAACGAGGATTGAAGGAGATTTGGGACATCATCCGCAAGGACATGAGTTAAGGAGAGCAAAGAGGACTTGTGCTGCAGTGGCCGCACAGGCCAACCAGAGTTAGGTAGCACCACATCCAGCTTTCTTGTGATGATCCTAACATTAGGTTGATGTTCTCATTCAGTCTTGCTAACTAGGTAGGGTTCACCATTGTGGAAGGATCTGCCGAGAAATTTTGTTTTTGTTTTTGTTTTTGGGAGGTCTACTTAAGGTATTGAAAAAAAAAAAGGCACCACGGTCCGCTCCCTATCCGACACTCTGCTACAGCAGCACTCGCCGTCCCTAAAAAAGTAGCAGTTTCAGAGAGCTAGCAAAGTGAATTAGATTAAGGAAGTTCCGGATGCAACCCGGGGTATGCAAAGAGTGACAGGAAAAAAGATGAGAGTATAGAGAGCCATATTAGTTGAGGTGGAAGAGAAGCAGTGGGGACCAGCGAAACAATGTACTGCATAAGAAATGAAACAGTGGCTTGGAGGAGTTTTGATAATAAGTAGTGTAAATAGATTAGTAGCCTTTAGAAAGATAGGAGTGTAAATTTTGTTAAAAGAAATTGCTCTGGCTGGGTTGTAAGAGACGCAGAGAGAGAGAGAGAGAGAGAGAGAGAGAGGGAGAGAGAGAGAGGTTGTGGTGTTTTACAAATGCGATAATCGTATACTAACAAAGATATGCAGCATTTTGGCCTATACGGCTTTCGCCAGGGACAAGGCAGTAGTGAGGATAAAAAAAAATTAATAAATTTCTAAACTTTATATGCTTTGAGATGACTGCACGCCTGACGCCAAATCACATCGAGATAACCACACGCTGTACCGAACCAGAGAGTGTATGCGCCGGTATATATTTTACCTTATAATAATTGAAAAGGAGAGGGAAAACAAATTCCATGGAACGGTATACGCTAGCTATTGACGTAGCTTTTCAGTGGTAATTTCTTTTCATTTTTTCCCCTTCAGTTTCACAGGAAAGTTCGTCTTTGTGTTTTCGTAGTAAGAAGATACTTAAGTATTAGATGTTGGTTTAAAGTGATACAGGCTAGCTTAGAGTGACACACATCTGTTTAGATATTAGTTCAAGTGACACAGGTTTTTAGATTTAAATTCAGAGTGACGCTTAGTTTTTTTTTTTAGATGTCGGTACAGAATGACACATTGTTTTTAGATATTAGTACAGTGTGACAAATCTTGCTTGTCTGCCTCTGATCTTTTAATTTGCCTTTTAACTCCAGCCTGTCTTGGCAGACAAGCAAGATTTGTAGGATATTTTCTGAGAAGAGGAAAACTGGAACACATTGTGGCAACTGGAAAAACTGAGGGAAGAAGAAGAGAAGAAGAAGAAGAGAGAGAGAGAGAGAGAGAGAGAGAAGTTATTGGATGGGCTTTCAGTGTGGCTAGGAAGAAAGTCACCGGCAGATGTCAGATATAAAAATCAAGTCTAAAGACAGGGAAGTGTGGAGAGAAATGATCGCCCACGCCACACGGCACGGCACGGCACTTGATTGATTAACAGTATGACAGATACTTTTTCAGATACCAGTACTGTGTAACATTATAGAGAGTAGTACAGAAAGCAGATATTACGCCAAGAATTGGGAAGGCCAAGGAAGTATCCATAAAAAAAAAACAAAACTTAAGACTGTTTAATACAAACGTCAGCTCGGCCTTGAAAATCATCATCATCATCAGGTGCCGTGCCGACTGGCGTTGGCTATTATGCTTCTCCAGAGTACACGATCCTTCATGCAGGCCATCAGCTGAGTTAGTGATCACCTCTCACACCATCCCGTCAGACTGTCTAGTATCATTTCTTTTGGTCTTCCTCTTGATCTTCTTCCTTCTGTTTTTCCTGTTGTTATAATATTTTCAATGTCCCCTCTTCTCATTGCATGTCCTATGAAAGTACATTGTCTCTCTCTTATTTTTTTACAATGTTTTTTTTTTTGGTCTCTCCAGCTCTTCTCATACATTCTTCATTTGTTATTTTTGCTGTCCAGGGGATTCGCAGTATTCTTCTAATAAACCACATTTCTGCTGCTTCCAATGATTTTTGTGCAGACTTGCCTATTGTCCATGATTCACTTCCATATACAAAATAGATTCAATATAGCATTTTAGGACAAGAAAAGCACCAACCAGAATTCCCAAGAGATTGCAGACCTTTGTTAACACCTGCCTAAGGAAGATCCTTCAGATTATATACCTACCGTATGCCTTGGCAGAAAACGAATCAGCACACAGTACAAGAAATGATAATGAGAAGACGTTGGAGATGGATAAAACCTAGACTTCGAAAGCCAAGCACAAACATAACCAGACAAGCTCTCACCCAGAATCCCCAGAGAAAGAGGAAACAAAGAAGACCTAGAAATATATGGAGCTTCTCGACAGGGCGCACACATGTAGTTGTCACACACACACACAAAAAAAAACTAGATTCCACCTATCAGTGTCAAAACAGTTTATTCTCTCTTCAGTAATGGAACACACTGTCACTTGGTAACTTCAGCTGTCACTTAATTTAGTGTATATGTTGCAGGCCTATGAGTTTTTAAGCTCAATATCCCGACTAACAGTAAACGAACTAAAGAATCTGCGGAGAGAAACAGACAGAACTAAAAAAAAATAAGATTTTTAAGGGCATGCATTTTTACCATCGCAACATATGCCTGTGAGACCTGGACACTTAACAGAACAGCTGAGAAACATATAAAATGGCTTTGAATGTAAATGCTACAGAAGAGTTCTTCAAATATCATAGACACAAAAAGAACAAATATATCCATACTACAAGAGCTTAATATTGAAGAAGGCTGGCTAGTAAAGAGTATTAAACAGAGAAAACTTCAATATTTAGGACACATTAAACGTCATGATAATCTAGAGAAAACCGTCTTGGAAGGGTAATAATGGGAAAAAGAAAGAGAGGAAGACCAAGGCGAAGATGGCTGCAAGTGGATGCATCAGCAGCAGGCCATCTTGCTCACAACTGAGAGGCCTACAGGAGTGCTGTTAGGAAGGCAAAGTTCCGCAAGGGACATGCAAATGAATGAATCCCGACTAGCAACAGTCAACTGACACAACTGCGGATGGCCGCCATGCATCTCTCACCCTCTGACGTCACTCTTTCCATCCTTCCTTTCGCCCCATCGACTCCTCCATTGGTTCCCATTACAGAAACACCCGGCTAAGGAGTCTTGAAGCAGAAATTTAGAAAAAAAAAAGATTGACTGCACCTGAAGACGGATAGAAGAAACAGCCCAGGAAAGAAATAAGCGAAGAGCCCTTGTTTGATGTCCTATGCCCTAAGATAAGGGTGAGGAAGGAAGAACTGTATAACACATTTTCTTAGATAAGAAAATATATAAAAATATATATACATTTTATATGTACAGTGTGTTACATTACTTTTTTTTTTTTAGATATTTCCACATTTTACATGATCTCTTAGATATTAACATAGCATGACACAGCTTTTAGATACTGGTACAGCGTGACACAGAGCTTATTAGATATTAGTAGAATGGCGCACACCTTTTATTGCATCTTTCGATTGCCCTAATCTGTCAGAGTAAAATCGTTTGTTCCCCGAACCGTAATGTAGTCTCTTTGTTCGCCACAGTTCCTACGGGAGTACTAGGGTATTGTGTCAACGAATTTAATGTTTTTTTTTATGTTCAGTAGTTTCTAATGTTCCTAGTGGATGTGTGTCTAGTCTGTATGCACGAGCAGTCGCGATACTGATTTCAGAGTTTTGAAACATGTAATGTGGAATCGATTATGTCGTGCTTTGGAGCCGAAAGAAATAGTTGCTTGTTTTTCTGCTTTCTTGGTATTTGTAAGGTTGTCTCACCCCTTTCCTCGTCAGTGAACTCGGATGAAGTTCTTTATCTGTGAGACTGACGTAATGTCCTGTTTACCCTTCCTTCACTAACAGGTGAATGGGTGCAGTCCGGCGTGTCTCGCTCGGCGAGAAAATAATTTCTCTTTTTTTTTCTTTGAGGGCATGTTGTCCCCAGAACTTAATAGTACCTACGGCTAGTTACGAATAGACACGAAGGAGGCAGTAGCGAGTGAGGAACCTCCTCATAACACATGACGAAGGCACATCTGATTGCCATGCACCCACGACATTCAGGGAATGAAAGAACTAGGTTATCACCCTTAGGATGAACTCTAGGAACAAGCGACTTGGCTCAAACCCGAGTCCACATCGCGCGAGGAAAGAAAGCAAAAGCCTTGAGGATGAAGAGACACCTAAATGGCGCAGTGGTTAGAGCGGTCGTCTCTTACAGGAGACTGCTTAACTCAGTCGTCAACGGGCCACCTTCATACAAATAGCACTCTTTTCTCCTTGGGGCCATGTGATGAGCTGTGTATAAGTAATCAGAAACGTATGTAACAAAGTTAAAGTGTGTACTGGTAGCTATTTCTATTTCTGTTACTGATATATTATTGAGTTCCTCCTTTAAACTTCTGTCTACAGAACACAGATATTGCTAAACACCCGAGCTCTCTGGCGCCTCTAACAGGAGGAAAAGCTCGTCGTAAAGTTTGTAGAATAGGTATGTATCTGTTTATTATCTCAAGTGAACATGGTAGAATAGGTATGTATCTGTTTATTATCTCAAGTGAACATGGTAGAATAGGTATGTATCTGCTTATTATCTCAAGTGAACATGGTAGAATAGGTATGTATCTGCTTATTATCTCAAGTGAACATGGTAGAATAGGTATGTATCTGTTTATGATCTCAAGTGAAAATGTATAAGATCATTGCTAGATTTCTGGTGGTGGCTACACAGTTTCGGACTTTGCCTTTCTGTAGAGTATAAAGGGACCCCCCCCCCACACACACACAAATGGCGGTAGAAGAAATGAGAATATGATTTTTACTTAAAAAGCATAAAGCTTTATTTAAGTAGTTAAAAAAAAACAATGCGTTCTGTCTGACTGAATTTGCAACATTTTACTCACTGTTCAAACATTTCTCTTCTACACCAAATGCTTCGTGCCACTCTTATCCACTCTCTTTTCCGTCTTTACAGACGGAAACTGAAACATGAGTTTTAAGAAAAAAAAATAAAGTGTGAACATTTATACTGTTTAAAAAACGCAACACTACTGTAGTCGTAATGGACACCAAATTTCAAACTTGTATCAAAATGTTATTTTACGGAATTAATGTTTCAATCTTGGCATGGAGAATCTTTAAGACATGAATCTTTAATGAAATGATGTTCATTAAATTTGGTTTGGACTTTTATTCTTTGCGACTGAGACCTCCGTTTCAGTAAGGTGTATGGCCTCCTCTGGCTTGTATCAGAGAATATCTCCTTGACATGGATCCGATTAGCCGTTGGATCTGTTGTTGTAGGGTGGCTTCTCACTCTTCCCGCAGTGCAAGGAACAACCGTCGGAGATTGGTTTGCGCCACCTCTCGCTGGCGGACATGTCTGTTGAGTTCATCCCATAACTGTTCTATTGGGTTCATGTCTGATGACATGGATGGCTAGGGAATGATCTAGATGTTGTTGTCAGCGAGGAACTGGGTGGTGAGTTGTGCCACATGAGGTCGAGCGTTATCGTGCTGAAAAATCGACCATGGTGCAGCCAGAAGTGGAAGGACGTGATGATGAATAATTTCAGCGACGTATCGTTGAGCATTCAGGCGTCCTTCAATTTGCACCAGTTCACTTCTTCCCATGAAGTTGATCGTCCCCCACACCAGCACACATCCACCACCATGTGGAGGAGCCTCATCTACACACTTCTGGGCGTAGCGCTGATGGACTTTGCGGTAAACTCTTCTCCGTCTATCGTGTCGCTGAAGCAGAAAGAATGATTCATCACTAAACAAAACCTCCAGTCATTCGCAACGGTCCATTGACGATGCTGGTTCGCCCACTGGTGTCGATTCTGGCGATGCCGGTCCGTAAGAACAGGACCTATGTAGAGTCTTCTAGTCTAAAGACAGTGTCGTGCAGCCAGTTCCTGACCATTTGATCTGAAATTCGACGAGCTGCAGTCATTGACTGTTGAGGACGTAGATGCAAATCGATTCCTGATGTGACACAGCTGTGTAAAGCGGTCTTCGGCAGGTCTTCCACTGCATGGCCGGTCTGCAACTGAGCCATTTTCTTGAAATGGGCTCCAAAGGCGACTAATTGTGTTTCTAATCATATTAAATTGTCTGGCCACTACACTTTGTGACTATCCAATCTGTAAACGTCCAATAATGACGAGTCGTCGTTCTGTAGCCAAAGTTGCGCATTGAATTTTCAAATGAATTGATTCAAAGAGCATCAATCGTTTATAGGCATTCAATAACATGGTCAGTGAATTCTGTGTTTAGTAAGTTTCACTGGATTCTCGTGAACTTGTCATGACCTATTGTCAAAAATGCTGTTTCGACTAGTGTCGCTTTTCTGTGCTTATGAATCATCTGCTGAGTACAGTTTAGGTCAGCACGTGAAGCTGATGTCCAAGTGAACGTTTCAGGCAATTTGTCCTTGTCTGATAGCAGACTTCAGTTTAAATCGCAACATCGTATTTGTTGCGTTTCTCTTTTTGAACTATATATTTACTGTGTACATACGGCGCTTAGTGTTTGATTTGAGGCGCTTAATGGGATTAAAAAAATTGTGTATAAATATTTTGCGGTTATTTCCCTTTGACAAGAACTGATTGTTATTGCAAATATAACAAAGAAAACAATATTGGACAAAATATATTGGTTTGAGCGTTGACCTCTTATCTCAGGCGGATTGGAAGATCTTTTTGCTTAACTTGTCATCACAGCTAAGGAGCATAGATAACTGTTCTAGGGTAATGGCTGGGTGAAGTAGACACTCCATTCACAGTGCCCATGTGAACAAGCCGACCTGCTTCGTCAGTATGGCCAACGGAGCGGGACTTGCCGCGGTTCCCCATGCGGTAGTGGAGTCTGACAGCAAACTCGTTTTCTCGGGTCCACTTAGAATCTGCAAGCAGGTCACAGAAGTCCATATTCCCGTCCATCACGGTATCGGTGCTTAGTGTGGCAGACTGATCTAGTATATGACAAATTGTCAGGTTGAGCTGTTGTTAGGAGCTAAAGACCAGGAGATAAGACATTAATTAGACTGCTAGCTCTTGTCATGCAGACATGAGAAGAAAGTAGTTTCAGATAACGACTACAGCACCACATCTGTTTCCTATCTCCCGGCACTTTAGCCAGAGTTGAACATTTGTGTAATGGAAAGCTACTGCCGTTATTCATGTCTTGCTTCTAAGCTACAGGAGTATTAGCAACGACGCACTTTGAAAACATTCTATGGCAATTGAAAAAAAAAAGCATTTACAAACACCAGATTTACAAAGCATGTATGCCTATATTTGGGGGCTGGCTTTTTTAACCTGAAAGCACAGAACGGCCCGCAAGGCCCACATCGCGCGCTAAAGAAAGCCAGCGCACTGTTTCATATGTAAACGTGCTCCGTTATTCCTATGTTGTTGCTGCCGCGCTCAGATCTTATCAATAATAATCAATTGATTTCTGGATTTAACTCTGCATAGCTTTTGCCAGAGGTACGTTTCTGCTTTTGGCTCTCAAGTTAATAACGTTATAAATAGCTAAGCAAGGGTTGTATGGGATTTAACTGTAGGTTGGAGACGTAGGTAGACGAACTCATTTTATCTGAACAGATATTATTACTGTTATTATTATTATTATTATTATTATTATTCACCGTTGTGACTCAGTCCAAGTATTTTCTTCATGGAGCTGAATTTTACGTAATACTGCAGTTTTATCTTGATATACTGTCAGCAGTGTGTGCAGTGTGCCGCGCCCTGCAGGTAGATATTATCCAGTGTTGGATGCAGGTGTTTTCAAAGGAGTGCGATGAATACTCATTTAAAAAAAGAAGAAGAAAAGACTTGGGTGGACAGGGACAGAGAAGATATAACCGACGGCCTTCAGTCCTAGAAGACGAGTAGTCGCGTCTTTGGCCGCTCCGACCTCCTGGTTAAGAAGTAATGAAAAGCACATTGGCACGAAAAGCAGTTTGCAATTTTGCAGAATAAGACTAACTTGGCTGGAGGATTTTGGATCTAAATAAATGGAAGTGGATTGGCCACATTCTGAGAAAACCCGACACCAGCTTAGCAAGACAAGGAGCTCTCAAGGAAGTAGAAAGCCAGGAAGACGTAGACTTTTACTTGGAGAAGAGAAATGATGACAGTGGCTCAGAGACAAGGGATACACTTGGAAGGAAGCAGAGAGTAATTCCAAGAACAGGGATGACTGGAGAGCTTTTATCCTTTATCACTCAAGGGAGCGAAAGGCGGCGATGATGATGATAATGACATTTTTAAAAAATGTAGTAACTTGTAATATACTGTGCGGAAAATCACTTCTTGTTGATTATGTGAGGGCCTTTATAGGAGACGAAATTAAATTATTCATTTAACTCTTTTGCTACAGATACACTGGCAGCGTTGGTAGATCCAGCATGCCTATGCAGATAATGCTAGAACTAATATTCAGTGTCGAAATGAAATTTGGCACATTTCTAACTCAGCCTTTGTTTTTAAATTATAGAGTAACTTCCTTCCAGTTTCTTTCAGCCGAAATTTCTCAACAAAATTTATTCTGGCAGAATATGGAAAATGAAATCGGTGGAAGAGAAAAAGATTTGGAATAGAGAGGACTGGAGGCGAACTTTATATGCAGCAGTGAGGCTTAATGACTCGGAAAGCTGAAGAAGAAGAAGGAGGAGGAGGAGGAAACCAAGAGTAATTCAGGATTGAAAGAGTTAATACCTTGATAACCAGAATTGGCATTGAACTGAGTTTGTTTTTTTTTTAAACCGAGAAAATGGATAGAGCAAACCTAGAGGCACATGGAGGCGGAACTTTTCAGACAGGAGTCCAAAAGTGCAAGAAAACGAGATGAAAAGAGGGATAAGCACAAGACCATTTGACATGAAAACTTTGTCTGTGCTCTGTATATGAGCAGAGTTGATGATGATGATGATGACGACGGTCGTTTGTGTAGATATAAATTTATGAGCCTGCTCCTTCACTTCTTGTAGCAGTAGTAGTTGCTTATGTTTCTTGTCCGCTCTTGATGGCACTGTTAAATGTGGACCTGAAGTAGTAGTTGCTTGTGTTTCTTGTCCGCTCTTGATGGCACTGTTAAATGTGGACCTGAAGTAGTAGTTGCTTGTGTTTCTTGTCCGCTCTTGATGGCACTGTTAAATGTGGACCTGAAGTAGTAGTTGCTTGTGTTTCTTGTCCGCTCTTGATGGCACTGTTAAATGTGGACCTGAAGTAGTAGTTGCTTGTGTTTCTTGTCCGCTCTTGATGGCACTGTTAAATGAGGAAGTGTAGACCTCAGGCGCTAATGGAGTAATTTCTCGCGTCTTTTTTGAAGGTGGAGTTTTGGCATTTGAAAAAGGCATCAAAGATTAACATATGTGGAGGGCTAGGTTCTTCCTGGAATATTATTATTGAAAATCACTGTTGGCTTTTAATCTGCAGAGATTATTATTGATATTGTTATTATTGTTATTATTGTTTTGTTGGTGTTATTATTATTATTATTACTCGAACCGCTGTTAGGTATTGGAACGGCAGCCGACGGTTATGATGATGGCGGATCAGTTTTACGTTTCGGAACAGACAGTCAGACACATACACAGACAGACACAAACAGACACAGAATACTATTACTGATTTCCTTCTTTCTTAAACCCATAAATAAAATATCACTATGTAATGTTCACTGTTAGTATGGAAATAAGAAAAATGAACTTCCACAAAGAAGTACATTTAGATATCTATTTTCTGAAGTGTGTACGCAAAATGTGATGACACTGAACCCCAGTTGTCTTAAGTGACTGTACCCTGATCCGCGCTTCATTGTCTGTCATCTTATAAGAGCGCTGTTATGAACCATGCCAGGTCAATTATATTTATTCTGTCCCTTTGGTCTACCGGAAACGTGCACACAAAGTCACTGAATGCGTGGCTTAGAATACTGACGAATATTGCTTGCTAATTTTACTTGCTGTTTTGCCAGTGCAGTTATTATATAATTGGTTTGTGTTATGTAATATGTTGTATTCCCATTTCCCCGCAGTTGACAGAAAGAACGATGACTGTTCAGACAAGAGGTCACAGCGGACAGTTCACTGCGAGGACCTGCTCTCTTCACCTCAACCCAGGAACCGAGAATCAGTCACTGTTAACCGTGCTCACAATGGCTTAGATGAGAGCCCCAAACGGGTTGACTTTTCCAACACGCACCAGTTAAGAGAGGTGATTTGTAGTGTTTAGTTCCTGCTGGTGTTGAACTGGCTAAATACTTACTACTGTACTTCTGTAGCTTTTTGTCTTGGGTGTCTGGGGACGAGTGTACGTGCAGAATAGCTACTGCCATCCACACAAAGCTGACTGATGGCTTCATGGTTAACGAACCATAGCTGATCAAGACCTGGGGCACCTCTCTGCTGGTGTGCGTAGTAATAGCCTCACCCTGACTGACGTGGCTGCGGTCACTGTTATCCCTCTGGTGGGGAGTCTGGTGAAGAAAAGGAATTCACGTTTTCCTGAATTTAAGCCCTACTCCAGATCTGCAGAAATATCCACTGTAACTCACTCCTCATCCAGCTTAGTACTTATGCTGCGACACTTTCACAGGAAGGTTGCAGAGAACATCCTACTTGCAGTTACAGGGTGATAGAACACGAACAAAAACACGTATGTGATGTCTGTCCATTAACTTATATAGCAAAGATCATTTTTCTGCATAATTATACCTGGAACTGATGTGTCGTAACTATAGTTTTTAGGGAATCTATCGACTACTGCAGGTTGTGGAAAATTTGATTCTTCCACGGCTATCAGTCAGACATGCTGATGATGATTGTTAGTTGTGGTTGATGCCTTGTAAAATATATTGGAAACAAGACGGGGAATGAAGTATGTTTTTGTAGCATGTTATTGAGGCATGTAGTGGTTCCTTTGCCCTGTTTGTCACCAGAGAGTATTGTACCATGCCTGACTGCCCGTTCCCTTCCTTGCATACAGAAGTCAGGTTGCTCTGATGATTAGCCAGTACATATTTTTCCTTCTAGGTGTATACTGAACTGTATTACTCTTCATTCATACTTAAGTTGCCGTGCTGATAAACGTTAGCAGTCGTGTGTCTTAACTTTGTGCCACCCCCATTTGCCTTGTCTCTTCTCTGTGCAAACTGATCCGCCCTTTCATGTGTTCCCGCTTTCATTATCCTCTAGAGCTTTCCACTGATTGCCAGGTCACCTGTCTCGTGACATGTCAGAGGAATTATTTTATTTTTTCTTTTGTGCTTTTAATTAGTCTTCGTTTCTGTGTAATTATAGTCTGCTCATAAATCTGCTAGTCTCCGTGTAACTTTTCTACTGTCTGTACATTTTTCTTCGTTGCTCTGTAACTTTTCTGCTGTCTGTACATTTATCTTCGTTGCTCTGTAACTTTTCTACTCTTCTTCTTCTTCTTCTTCGTTCACTTCTACCACCAAAAACCGCACTGTGAACCTACTGAATTCATGCCTGTGGTCCTCGTTAGGTCCCGTGGTCCCCTGTGTGGTCCAAAATAGACCACACGAGATCCACGAAAGGACCACAAGAGATTCAGAGTGTCACAGTGCTTTAGCCTGTATTCTTGGTGGGTCTCAGAAGCGGGATTGCGTGACACCGTGGTTTTCATTGCACCAGTTACTTTTCTACTGTCTGCACGTTTATCTTCGTTGCTCTGTAACTTGTTTAATATGTGTTCATTAGTCTTCGTTACTTTGTACCTGTTCTCCTGTCTGTTCATTAATCTTCGTTGCTCTACAAATTTTCTACTGTCTCGTAATTAGTCTTTGTTGTTCTGTAATTTTTCTACTGTCCATCTTAATTAGTCTTCGTTGTTCTGTAAGTTTTCTACTGGCCATCTTAATTAGTTTTCGTTGTTCTGTAATTTTTCTAATGTCCATCTTAATTAGTCTTCATTGTTCTGTAATTTTTCTACTGTCCATCTTAATTAGTTTTCGTTGTTCTCTAATTTTTCTACTGTCCATCTTAATTAGTCTTCATTGTTCTGTAATTTTTCTACTGTCCATCTTAATTAGTTTTCGTTGTTCTGTAATGTTTCTACTGTCTCTCTTAATTAGTCTTCGTTGTTCCCTCAACTGTCCCTTTTTACAACTGAAAATGAAATGTGTGAATGAAGTAAAAGTACTGTGAAAGATGATTAATTTTTCTCATATTAAACCATTCTCTTCCCATGTTTTTATTGAGTTCGCTTATGAAGAAATGTTCTTCAGCAACGAGGTGTTTCTGTATGTTTTAAAGGGGCCATTGTCTTGAGGGTGTTGTTTGTTAGAGACCAACTGTTAAAAAGAAAAAAAAAAGTATTGCCCGACGCACTTTGTGTAACGGGAAAAGCTGCTTCTCAAAGCAGAAATTAACAGCTTTTGCGGCGATGGGACACCGGTTACGTGGCTAACAAGATCTTACATCCTTCCTGTGCCGTTAAACGTCACATAGGGCTCGCATGGTAGTTCGCCAAGTTTTCCTGTTTTCGGCGAGCTTTCAACCTCACCAAGGGATTTCAAGCCTACTATTGTAGCCTCTCTTAACAGTGTCCTCTTTAGAGTTTCACGTGATCGACCTCTTGTGATCTTTGTATTTCTTAGTAAATGGTTTTATATAAAATTATCACGTATTTTTGTCCTGCATGTTCCTCGCAGGTAAACTGGGACGGGACCTACCAAGACACCCTCACTCGCCCAGTAGATACTGGAGGCAGTATCCTGAATATTAATTCCTTCATCAGCGACAAACGCGAACGGGACCTTCCACTCTTGGATCTCACCCACACATTGACCTCGACCTCAAACTGTTTCCCTCTGACAGGTCCTTTCTCTAACAGCAACAGCCACAGTTCGACTTCACCGCCGTTCGCTCCGCCACCATCCGTATCAAACTCCACTTCCAACTTTCATCTGATCTCCCCACCTTCATCAAGGTCGACGTCCCCGCCATCAACATTGTCGTCGTCCTCCTCGATTACGAACATCGCAGAGCAAGATCCAGATGTCAGATGGGCCAGACAGGTCAGGGATTCTTTAAAACTCCTGCAGTCGAATTCCGGGAACCCCCCAGCGAAAGCAGGGGTTGGGAAGAGCGGTAAGGTAAAACTGACTCACGTGGATCTCCAGACAGCGAACTCGACAAGAGCTGGCCACTCTGCTGTTGGAACAAACGAGCAGTCGTTGGCCCGGCCGAAACAGAAAGGACTGTCCCATGTCCGTAAACAAGTGGAAGAGAGATGGCAGTCACCTTATAAGGTGTTGAATAAACCGCCTGGTAGAGTACTTGCGCAGGCTCAGGGCCGCCTGAAGCCCATTGAACCGAAAGGAGTTGCCGCCAAAATGGACAACAACGGAGGAGGGGAATCGGTACAAGGAGCAGAGGGCAGTAGCCTGGACAGTCCCAGGCTTCCGATTCCGTTCAAGATGTCTATCACGGCGGACCTGAAAGAAGACAGTAAGTATAATATACCTGTTGTGTGGTGTGTGTGTGTGTTTGTGTGTGTGTGAGAGAGAGAGAGAGGTGGGTAATGGAGGAGAAAGTATCCGTTTATATGTCTTTCTTAAAGTACATGCAACAAGGGAACACAGACTATCGAAGACAGGCATGGAGTATTTGACACCTAAGATAGACTCTCTCTCCCCTTTCTCCCTCCCACCCTCTCCCTACTTATGGTTAAAATAAAGTTTTTAATAGATGTGGCTGTGATATGATCTTTACTAGATTTGATCTTTCTTGGTCGCGACTGAGATATGATCTTTACGAGATTTGATCTTTTCTGGCAGTAACTGAGATATGTTCATTATGAGATTTAATCTTTACGAGATTTGATCTGTTCTGACCGTGGCCAAGATATGATCTTTACGAGATGTGATCTTTTATGGCAGTGACAAAGATATGATCTTTACGAAAATTGATCTTTCTCTGGCAGTGACTAACACATGATTTGTATCAGCTGTGTGATATATCTTTACTAGATGTTATAATACAGTCTTCGCTGCCTACGGCTATGATGTAATCATTACTAACTGTGACACTGATGTAATCATTGCTAGCCGTGTCTGTGATATAATCATTACTTTGCTAGGATTATGATATAATCTTCACAAGCTGTGGTTATAATATAATTTTACTCGCCACGATTTGATATAACCTTTACTGGTTAACGACTATTACATGAGCTATGCTAACCTTAATTACTATGTAGTTTTTACCGGCTGTGGTTAGCTGTTTCTGATTTATAGCCTTATATTCGATCCCGGCGTTTTAGACTGGGTAAAGTAAATGTTCGATCCTGACCAAATATAAACCAAGAACATTAGGAAAACAAACAGAACAGTGGACACACGGGCAGATTTCGTCTAACACTTATCACAGTTGACCAAAAAAATCTTGCCATCGCTTCTGAGTGTTAATTAAAAATACGTAAGCTTTTTTCGTCAGCTTAAGTTTCGCCCTAAAGAAGATCCGAAGTCTTTTCTTTCATTTTCAAGATCTTTCTGAAAGGAATCAACAGCTCGTATAGGAGAGCTTTATGCCTTCATTTATAACTTTCTTTTGGCGTATTTAAATTGAATGTTTATTCATCTAATGTGCCTGAACTGAGTGTTTAGAACTTTAAAAAGTCCTGCTTGTTTATATTTCATCAACACTTAGATAAGTACAGCAGTTAAGCTTTACATATTTCTCTAGTCGGAATTTCTCTGTATGCCTACCTTTGTGTAACAGCCGTTAGATTTGACAAGTTCTTGAGTATGGCTAATGTGTGGCGATATTTACTCGTTTTTGTTTTGTTTTTTTTTGAGCTGGTGTCTTTGGTTGAAAATAGCATCGAGGTAATGGTTCAGCTTGGGTCGTTCCATGTATGATGTCGGGAGATTTTGAACTTTGGCTGCGATGATCATTGTGTTGAGGTCTGCTTGCTCAAAGGTAGCGAGATGTGACCGTAATTAAGGCAAAATGGCGACAGAAGTGGGTTGGCCGTGCGCCGAAACGACTTTAGCAGCCTTAGAGGATGGATACGTGAAGAAAAGAGGCCAGGCCAGGGGCAGTTTGACAAGGAGCTTTGAAGCTGTGTAACACAGGTCAGACACCATTTAAAAATGGCTGCAGCTGGACAGGTGGAGAGAATTTCTTTCTGTCTTGCAAAGCCATCACTAGCGTTGCTTTTGCTTAGTCGGTCATTGGATGAAATTGAAACACGATCAAGTGAGAGGCAAGCCATATATATAAAGCATGTTCATGAGAAAACAAATTAGGCAACTGACAATTGCTGAAAAAACTCAAGGAGTACAAATACTAGAAGGAGATGGACAGAAAAAAAAAGAAATATGCTGACCACTAGTCACGGGAAAATAGCTGCATTGACTGAAAATACCAAGGACCGCGGAAATTGGAGCATATGACCGCTATCGCACTTCAGAACCATGCATGAAGGTCAAACAGGCAATTTCTGCTGACTAGATTCTCAGATCGGGGTTATAAACATACAAGTCAAATCAGGACCCTGAAAACTGGCAATGTGTACCAGCTCGCAGCAGATAATATAAAAGCTCCAGCGAAGCTTGTTTCATCAGACTTACTACAAGTCGCTGTAGTACATATTCACTACTAATTATGTATAACAGAAACTAGCTGGAAGTGAATTCGCTAAAGTGCATACACATGTTGAGCATCCGTTAATCTCAGATCTCAAATGTTCAAACATTGGAAACTTTTCGAGCCCCGACATGTCACCAAAAAGTGACTGGTCGCAGTAGAACTCGGGTGCACGGACAACAGATAGTTTATTCAGCGTCCCCAAGGGGAAAAATAGAGGTGTGGCCTGCGACTGTGTTCAGTGATGATAGTGAACAAGATGGTGACTTTGAAGGATTCCATATATATAAAGTGAGGGGGAAAAAGATGTATAGCCTCCTCATATGTGACCCCCCCCCCCCAAAAAAAAAAAAAACCTTCAGAGCCATTCAGACTTCAAGTAAACTGGAAGAAGTAATCAAAGAAGTTTTAGCATCGATAGCGAGGCTCCAGCAGTTCAGTGAGCAGTGATGAAGTAGTCGAAGTAGTGCTGGTGCTGGTGCTGCTGGTGCTGGTGGTGGCGGTGCTGTTGTGTTACTGGCTGGTCGAAGGAGCAGAGCAGCGTCCACTCATAACAGAACCAAAAAAAAAAAATATATCAGTTTGTAAAATCAAAGAGAGACTTCTAAGACAAGAATCGTTGTTAACGAGGCAGATCATTGGAGGAAAAATGTTTAAAAAGTCCTCCAGCAGAAAGCCTCCTCATCCTTAGAGGACGCACTTCCTTGGTCCACTTAACAGATCCTGATGTTTCATTTCACATAAGAAGTAGACACATACATAAATAACATACAGTGTACGGTGGCTGTTTAATCATGAACACAACATTGTAGGTGGAGACTAACAGCCTGCTCTTGTTTGTTGTTGCTGATGTTTAACAGTTGTTACAGATATTTTGGTGATGCTGCTGTGCTGTGTTAGTTAACCTGGCCACATTATTATTTTGTCACTTTATAAATGGTATGCGATTTTTTACTCTTTTCTGTGTGTAAATGAATGTAAGAAAATGATTGCTTATAATTGACAGCATATACATTTTTAGAGTCAGGAATGATGGCGATGTCAGACAGTACTGTCCAAGTAGGTGACTGAGATAATGCTTTCTGATGGTTTGATGTACACAGAATTTTGTTTCATGTACAGAAGTGTTTATTGTATAAAGCTATCGTCAGACTGTCTGTAGGAGGTGTATATGAAACATAAGTAAATGTTGTGTTTAGATTTGGCTCCCGTCTCCAAGATTTGTTTTAAAATGAAGTTTATTTACATTAAACAAGTAGCAGTTTCAAAGTCAAATGAAATGATGTGAAATGGGGATGATTGCCCGTGAGATGAAGTAATGAAATGGTGGGCATTTATAAATCCTGACATGATAGTGATTCGTATGATAAAGGTAATACATCTATGTATAAATTGAACATTTTTTGATTACAAAAGGGGTCGAAGTAATTTTCTGGCTACACAAAGGTATAGATAGCTAATATCAAGAAATTAAACAGTTGTGAGATAACATAAATAGTACACCTGCAGCAGGTAAACGTTTTTGAGAACATTTCATTCTTTCTGGGGGAAAGGGAAGTGGATAAAGGCAACCAAAGCGTCGTTTATTGTTGTGTCGCTTTCTATGTCCGAGTTCTACCTGGTTTATCTTCAAACATGGCTTTCACGTTATCTTAATCCACCTGGAGGGTATAGGCGTCTTCTGGTCACCTTGTCGCGTCAAAAGTTGGATTTTAAAAAATAGATTTTAAAAACTATGTAGACTTAGCTTTTTGGCCTCCTCCTCCTCCTCCTCCGGCATTTATCCATTTTTCATGTTTTTATGTTTTGTTATTTTTGTATGTGATCCTTGAAAAAGGCTTTTGGCGAAATATTGGATTGTTGTTGATCCTTGGAAAAGGCTTTTGGCGAAATATTGGATTGTTGTTGATCCTTGAAAAAGGCTTTTGGCGAAATATTGGATTGTTGTTGATCCTTGAAAAAGGCTTTTGGCGAAATATTGGATTGTTGTTGATCCTTGAAAAAGGCTTTTGGCGAAATATTGAATTGTGTGTTTTTCATTTATATGTACTCATCTTGCTTTATGCCATTCTTGTTTCTGCCCACTTTTTCTATCTTTTTGTAACACTGAACCATACGCCTATCCGTTTTCATTACTAGAACCAGTTTTACCGCAATTGTCATTTCTTTTATATCTGAGGGTAAGTATTGTCGTAGTGTGACCATTTGTATAGGATGGTCAGTCAATACGAGGCTAGTGTTATCTGTCATTTTACAATGATGGGGGAGATAATTTAAGATTGGGGCACCAATGGATGGGTTGAGATGATCCTCTGTATTGATAGACTAGGTGTGGCTGTGTGGTTGTTACCTGGCCGCTAATATCAAAGGGTTTAAGTCGGGCAGTCAATGTTGCCCAGCGTCGAGGTTGATAGATATTGTGATAGATGTGGCCGTGTGCGTATTTGGCCAAGGTGTGGCCAGACTATTAATGTAGAGTACTTGATTTGGTAGAGTCCAGAATTTTTAGTGTGGCCAAGCACATCTCTTTCTTTATGAAGGAGTTTTATACTAAAAAAGGTGGCGTTTTTGTTTAGTTGGAATTATGTCAGTTCAGGGTATGTATCCATTTCCATACACATACATTTTAAAATATTCAACGCCTTTTATTTCTGACAAGTTCTTTGGTAGCAAAGTCCGACTATATCTAGTTAATGTAGTAGCAGAGTGGTAGTGTAACAAATACGACAATAGTGTGATGCGAGTTGTTGTTTGCAGTGAAGTTTTATGTAGCGAGAATAGTTTTATTAGTAGTTAGCTTTACTACATGCCGGTGAAACAAATGAGATTGGTCATGTTATTGTACTAGAAGAAAAATGATAAGTGGCTGAATAAAGTGGTTTGGCTTCTTGACCAGATATTCGGGTGCTATAACTTGAGAATAAAGTGGTTTGACTTCTTGACCAGATATTCGGGTGCTGTAACTTGAGAATAAAGTGGTTTGACTTCTTGACCAGATATTCGGGTGCTGTAACTTGAGAATAAAGTGGTTTGACTTCTTGACCAGATATTCGGGTGCTGTAACTTGAGAATAAAGTGGTTTGACTTCTTGACCAGATATTCGGGTGCTGTAACTTAAGAATAAAGTGGTTTGACTTCTTGACCAGATATTCGGGTGCTGTAACTTGAGAATAAAGTGGTTTGAATTCTTGACCAGATATTCGGGTGCTGTAACTTGAGAATAAAGTGGTTTGACTTCTTGACCAGATATTCGGGTGCTGTAACTTGAGAATAAAGTGGTTTGAATTCTTGACCAGATATTCGGGTGCTGTAACTTGAGAATAAAGTGGTTTGAATTCTTGACCAGATATTCGGGTGCTGTAACTTGCGTGGACGCGAGGACGCCGCAGAATAATGTGGATTTGACACATGACCGGGTGGTGAGCTAGTACGTCAGATACATGGGCTCTTAACTTGAGAATAAAGTGTTCATGTGTGATGAAGGACATTCAAGGGAGATGAGATGCACTAGTGTGTCAGGCTTTGGATTAGACCAAAGACATATTCTCATTATCTGTATGGGATGAGAAAAGGAAAAAAAAAACGGATTGATGATATTGAACAAGATCTTTCCCTGTTTTTCCTCAGATTTCATTAATTTTAAACATTTGACCCGAAACAAACACTCAAATTATTCGTCTCTTTTGTTTGTTTGTCCTGGCCAGTTGGTTTTAATCGAAGTATCTGACAAATTCATGAGAAGAAACCAGAGAACCCGATAAAAGCTAGAAGACTCGAGGACGACAAATACCACCGAGAGAAAACTCTCTGGAAAGTTTGACAGACTGACACCATGAAAGGAAAGCAAACAGATTTGATTAGAAGTTTTTGTTTTGTGGGGGGGTTGGAGACCGCATAAAGTGGAGAAACGTGAGCACAAGCGCCTATCATCGCGGTACGGCACGGCACGCATGAACGTAGCACTGACAGAAGCACATCCCAGTCTTGTTTGTGACATCTCGTGGTTTGTGTCTTTTATTCTTTGGCGATCTTGGATATGTCAGTTTTCTGCGCCCCCCCCTCCCCCCCCCCCCAAGTCCCCAGTATTATTCTGGATGCTTAGCTCTGAGTACCTGGAAATATACTCTTTATTTGATTAATTAGTATTGTCGTTCTTGCACCTTGGGAAGGTCAGTAGACGCTCTGTCTCCGCTTCAGAGCCTGGTAAGAGTCAGTAGACGCTCATTTTCCACTTCAGTGCATAGTAAGAATCAGTAGAATTTCCACTTCAGTAAGAATCGGTAGACGCTCTATCTCCACATCAGATTCCAGTAAGAGGCGTCTGTTTTGTGTTGGCTTACAAATCTTATTATTTTCTTGACATGATATTTCATTATCAGCTTTTTCTTATTAGGTAGGCACGTCCTGCGTGCCATCGTGTGTAGACATCTTTTTCCATCCAAGTTTGTATAAGGATGATAGCGATGTCCTAGTATCTGCTTATGAAGTTGGTTTGAAGCAATGTTAGACAGAGTCACTAGAAATGGTCAGTTTGTGGAAGTCTCCGACTCGGACAGTAAAAAAAAAAAAAAAGAGCTTTTCTACAGCTGTGTGCCGAGTTGGTACTCTTTTATTAGTTTTATCAGTGCTCTCGGTCCGTGTTTCATACATAAACCTGCCGTGACAAATGATCTATAAATTTTGAACTGAATGCACGTACTTCTAAGACCCCCAGATCTTTTAGATTTCCGGTTGTGACTTGGCCTATTCATTTTAAGTTTACCCAGTGAAATCCACTGTTTGATTTCCATTTTATAAATTGCCATCTGCCGTGTTTCTGAGGTAGTTGAAGTCGCAGAATGAATGAAGGGTTTTATTCCTGGCTTTTAAACCCATACATCATGTTATTTTATCAGAAAAGTATGAAAACTCTCAGCGCTGGCATATACAGTCTTTTCATTGCCCCCCCCCCCTTTAAAAAAAAAGGAATTGATAGTTGAGTAGTGCTGCGATATGTTATACAGAAAAGCTGAGACTTGAAAACGTTATCTTCGTGAGGTTTTCATGAACAGTATTCTGGGTGTTGTAGAGGATGAAAGGTAAGCCTAGGTAGGTAGAAGGTCAATTTCCCGTTTCCGTGCCATTAAGGGATATTGGGGAATACGGTGTTAGGCCCGTATTTTTCCATGACCTTCGGCACGTGAAAGTGTGATGTGTCACGCCTGGTCACTTTACCTTCCCAGATTTCTCTGGTACTCATTTTTAGAGGCTAAAGCTTAGGCAGACAGACCACATAAATATGTTCCTCACATATCTGTTGAGAGTTTGTAGGTTGGAAGGATGGTCGATGGTCGGAGAGCATCAGACTAGAAACTTGAGGCTTTTACTGTGTATAGTGAAGATCTTGAGACGCGTCTGTCGTGTTGTATTGGGAACTGATATACTGGAGGGATACAGAAGGTGAATTGATAGATGCGTGGCTTCTCGGACTGAAGGCAGCGGGTTCTCTCGCCATTCACTCGATAAAGATGTTCATTGGTGCTGTGGAGTATGTACGGAGGGTTTTTTTCCCTTCCAAGGACCCCCCCCCCCCCCAGGACCTTAAAAACATGGGGTATTTACATGCTCACCGACTGCAGTGGGTTTGCTTTAATTCCCTGAGCGGGCCCCTACAAGCGTAAGCTTCACCACATTTGGAGATGATGTCTGTTCCTACCTGCCTCCCTTGCTCGGTGGTTAGACTGAATGCAAGTTGTCCAAGTCCTCGCAGTATAAAATACTTGAACCTGGAGATGTCATGTCAAGAGAATGTCATGGTAACGAACTGTTTACAGGAGCGTATAGTTTTTGCTTGTGATGTGTAACACTGGTAGCTTAATCCACTGAAGGGGGGGGGGGAATCTTTGTTCTTACATCCATTGACCAGCACAGACAGCGAGTCGCCCCGTGTAATCTTTCTGTCTATTCCGAGTTCACATTAGGGCCTCGGCTCCTCGGTTATCTCATCCCAGATTAGGGAAAATGGGAGCCTCAAATTCTGTACTCATGACACCATTCTCTTTTGGTTTCGCAGGGTCTTAGGTTCACATGGTCTATCCTTTGCACATTGCTCTCCTTATAAAACCAGTGTGGAAAGGGTTTCGTTGTCTAGCCATGATAATTGCTTCGATGATTGTGGTGTTTTGAGTATCGGTGATATCTCTGTCTCCTCGTTAACGAGCGACAATGGCCTCCATCACTGTTCCCTGCAGGTAGGCATTACGTTTACATTTCTTGGCAGGTTATACCTGTGCTCCAGATTGGGACAAAGTTAATATGAAAAAGGAAACGTAGTGAACGCTTGTAAATGAGTGAAAAAGGAAACGTAGTGAACGCTTGTAAATGAGTGAAAAAGGAAACACAGTGAACGCTTTTAAATGAGTGAAAAAGGAAACATAGTGAACGCTTATAAATGAGTGAAAAAGGAAACATAGTGAACGCTTATAAATGAGTGAAAAAGGAAACATAGTGAACGCTTATAAATGAGTGAAAAAGGAAACATAGTGAACGCTTATAAATGAGTGAAAAAGGAAACATAGTGAACGCTTGTAAATGATAACACTCGGTAGTTTTTGAAAAAAAATTACGCTGCAGTAACAGTGGTGGAAGAAAGATCTAGTAATGATGAATAGAACTCTCGCAGCACATAAAAGCACCACATATTTTAGAAATAAGGAATCTGTGGTTTCCCGGAATTTTTATGTACTTTTTATTTCCATCATGATTTTTTATAATGATAATTATGTCGGGAAGGGTGATAGCAGTAAATGTTTTTAGAAACGCTGAAGTGTGTAATACAGTGGACCCAAGTGTTATAAGCATAAGCAAGCACGGAACATTTCCTACGCGCGTGTGTTCTTTGTGTTAGTTTCACCGGTTCTCAGCGTGGTCACTTCGATTACGCGAGTCCAGCGTTTATTCGCTTTAGGGCAGCCTCGTTTTACGAAATCAGAATTGCCTTGCGTCCAGATTCAAAATAGGGTAAGCCAAATACTTCCGTGCTTCCCGTATTTTTTTGTTTTGTTTTTGTATTGTATTAGTTTTTTTTCTTCTTTAATAGCATTTGTTTCTATTGGGCAGGTTTTCAGTAGATAAAATAGTAGACACAAAACATTAAAAAGTAAAGATAGTCCCATGGCAAATGCCGTAGGGGGTGAAGCGTTAGAGACCTCATTATGCTGGGTCATCAGCGTATGAGGTAGGGTGACCAGTTCCTTTCCTCGCTGCCTTTACTTCCCAGATTTTCTCTGGTACCTATTTTACGAGGCTGGGTCGACCTCGGGGCCGTATTGGTCGGGAAAAAAATCCCGCTCAGCTGGGGATTCGAACCCTCGACCATTTGGTTGCTAGACGAGTGCGTAACAAAACATTAGACTATTTAAATAAAAAAAATGAAAGCAGCGTTATAGAGTTGAGTAGCACATGAAATTATGAAGACAGTAAGTATGGCTCCGTGTTTCACCAACTTTTGTTTTGTTAATGAATATAAGCAAAGAATTGATTACATGAAAGTTTTTGAACCGGAGGATATGATACAGATGCTAGAAAAACTTGATGTAGACGGTCAAGATGTGAGAATTATTAAGAATAAGTACAGGAAGCAAGAAGCGGCAGTTAGAGAGAACAGTGACAGAGGTAAATAACAAGGTGTAAGACAAAGGTGCGTATTTGTCACCTGATCTGTTCTCATTATACGGTGACAGCACCGTGAGAGGCGGTCAACAGTTTGAAAGGAATACAAATAGGAGGCTGTAATATCAACAGACTGAGATATACAGACCACACCGCTGGAATTGCAGAAAGTGAAAGCATTTTGCAGAAACTTGTTAACAAGATTATCAAAGAAACCAAAAAAGAAAAATGGTTTAGAGCTAAACAGCAACAGAAAATGGAAACAGTGTTAATGTAAAAAAGAGTGAATATGTCAGAGTGCAACATCCTTTCAAAGGGGAAGCTACTGATACAAGTAAGTTCAGTTACCTCAGAACAACAATAACACCTGATGGCGCATGCACAGATGAAATAAAATAACGAATAGGCAAGGGTAAACCTTTTTTTTTTTCTCAAAACCACATATATTTTGCTTTCAGTTTCTTTGTCACTTTTCTGTTAATTGTCCAAGTTTCACAAACATACATCCATACTTGTTCTATATAGCACTGTAATACTCTTTTCCTCCTCACTTTTAGGAAGAGCTTCTTATCTTCTTGTTAGAAAAACCTGATGCAACAAATACTCTGGGCAGACTGATAAAACAAATGCAGATGAACTCAGCGAAGTTTCAGAACAATGAAAACTGATAAGAAAATGATAAGAAAAAGACAGTATACATTTCTTGGATATGTCATGAGAGGACAGAAGTTGGAGAACCCAATAGTGACTGGAAAATTCAAGTGAAAAAAAAAGAAGAGAGGAAGACCAAGAGAAACATGTCTCAGTAGACTGATCAGGTGGCATGGAAAACGAAATACATTGATGGAAACACCAAGGATCACACAAGATGGAGAAGCATAATTGCAGATGTTCTCCAGCACAACATATAACAACAGCAACAACAACAACAACAACAACAATAAGCAGTGCTATTGATGGGCTTTTGACCTCAGGAACATTTGTTAACTTTACTGAATCTTACTGTGTAAAGTTAGCAAGACATTTAAATGTGTCTGTGAGTCCGGGTCTCTGGGACATTGATCGACAAGATAATCACTGTCCAGTATGTCTTATGGTGTCTTACTTTGACCTGCTTTTGTTTGGTGTCATCATCATGATGTGCCATCTTCAGTGCGAAGGTTAGTGATAGTGAGTCTCCAGTTTCCTTGCTCACAGGCCTTGATGGTGCGCTCAGCCAGGTTGTATCCTGTCCACTCTCATATGCTATATTCCCATCAACATCTCTGTTTCCCTCTCATCCTGTTTTCTTCTACTTTTCCATCTAATACTGTCTTTGGTATATTATGTTGTGTGATACGACCTAAGTATTTTGTTTTCTCAATCCTTATTTCATTGAGAAGTTTGTTTTACTTCTAGTTTATCTAAATACCTGCACATTTTTTTCTGTGATATTTGACATACTTTCCTGTAGATCCACATTTCTACTGCATTTATCGTTCTCTCCAACTTTTTTGATTAAAGGAGTTCAGATTTCTGCTCTGTGCAGTAATACAAAATGGTTTTAGTATTTTATAAATCTCATTTTTGTTTTTTTATGGACAGATTCCTGAACTTGTTCTAGTTTCTTGTTGTTCATGGCTACACCACACCTGTGGCTTTTGGCCTTTCCTGCTTTTGTCTTTTTTATATATTGATCTCTAGTCCTCATGTTTGGATTCTGTTGCTTATCTTATCTAGTAATTTCTGTAGGTTGTGTGGATTCTCTACTAGGAGTCGGACTGTATCATCTGCTTACCTTAGGTTGTTGATAGTTCTTCCCGTTTTGTTCAGTTCTGATAATTCTTCTGAGTGTCTGAAGATGTTCTCTGTATGAGCAGACATGGAGACAGAGCGCATCCTTGCCTGACTTCCCTGTTTATGGCTACATTTGCTGATGTCACAATGCAGTATCTTACTAATACTTCTTGTTCCTAGGAGAGATTTATTTTAATTTGAATATTTTTCCCGTCAAGACTGATTTCGCCTAGATATTTTATCAGTGTGTCTTGTCTTGTTTCATTCTGTCAAATGCTCTAGTATAGTCAATAAAACATGCGGATATATCTTTCTCATGCAAAGAAATTGATTCTCTTGTTTTGCTGTTCTGCCTGAAACAAAATTGTTCTTCACTGACTATCAGTTTTGTTTTTGTTCTTTGAAAGGTGACTGTTTGGTGTAGTTCTTCTTCCCCCCAACCCAAGGACCTCCCCCCCTTCTCATCTCAACCTTTACGGTTCTTCTGTGGCTTGCCTTTGGCCATTCTCATCTTACCGTCGTAGTGGCTGCTCCGTCAGGTTTTTTTTTCCTGTGAAGTACCTGGTGCTACTGGATATATCTGCGTATGTATAGTTTTTGTTTGTTTTGTTTTGTTAACAAACACGAGTCAGTATCTTTTCATCGTAATGTTCACAGCATGTAGAAAAAGAAAATTGTCAGCTTAGAATTTAAGTGCAAGTAATTTAAAACCAAAAAAAAAATGTTGTTATAACTCGATACTGCATACATCTTAGGCCGAGAGCAAGTTTCTTTTACAAAATAAACATTGTGCCTTGTTTTCAAGGCAGGACTCAGTGACAGATGATATCCCGTTTTGCTGTGCTGTACATGTTGTTTAGGGTTGTGCCAGAACCCGTAAGTATAGCCATGAAAACATTGGGCGTTGGTTAAGATTGTAAGTTGATCTTTGGGTACTGGGTTCATATTTCTTAGCTTGATCAGATCAGATAGTGTCAGTGTATCTTTGACATTTGAAGAATGACTCTTTGAGAATAAGGTAGAGCAGAGATTTGGGTGAATCAGTTCAACTGAAAGAAGATATCTAGCCTTGTAGTGTTGTTTTGTTTTGTTTTTTCTTTAATGCTGTGTGACTTGAGTCATGATATTCTGGTATGGCTTTCCAGATTCCTTTGGACTGACAAAGATGGGCCAGTGCTAGAGATATACCAAATACTGACTTTTAATTGTATGGTCAAAATATGAATTTTTTTTTGTTTTTGGGGTATCCAAATACACAACAGAAGAAGGGATGAGAGAATGGTTCCAGATTGAAACAGGTGTGAAACAAGGATGTATACAATCTCCTTTGCTTTTTGGAATTGCAATAGACCTTATAATGAAAAAATGCTGCACAGGTAACACAGGTATTGACTGAGTACATGAGACCCAACTAGAAGATCTTGATTTTGCTGATGACATAACTCTTGTTAGTAACAGTGTGAAGTTCATGCAAGAAAAAACAGATAGCCTGTCTTCACTGGCTAGCAAAATAGGACTTGAAATTAACAAGGACAAAACAAAAATAATGAAAATTTCCATTAATCAAAATGGAAAAATACATGTAGAAGGGACAGATATTGAAGAAGTCAATCAATTTGCCTACCTTGGCAGCTACATAGACTAGGATGGTGACACCAGAAAGGAAATTAGAATTGCAAAGCCAGCATTAATCTTCAAGAATCTTGAGAACATATGGCATTCAAAAGTTATAAGCACAAAAACCAAGTTAAGATTATTCAATTCAAATGTAATATCCACCCATATATATATATAGCTCATGTAGTATTCATGACACCAGATTGTGGCCTGAGGGTCTAGATCAGGGCAGTTGTTATGGAACCGTTGTCAGAATCTCTGGGGGCAAAAAAAGAAAAACTTTTAATATTTCATTATTTAATTTTCTTGCAATGAGCTATTTAAAATTCACAAAAGTGAAAAAAAAAATTACCAAAAACAAAAAAAAAATGAACCATATGTTTGTCTTGTCTTGTCTACTCCCTCATATACCTTTTGGTGTTGAGGGGACAAATATGAACTGCATCTGTTTGATTTCATTCTTTGTTTTGTGGAGGTTCAAGTTCTAAATTACTGTATAAGCTAAATACAGGTATTTGGTTATTTGGTCAAAAGCAAAAAACTCCATGAAGCTGTGTTTAATGTCATTTTTGTTAAAAAATTGTGTGGGCATGAGATTTTGTTGGTGGTGAAACTTAATCACTGCCAAGCACGTGAATGCTGTAGAAGAAGTAGCTTCTCTACACATGAGTAACTGGCAGCCTGTGTGATTAATGTCAGTGTTCGTTCTTCTCCTCAGAAATTATGCTGAGACTGAAGGAGAAACTGAAGCAGCAGAGAGCCTTGGCAAACTCTTCAGTTTCGGAGAATACTGGTAAGTCAGGGCTTTCAGATTCTGTGAAGATTTTTAAGAGATTTGGCCAGAATTGTCTTTCATAACTGACACTGTGAATTTCATGACATACATGATACATTGATGTCACTAACATTAGATAAGCTGTGGAATTGACTAGGATAAAGACAAGAGGGCCATAGACTTTCCAGACAACCCCAAAAAGTAAGAAAGGACTTTCAGATGTCCAGGTTCTGATTGGTCCACCTTCTTCATACCGGAACTGATAAAACTGGTGGTGATGATATGTATGAAACTAGAAAAATGAAAGGAAAACCGTGCCATCATCACAGTTGTGATGATTTCCAGTTAGTCAAGTTTGTGCCATCGATGACTAAAATGAACCAAGCATCACTATAATGATATAGTGATGCTTGGTTCATTTTAGTGTAAAAACTGGTGTAACATTTTGATTGTAAACAGTCCGATCAAAATCGCAGTCTGCCCTAGCAAGGAAAGGTGCTGAAGTCGGAGGTACCCAGCCAAAAGGCGTATCGCAAAAATCAGGGTACCATGCATCATCGCCAATGTGCGTATGAAGAAGAAGAAGAAGATTGTAAACATTTAGTGCGCATGTCCAGCCACCCTTTTCATCATGACCGAAGAGTGGTTAGCAACGAGGGAGAAAATTGAAGTTTTGATCGTTCAATTTTTGGTGATGAAGATAGGGATATGGACATATCCAGTGACCAGACCACTGTTCTTGAGTGTACTCCAAGTAGATCTAGACATATTAGGTGGACTGGAGAAGTAGTTAGATGGTTATTTTAGACATTATTTTAGTGAGCATGGCACATATCATCACAAGATGAGATCGACAAGTAGATCTAGACATCTCAGATGGTAAGTTGGACAGTCATTGTCTAAAGACATCATATTACTTCAATTTTCCTAAAATACTCTGCATTTATGAAATCATCATACATTTAGTTATTTTGAAACATAATAAGTACACTGTTTTTATGGAAATACTTAGTTTCATTCACTTTTACTAAAATATATCCCTATACATATCAAGACCTGCACTTTTACTCTGGCAAAAAATGGAATGTCGACGTTTCTTCCTGTGGCATGGGAAAAGCTGCATGTATCATGTTTTGCAGATAGTCTTAAGTTAAAATTATTTTTTTTGTGTGCTTCTTTTCTTATCATTTTTTATCACATATCTGCTCTCACAAACACACCACGCACACAAAGGCAGGGAGGGACGGAGTATTGTTCATACTTACTGGTCAGAATATGTAGGAATAAAGATTGCATTTTAAGAATCAAAACAGTCGTAGGAAAACTAGAATGAATGACTTATCCAAATGGCGCCAAGATTCGAGACAAGTACTTTGAGCACTTGAGTGAAGATTTATGTATTGTCTGATAACAGCCAATATCAATTGTGTTTTCCTGTGTTCAAGTTTATGTGAATTCCAAGGCTGAATTCAAGAATTGGCTTTGTTACTTTGCAGCATTATATGAACATTTCAGATAGATTTCATTCGAATGTAGTGACATCTGTAATTGAAAGTAATTGAACATTTTTATTTATTTATTTTTTTTTCTCACAGACTCAAGTTTAATAGATTACTCCAGTGGCAGTTCAGCACCGCCTCCCGCACTTCCAACTAGAACCTCCTTGTCTAAAGATCCTAATCTCGGACTTGAAAAACCCCGCAAAGTAGCAGCATCCCATCATTCCTTGAATTACAGGGGTATTTATTAAAGTCAAAAGCAAAAACAAAACTCTCCTGTTCAGTAGCGTTCTTTCTTGAAGGTTTATTTTATTTTTGTTTGCATTAATATTCAGATGACCTTTTAGGACTATGGAAATAATGGCAGTTTAAGGTCTTTTAATCTGAATTCTGGAAATATCTGAAGCTGTTCTTGTAACTAAATTAGAAATTTTTTAAGATGACAAATTTGTAAGATGTTAAGACATTTTAAAAGTGTTCATTGTTTAATACATTTGAGCGTCGATTATCCAGACTAATTGGAACAAGGTGGTTTGGCTAATAAAATAGTTCAGATAATTAAACATGTATGAACATACCCAGTTTATAATTGCAGTTAAGCCTAAAATTAGTTATTGAATGGAAGAGTATTTCTGCTGTATTTTGAAATGAAGGAAGAACCACACAATATCAAAATAGCTACAAACTAAATCTGAAACACTGAATGATTAGAGAACAGAAATGTGTATGACACCTGCAGTTGGCAGATTGAGCCAAAGCTCAAAGAGTGTTGAGAACTTTCATGACATTAGTATTCTAAGATTTAAACTCTTTTGGACTGAAAGCTATATTTTATTATTATTATTATTAGACTCAAAGCTACATTATTTTTTGTGTGTAGCAGTGGTTTGGATAATTGATGGTAGGGATGATTGATGTTTGGATAATCAGTGCTCTACTGTATTGTCTTGTCTCGTCTCCTTCCTCATATACCTTTCTTGTTGAGGGGACAATAGATATCTTGATAGGGTTCGACGATTTGCTTCATATAATGAGATATTTAATGCTTCTGTAATTTCCTCCCTCCATCACCTGCATGGGAATCCTCTTCCTCTGTTACCTACAAAATCTTAATGTGAGTGTTTTCTATGATACACTGTCTGGTGGTAACCGTGTAACATGGCCAAACCATTTGACTTGCTGTTTCTGGATATAGTGTAGTGCAGGTGTTACTATAACCTTTGCCCTGATGGTGTCATTTCTTATTTGGTCTCTTCTTATCACATTCAGTATTCTCACATCTCATTCCTGTCATGATGACTTTTCTTTTCTACTGTTTTATTATTATTATTATTGTTAATTAATATATTGGGTATTTAAATATCTTATACTGTTTTAGTTTTGTTCACCTAATTATCACATAAGCCTCTATTTTAGAAGATAATTAAATGAACGTTTATGAAATAAGTAAGTAGATTAAAAGGCCATATCATAATTGTGTGAAAATTAAGACTAAAATCTGTGTGATGTTTAATTAGACTATAAAGTCTTCAGAAAAGGTAAACAGCCACTATTTTTTTGTATACTTATATTAATGTTATTTTTAAACATATTGTGAAAGCTCATACAATAGTTAGCGGCACTAGGGACTTGAGCAGTGAGTCGTAATTTCCAGTCATTCTGTAAAAGATTTTTATGCTAAACCTTCTTTGTGTGATTATATTGTTAATTCAGTGATTACAGTGATTAAGTAATAACACACACACCACCACCAACAACAACAGCAACAGTTTGGCTTATTATGTGTTGGATCTTTTACAACAAAGTTATCAAAGTATTTGTATATGATTGGGCTGCTATGTTTTACGTCTTATTGGTTTTTATACTAGCGTTATCAGACGTGAGTATGATACACGGGAATTTGCTTTGTATAGGGTTCTCAGAGGCCTCACCTGAGCATGTTCCGTGGAGGCCGAGCTCAAAAATGGCGGGAATCAAGAAGAATGGAGGGTTCAAGAAACAGTTGCCCCTGCAGCCAAAGAAACACGATATAGAGAGTAAATATAGATTTTTTTGTTTCTTACATTTGTTTTAAAACTGTTTCTTTTGTAGTATCTTTGTTTCTTAACTTGAGAGATCTTTGCTGTGAGATCTTTTTTTTTTGTAGTAGTGAACTAATAAAAGGGATGGCGACTGCAGTAAAACTGGTTTAAATAATAAAAGGTAGATAGAGGTGTATGGTGTAGGTTTACAAAGTGGCACTTTGTAAAAACTACACCATACACCTCTATCTACCTTTTGTTTTGTCAATTGAGACTAGCATTATAGCACAAGGTGGTTTTAAGCATTAATTATAAAAGTAATTTAAAAATACAGGAATATCAATTATTCTTATATGCATTGTTATAATAGTTTGCTTAACCAGTTGGGTCTGCTAAAATATATGCATCTGGAGGAGACTCTCCTTTGTAGCAGTCAAGCAAGATGCCATGGTCCAAACACTACTTTTCTGAAGTGCCTTTTTCTTACTATGGTAATCAAGCCAAAAACTGTTTAACTTGCAATGAAAAAAATCTTTTGGAAACCAGTTCACAAGCAGTCACTGTATAACAAATGGGGTAGAACTGCACTTAGTAGATATACAGTACATAAAACTGACCCCAGCCCAGTAAAATACAACTTTCTTGTGTCATATGTTCTGGAAATTAACATACCTGGGCTGGTGTCAGTTTTATGTGAGCCACCTTGTATAAACACAGACCAGCCAATCAGAATTATGTCTAAAATTTTAACTTGCAGTGTATTAACACTTTGTGCACCAAATTATAAAGAAGAAAAAAAGGTGTCTTTTAGGCTAACAAATAAGGTAGGTTTTTTTTTTTTTTGCTGTTCAGCAGCTTCATAAAGAAGTCTCTTCAGTTAGAAATGTGAGTCTTTTATGTTGACTTGTATAAATACAGTGTTTTCAACCAGACTTGATTTTTGATTGAAATTTTCAATCAGTTTTCAATCTCCTATGAAACAGCTAGAAATGCTGTGCTACAACCAAGTCCAGAGAAGCCAAAGAAGATTACCAGGCTGGTATCTGCAGGAAATAAAAAGGCATCAAAATCTGGCGTTACAAGTGAGTGGACATAGTTTTTTTTTTTTATTCATGAAAATAATGAACTTCTTGATTTTATTTCACCAAGTTAAGCCTACTACATAGAGAAGAACAAGTCATCATTCTCAGATAAAGTACCAGACACAACAGGCTAAGATACCATCTGTACAACAAATTCAAGATAGGACTGCATCTTGCAAGAGTGCTCAGTATATGAGCAACAGAGAGAGCTTATATGATCAGCGACCACACCAGTCAAAAACAAACTGTATGAGGATGTCCACACCCTCCAGATGACCACCAACTACATCAGAATTATGCAAATTATTCAGAGAAGAGGAGGAGAAAGTCCTAGTTAATAAAAGCATACTGTAATAATTGAAGACCTTTTTAGAAAGAGATGAACTTGTGAAGGACGTATGAATGCATTAGCTCAGTTTCTCAGGTCATGGGCCTTGAAAGATAATGACTCGCTGTGAGTGCCCCTTCACTAATCCACAATTTGGCATTAAAGTGATAATCTTTACACATTTTTAGTATTCTACAAAGTCTGGACTTTATGTATGAGCCCTGACATGATCCTTTATAGACCCCAGATAGAGAGTAAATGCATTGGCTGTTGATATTTGCAGTTGCCAGGTTAGCTTTTCCTGATATTGATGAATCAGTACATATATGAGTTGCTAATTCTGAATTCTGAGCTCAGTAAGCCTCAAATAACTTTTCTTAGTACAAGTATTAAACTACCAAGAGGTGAAAACTATAATCCAAAACCAGTGCAGATCTGAATGGAAAAAGCAACTGAAATGTAACAACGAACCAGATCCAATACACCAACTACAAAGACATCAGCAAGCCATCTTCATCCACCCAAGGACAGGCCACTGCAGACTACTGAGCCACCTACGTCGACTTAAAATATCTCACACAGACTAGTGTTCATGTGGCAGTGGAGTCCAAACTCCAGAACATATCCTTCAAGATTGCTTAAACCATGCAGACCTGAGGCGTGAGAAATGGCCAGAAGACACAAGCTTGGGGCAAAAGCTTTGGGGCTCGTATCAGGATCTGGAGAGGACTGCAGTCTTTGCCATGTCAACAGGAATCAAGATCTGATGTGACCAACAACCTCGAATGCAGAAGAAGAAGAAGTAGTACAAGTATAGCAACAGTCACAAAGAGGCCATTGTTGCAGCACAAAATAATTGACTAGACAGTCCCACATGAGAGACCTGCAGAAAATACCTGTTACTAACCAGACTTTCCACAGCTATGCAGAAATCCAGAACAAATGAGAGCGATCTCTCTATTTAGTACAAGGAATGGAGAGTGAAAACTGGGAAATCTCAGAATCAGAAAGATCGAACATTAACTCTTAGACTGATATGAACTATTTAAATAAACATAAAAACAATTGTAGTTCTGTGGTTTAGATTGGGAGTCCATAATTTTAAACTGCTGTACATGTTAAAAATGGACATTGCATCATTTCCCAAGAAAACATGGCGGTTATGTACGTGATGCGACCAAAAAGTTCAGGGAATTTAAACAGTGCGTCCGAACTGGTTGTCATGTGCCCTTCTGCTGGTAAATGGGGCTAGCAGTTGTCAAGCTGAGAGGACATGTGGTTAAGTTCTGTGTGTTTTTTTGTGAAGTTAGGTTTTAGTGATCTGGTGAATTTCTTTACAGCTGATGTGATGGATTTTAAAGAGCAAAGAATCTGCATCAGATTTTGTTTCAGTCTTTAAAAAAAAATGCTGCAAAAACCTACTGAATGCTTCAGGATGCCTTTGGAGATAATGCCATGAGCCAAAGCAAAACATTTTTTATGGTACAGATAGTTCATAGGATAGCAACAATTGCTTTCTTCACTATGACATCACGCCTGCTTATGTATCACTCGTTCAGCAATTCCTGATTTCTAAAAGAATTACAGTGGGGAGAGACACATACACACACGCACGCACACACACATATTTTTTCTTTTCCCCAAAATGAAATTACAGCTGAAAGGCCATTGTTTTTACATGACTGAGGAGATCCAAGCAGGATCACAAGAGGTTTTCAACATGCACCTGAGAACTTTCAGGGATGCATGAAATCACGGGAAACATGCTTGGATAACTGTATACAACCCCAAGGGGAATACTTCGAAGGAGACGGTGGAAACTAGGAGTTTTGTTAACAGACTTTTTTGTTATGGTAAAATTTCCCAAACTTTAGGTAGCACCACGTATATATATTTAAAAAATGGGTGCGTTGTGGATGCTGTTTGTTGGTCTAAGAGTTAAAATATTTCAGTATGTCTCTGTTGTTTTCTGTAATCTTCAACAGATATTATCACTACCTCGTCTTGGCGTGCAGGACAGGAGCTGATCATGAAAGAGCTGGGCTTGATAGCAAAGCCAAAGGGCAAAACTGTAGGTCAGAATGAGAATGATTCTCATAAGACTGACACAGCAGCTACTGAGAGGATTGATGAGCATTACAGTCAGCAGTCAGGTGAAGCAGACTGCCATGCTAGCGGTGATGGGAGAGATAAGGACTGTGGCCTGGATGGTATGGTGGGAGCAACAAGAGTGCTGTCCAGAGATAGCAAGAGCATGTTGAGCGAGGTGAAACAAGGTAATAGCTTCCTAGAAAGATTTCATTGTTTTGGTTCCTAATTTTTGTTGCTGATTCAATTTTATATCCACTAAAGCCATGATAAAGGGAAAGGTATACAGTAGCTTTATTTTTCTGCTTGTAGCAGTATTATGAATAATTATGGATGACAGATGTTTTCCCAAGCAAATATTGTATAATATATCCAAAGAGAAAATGGAGGCAGATAAAAACTGAGACAAAGGATATTTTTAGCTGTACATCTTCTTGCTAATGGTAGAGCCTCTAGAAACAGTGATAAAAATGAAGTTTCTGACACCTCAGTCAGTAGTAGGCTCTTTATAGTAAAAAATGCAAAGTTTGTGTGACTTTTTAAATAAAATAAAATGTATTCTTGAGAAAAAATGGGGGATGCATTATTTCTATGGGCAAACTGTAGTATCAGTAATACAGACTGAGTTTTCAGCTCCACCAAGAAAAGAGCTGCCCCTTTTTGTCATACTAAGATACATGTTGGCCTAGAGAAGGCAGTTTGGGGGTACAGATCTTAGGAAATGTGGAAGGCAGGTCCAGGGAGATGATGATGTATGTCTCCAGACTATTGAAACTCTAAAGAACACACTGAGTAAAGCAGGGATCCAGACCATATGAGACATTTACAGATTGGCTATCAACAGAGCAATGTTCTGAAAAGTGCAGGTTATATGAAAAACAATAATACGCAACATTTTCCATTGTTTAGCAATTTTATTTCTCCTGTACTTTCAAGTATGTGTTCCATTTTTTCTGTTTTCATGATCTCGTCTGTGAAAGTATTTATGAAAACCGCACTCACTTATATTTTTGCAGCGAACTTGGAGGACTCAAATTTAAAAGTTCCAACCAGACCAGCTGTGAAACGGAAGGCGCCAAAAGCCACTGGTAACACAGTCTCTTTCGCTTGTTATGTGTTTTCTTGATGTAGCTGCATCATTTTAAGTTTGGTTTTTTTTTGGTTGTGTTTTTATTTTTTAGTCACTCGTAAAACATCCTGATATTTTAGTGTTGTGCACGTATATTTGGTATTAAACATGAATATTTGGATTATATATTTTGTTTTGTTCATTATTTATTTGGTATTAAATTGGAATATTTGGATTATATTTTTTTGTTTGTTCGGTATTTATTTTTTATTGAACAGAAATATTTGGATTATGTATTTTGTTTTGTTCACTGTTTATTTGGTTTTGAACATGACTATTTGGATTATATATTATGTTCTTTTACGTGCATGAAATTCATCATCAGCATTACCCTACAACTCTATACATCTGTCCATCTATGTCCTTGGGAATTAATTGAGTAAGTTTTTAATGTCAAATATACCTTTTGGTGCAGCATATAAAGATCTTGTTTGGCTTTCATGCACTTTAAAATTCTGCCAGAAAAACTTTTTCCATTATCTGCCCTGTGTATGTTCTGTTAGCTTCAGGTGGTTTGTTCTAGTTATAACTTGTTCCAGCTAGCTCAGTTTCATCTTTGTTTGCTACTTCCCTCATTCCGTAACATACCTTTTGATCAAGCAACCATCACCTTGCCTTTTTTTTCATTTTATGTTTAAATTTACATCGTTTGCTCTGGCACTCATTACTGTAGAATCCCATATTATTTCGATTACGTGCACTGTGTTGATTTGCATTGAATACTTTTAAGTGTATTTTCTGATATTCACATTGATTCACGTTGCTCATCTAAACAGAAGGTCTGATGAAATTGCCAGAGGTGTCAGTAGTCATTTGTTGTAAATGATGAACATAATTCTTATCTCTCTCTGTAAAGATTATATTTCTGTACTACGTAAAGATCCCGACAAGCATCACCAGCCAAGTGAGAAGACGAGGCACTATGATCAGGATGCTGTCCGTAAATTCATGGCCAAGCAGAAAGCAGAACGCTGGAAGAGGCTTCATGATGTGAGCTATTTACACATATAGGGTTAAATCATGTGCTAATTTTAGAATATGAAGTTGTATTTTCACTAGGAGAAGCCAAGCACGTGGTTGCTTTGCTTGTCCCTCCACAGATTCTCGGTAATGCTGTCCATCTGACCTTTGCATCATTTGGTATAGTCAACAACAGTAACTGCTAAAGTGCCAGCATGGGTTTCCTAGGCCAAGAAAGCAAACCTGAACAAAATTCTATCCCACCGTTTCGTTGGTGGATCCTGGTAATAGGACCGGCATGGGTGATGCGGCAGGGCTGACTATGATCCCGATGGTAGTGGAGTCTTTTGGGAAGTTTGCTTTTTTTTGTGGTCCACTTTTAGTCCTCAAGCTAGCCCCTGCTGTCGCTCCCAATTTGGCATAATGCTGTGATGCAGCATCTCCACAGTGTCCACTGTTTAGAACTTCCTGCTCACAGCAGTTTGAAAGAGATAAAATAACATTTATTACTGCGTGCTTTATGTTCTCTCACAGCCTTTCCATTCCTTATCTGCATGTTGTTATGCTGTATTCAAATCTTTCTCTTTTCAATATATTTTATATAAATATAGAATTACCTTGTTTTTTGAGTTTTAATTTAATTCCTGTTTTTTTTTTTTTTTGTTGGTTGTTCTAATAGATTTTTTTGCAAAACATTTATCTCTGGTAATCTTAGCCAGTTAGTGAACTGTATACTCATCACAAGCAGTTAATTAACATAAGAAGTCTGTTGATTTTATTACATTGAAAATTGTTAAAAATAGTTTTTTTCTTGGATGTGAAAATATTTATTTGTAAAATAAAATTTGTTAACACCCCCAGATTATCATTATTATTATTATTTTTTTAACTAGACATGCAGAACAATAACTCCAGTGACTTTGTGTCATGGTTTATTCTCTCAGTTATCTGTTGCAGATTAGTAGTGAAAAGTTGGCTTGACTCCAGTAAGCAAAAGTTTCCTGGTGTGACTTTTCACTGAGCATGAAAAGTTTATTGCTGAACTATTTATATAAATAAATGTGAGGTGGTGGTGCAGTGGTTAGCTGATCAGAAGGTCCCTGGTTCAGTTTCACTCAGGCAGAATGTTTTTGGCTGGACCCACTGGCACTGGATTTCATCCAGCGTAAAAAAAAATGGGTACCTGGGGTTTTCCTAGGAAAACAAAGGCAGCAAGGACATGTGCTGGCATCCCTGCCTCAAATGCTGTAGTGGCCTAAAAATGTGAATGTTCTAACATGGTACATAGAGAACTGTTTATGAGCAGTTTCTTGTTGTATGAATCCATTATTTGCATCTAGTGGTCCTTTTTTTTGTAGTTGGTCCACCAGACCTGACCGCCATTGACAGAAAGCTGCTCTGAGCATGATAAAAGTTGATGCATTCTTGGTTTCTTATATTTATTGAAGGAGATTTTTAAAAATTTTGGTGGAATTCATGGGAAGTACAACACTTCAGTAACTAATGACACTTTATTCTTATTTCAAGGAGAAAATTGCGAACCAGAAAGCCGATGAGAGGAAACAGCAGATCTTGCACGATCTGACAGAACGCCAGAAGCAGGCAGCCAGAGCTGGGACAGCATCAGCGTCTGGACGAAGTGGAGAAGGTGAGAGGAAAAGGAAAAGTGATGGTAGAAACAAGGAGAATGTGGAACTGAACAAGCAGGACCAAGATGACAACTCAACTCTGACAGAAGGCACTGGGGATTCAACACCTCAGGCAACATTTAGGGGAACAGAAGAGTAAGTGTTTTCTTGTTTCTTACTTTTCTAAACTGTTGGACTTATTGTCTTGGGGTTGAGCTATTAGCCCTTATGCCTGGTTGTTATCATCATCCATGCTTGATGTCCAAAGACTATTTTGACTTAAGCTGTAGCTTCTTTTCCCAGTGCAACAAGTCGGGCAAGAAGTGGCAGGTTGCTGAGGCCTAAAGTTGGTAGATACGGTGGTTCTTTACAACCAGCACCATGACACGGTGATGAAGATCTAGACGTGCAGGCAGTGAGTTGTCGTGAGGGCGGATTGAAATACTTTTATTTAATTCCAGGAGCTGATCCACAAGAACCTGCTGCACAAGAACATGTTGACCCTGCTCCGTTTGCCAGGTTGAAGTAACACATTGGTGCCATAAATAGTAGAAGAGCATGTTGACCAGTTTATCTTCTCTGGCCTCTAGCACGGTTATCAGCATGTCCATTAATTTTGAAAATTGATATTTTAGTTTTGAAAAAGATTTGTAAATATCAAATTGTTTAAGGCATAAATCTTTTTTTTTAAAAATTATCTAAACTGTATAGTCTTAACTTATCCTATTTAACTTTTGCTCACAGTCCAGTGAAGTCATAATAGAAAGAAAAGAAAGAACCAGATCTTATGCTGATAGATTTGAAAAGCAGATGAGATCTCAACAGATTATTCATCTGCTGAAGGTCTTTTTCTAAGAATATAATTTATTGACAAGAACCTGTTCAAACTGGCTGATATTTGATTCCTTGATTGCAGAGGCACAATTAGGCAACGCAAGAAATCAAAAGAGAATGAAGTAGGTCTCAATACCAACCAGCATGCCTTTAATGTTACGACTACAACGACGGCGACAGTTACGATGACCACAGCGAGTGAAGCAAGAGGCAATGGCAGCAAGCTCATTGAGTTCAGTGGGCAGAAGCTGAATTTGGATGTGGAGAGCATACTTAATAGGTTCTCGCAGGTCAGATGGTGTTGTTATTGTTTGCATTTACCTGATTAACAGTGGCAGTGGCTTCAGTATTGGCTCATTTGTTTGGCATTTTGTGAAAAAAAACTGTTGGGAAAACAGTAGAACTTTAAAAACTGTATCTACACATTAACATTTTGGTATGGGCTAGTGTGCTGGGTTCATTGTTGTTGCACTCATAAGCCCATTGATGCCTCGATCTCCTTGTTATATCCTTCAGTCTTCTTATCATATCCTTCATTGTTTGCTAGTTTTTTTTAAAACAAGTTTCCGTGTTGTTTTACAGTTATTGTGGCATATAAAAAAGGACTAATTCATATGCCTTGTTCTTGTCCCAAATGCCATTTAGACCAGGAATTTTGCTTCTCTGTTCTCGACAAATGGTGATAGAGGGCTGTAACAGCTTTCCTATTTCCATATGGTCGCGAACAAAAAAATAGAATGGTCTCCGCGTATCAAGTTCCAAAGCCAGGCTTATAACTAAATTTCAGTTTCTTGTGACATGGGTAAGGTCTTGGTCATATCTGATTCATCGGTTCTGATTGTCAGTGCAATTGAATATTGTATAGAGATTAATATAGATTGTAGAACTCAGTGTGCGTCAGTGTATACAATAGTTTTTGTTTGTTTGTTTCTATTAATAGGTTGTGAAGCAGAAACAGATTCAGCCAGGGTTGACTTCTACAACCAGTACCAGTAAATTAGGAGTTTCAGAAGTCCAGCTGCAAGGCAGCAGTGTTTTTGCAGGCACTAGAAATCCAGATGACAGCGAAATAGCCTTCACATTGGGAACAACAAACTCAATGGCTAGAACAAATGAGGAGCGAAAACAGGCAATTAAAGCAACAGCTCTGACTTTGCAGAGCAGGTTAGCGGAGGAACGGAGGAAGATGGAAGGTGGGTTTTAGCAGAAACAGTTTAATTCAGACTAGATTTTTTTTTTTTTTAAGTTAAAACATTAAAAAAAAAACGTTTTGGTTGTTGGATAAATGGAAATCAGTTGTTTCAGTGGTTTTGTTGCTGCTGTGAGTCATTCTAACTGTAGGCTTTTGCCCTTCAGCTCAATACCTTATGATAATATAAACATGTGTTTTCAAACCATGTTATTGTTCTATTTAAATGTGGTGGCATTTATCAGGTTATAAAGAAAAGAAGGTGATTTCAAACAATTCTGTAGACTATAGTGCAGGGCAGTTTAAATGCGTTTGTGAAAAGTCATTGGGTTTTCATTGTCCAAAAAATAGGTTTAAAATCAAGTTTAGCTAGTTGTAGATGGGTCATTGCTGACTTCTTGGAAGAAAATTTTATATACATAAAAGCATGAACTTAAAAAAAAATAAAAAATAGAACTTGTTAATGAAAAAGTATTCTGTTTACCAACTCTGGACTCCCTCACAAGCCTTCGTGTCTCTGAAATGAAGTTATTTTTTTATGTGCTTGCGGATGTGGTCATCATCCATTATTGTAAACATTCCAAACCCCACTCACTCAGGCAGTCTTAGTTATCTGTTGTCAAGTGTTGTCATGAGGAGTGTTAGCACATTGATTATAATGACATGCTATTTGTAGTTCAATATTTTATGAAGACAGTGAAGATGGAAACTGTTAACTTTTTTTCTCCTGTTTGATTATGTGTCTGTGTTTGTTAACTTTTTTCTCCCGTTTGATTATGTGTGTCTGTGTTTGTTAACTTTTTTCCTCCTGTTTGATTATGTGTGTCTGTGTTTGTTAACTTTTTTCTCCTGTTTGATTATGTGTGTCTGTGTTTGTTAACTTTTTTTCTCCTGTTTGATTATGTGTCTGTGTTTGTTAACTTTTTTCTCCTGTTTGATTATGTGTGTCTGTGTTTGTTAACTGTTTTCTCCTGTTTGATTATGTGTGTCTGTGTTTGTTAACTTTTTTCTCCTGTTTGATTATGTGTGTCTGTGTTTGTTAACTTTTTTCTCCTGTTTGATTATGTGTGTCTGTGTTTGTTAACTTTTTTCTCCTGCTTGATTATGTGTGTCTGTGTTTGTTAACTTTTTTCTCCTGTTTGATTATGTGTGTCTGTGTTTGTTAACTGTTTTCTCCTGTTTGATTATGTGTGTCTGTGTTTTGGAACCATGTAAGTGAATGCTGAGTGAGGGATTGAGTTGGAAACTCAGGAGCAGTTTTTAGAAGGGATCAGCAGAAGTGATTTCTGAAGAACTGGGGTCTGACAGTGCAGAAACAGAGGAATTTGAGTTATAGGTTTGGTGCATGGATTTGGCAACCCTGATGTGAAGGAGGAGAAGATGCTGTCCAGTTTGGTAGCTATCAACCCGCAGCTGATGTGTGATGGAGTCTACCCCCTGCGTTTTAGCTTCGCTCGGTGGTGGAGAAAATAGTCGTCATAGTCCACTCCCAATTCAGCAGAGGGCTGTCTCTCAGCACCTTCGCACATCAGCTGCAACGAACTTCACAGGCCCAGATAGAAGAAGAAGAAGCAATCCTGATGTGAAGTGTAAAGGTCTTCTGGTCAAAAGCCTAGTCTTTGGCAATAATCTGGAATTTCTCTGTCCCCTTTTTGATAGTTTGTGAGGTATAATAGTTCTTTTCCGTATGTCGTATTGAATCCTTCATCGAGATAGAGGTTGGTCATAACTATATCCAAAATATTTAAGCCTTTACAGTCACACACACACACACACACACACAATAAATAAAAAACTGGCATGTGTGATACATCGTGGAGTAAAGAACATTTTTTTTTTAAATTGCAGAAATGAAGATGAGAAATCAAAATCAGTATAGTCCAAATACTGACTTTCTGACAAGATACAATAGAATTGCTGGAAACAGCAATGACTTTACTGTATTTTCAACAGATCTTCCAGGTAGGTGCAGATTCCTGACTCTTGACATATAGGACAAAGTTGTAAGCATACAGTTTGTATGTTCATATTTGTGCACATGCACCATATATGCAGTTTTTTAAAAGCATTGATTGGAAATTTATCCAGAAGATAGGTTTAAAATCAAGCTTAGCTAGTTGTAGGTGGCTCATTGCTGACTTCTTGGAAGAAAATTTTATATATATAAAAGGAAGAACTAAACACAGAACTTGTTAATGAAAAAGTATTCTATTTACCAACTTTGGAGTCCCTCACAGCCTTCATGTCTCTGGAATGAAGTTATTTTTTATATGCTTGTGGATGTGGTCATCATCCGTTATTGTAAATATTCCACCCCCGCTGTCAAAATTTTTAAAAATGAAATAACTGAGTCTGTTTAGTTTTGTTCCATAGTTTGGAATCTGTAATTTTTAAACTGGTGTAAATATTAAAAGTACATGTCATTTCATTGTAAACATGGGAGCTGCATTATTTGATTACAAAAATGTTCATGTGGTTTTGCTGTTAGTTGGTGGCCTAGAGTTCAGTAAATTATGAAAGATTCTTCTTTTTCAGCTTTCTGAGCCATTAAGGCTCATTGCTGCAGATAAAGTTTGACTCCATTCCTCTCTATTTATAATCTTCTAACTCCATTTGGTGACGCCCAATTTCTTTTATATCCTCTTCTATGTTGTCTTTCCGTTTCTGTCTTGGTCTACCCCATGGTCTTGTTTCCCTCATCTCTTGTGCATACATCATTTTCGTTTGTTCTCTTCCATTCTTTCTACATGGCCCAACCAGCATAGTCTGTTCAGTTTCAAGACATTTATAATTCGTTGGGATTTAAATAAACTGTTCAGTTCAGCATTTTTTCCAACTCTTCATTCTTCACTGTTGGTATCCTTTATGGGGGTCAAAGATTCTTCTTAGAATCTTGTTCTCAGAGATTAGCAATTGTTGTTCATCTTTCTTGTACTCCACATTTCTGATCCATACATAATGGCTGGTCTTATTATAGTTTTGTAGATTGTTATTTTGGTGTTTTGTGACAGGATTTGGATTTTAACAGGTGTTGCAAGGCAAAGTATATTTTATTCCCTATCTGTACTTTGCTTTTAATTTTCTCGCTTACTATGTTGCTTCTGTTGAAGATTGTGTCTAGATATTTGTATGTTTCTGCTTTCCTAATGATCATATCTCCAACATTTATATAATCTGGTCTCTTGACATCTTCATATACTTATCTTGGTTAAAATGAAAATTAATGAAAGATTCTTGCTCTCTGGAAGTAAAGGAATGAGAATAGATCTGCTCTACCTTATTAGAATTGTGAGTGAATGTGACTGTTTCAAAGGCACATTACAACTCGTGTTTATAGAAATGAACTTTGACTTTCTGTCATGATTGGTAATGGACAGGGGAAAAACTTGTTTCCCCATTGCGATGGAGCATGCCCTTGGATTTAAGACATAGCCCTGTCATACCATTGAATTGTCTGGGGATATGATGTTGGTAGGCATATTTTCTTTGATATGTTACTACATGACAGGTTGATGTGGTCAGCATTATGCCTGGTTGCCTTTTCCTTCACATCACTAGGAGCAAAGAGCCTGTTTCTACAGTTGGATGACTGGGGAACCGCCATCTGGACTTGAACCATTAACCCCATCTTGGGAGATAAGTGGCACACTAACCACTATGCCACTCCTTGGATGTGAAGCAAGTTCCTTTATTCTACTCCACGTCTGAGTTCTTGTCTGAGATCAGAGAACTTAACTGATATGCTGACTGCAAAGAATCTTGGAAGTTTAGTGCCTGTAGATAGATAAAAAACCAGGACCAGTGACATAATAGAAGTACAGCACATGAGCTGACATTACATGAGAGTTGACATTACACATCTCATCATAACTGTTGGGAGATTGAAAGGCAGAATTGATATCAGTTCAGCTTCTTGGAGTGAAGGGATTGAGTTATAGCCACACTATTATGTGACTACCTTTAATCAGGATTCTCGCTGGTGCTACAGACTTTGTGTACCATGCTAATACCCTTCTTCAGAAGAGAGAGAAGTATCGGAGCAGCTGTTATTTGTCCTGAGTTCAGAAATTATGATGATTTTTAGCATCACATCATTTGTTTTATCTCTGGCATCCAGAATAGACATGCTTTTTTTGCATTTATCTGATATTTTTGTCTGGTGTCCAAGCCCCTAAAAATGCGTGATTATCAGTTTTAAGGTTCTTCTTATAATGTTGGTAATTAAAAATGGATAAATTCAGGCTTCTGTTACTGACAGGTTCACGAGCCTATGTGGGTGGAAGCAGCAGTCACGACAGACAGAACCAAGCAGCCATGTGCATTCAGGCAGCATATAGGGGACATAGTGTCAGGCAGGCCTTGAATTGGGAGTTACCCAGTGGTCAGACTTTTGGACAACGACTTAAGGGCATAAAGGTGAAGATTGATCTCATAGCTTTCTTTGTTTTATTTATCTGTTTGTTTGTTTGTTTGTTTCTTACTTTTCCAGTTAGGGCAGAAGATATTAGTAACTTGCCATCTGTCTGAATATATTTAATACATGTTCTTGCTTATGAATATCTTTGCTCAGTGATATTTTCCTGTCAGAAATAACAAATTATGTTTGTGTATTTGTTTGATGGTAAACGTCCATGTGTATGATTGAAATGTTGTGGGCCGGTCCTTCCTTTTCAAATTAGCATTATTTTAATTGTTAGAGTTTACTGTATATTTGAATACTTCCCTTTCTATCTTGTGACCCAGCTGCCACTTCTCTCTGTTGAAATGATTTGCTAGACTTGCAGTCATGGTTATGGGTGTAAGTGTAGTAGTTCCATGTGAGTATATTGTGTATAATCAACAGGACAGTCGTAGTAAATGTGAGGATGATGATGGTGCCTCAGAGTTGACAGAAACATCAACATTCAGTGAGGTCACAGCAACTGAAGAATCTGATGTCAGCATGTCTAGAAATGTGGTAAGTGTTTGTTTTTGGTTGCGTAGTTTGTGTTAGCTTGTAGTGCCGTTATCAGATATTTCAGAATACTGCCTTGTAGGTTACATCCTTTACATGGAGCTGGAGGAGAAAGCTGCACACAATTTCTTTTTCAGCATTCGAGGAAGTTTGGTCATTCTAAATCTGCAGCCCCGTCATCCTGATGAAGTCCGCTGTCTTATCTAGGTCTGAGTGGGAGCCCCATAGCTTTTCTTTCAGTTCCTCTCCCATGAACTAGATCTGTGTGTGGAGGTTTGAGTGGGGTGGACAGGTTTGTAGAATCAGTGTGCCACCTGTCTTGATTTGGATATCAGCTTTGTAGCTTTCAGCTGACTTTCAGCAGCCTTCAGGTTTCTGTCTGTCCCTCATGTGATTTGAACTGGCTCAGTGTTGCAGTTTTCCTCTTGAGATGAATGCAGCCATGATGTGAGCCGGGATTGCTGCATGACCATTTTTTATAGCATCGTGTATCCTGATACTCCCATGCTGCACCATTTTTAGACTAAAAAAACTTCGTCTTTGGCAGCCTGGGTAACCTCTTGTTATCGATAATGGCAGTACTTATCTGGGCATCCCTGTCCAAGCACCTACCAGAGAAAAGGCCCCACTGCTTAAACAAAAATCACATGGATCACACACAGAGTCATTAGACATGGTGTAATCCATATCACTTTCACAAGCTTATATGTGTGGAAGCAACAGTCATGACAGTCAGAACAAAGTGGCTGTGTGTGTTCAGACAGGTAGCATTTAGGGGCCATAATGTCAGTCAGCCAGGCCTTGAATTGGGAGTTACCCAGTGGTCAGAAGGGGAGGCTCAGCCTGTGATGAAAATGTGAACAATTGTTAATAGAAGGCACAGATGCCATCTGTACAAGCTGCCAACCACAACAGGAAGTCACAGTACACTACTGGTGTAAGACATGTACTTTCATTCCCAAGTAAACTCGTGTCACATGTGAGACTAGGACAGTTAAGTAGATAGGTGAGATAGGAATTGGAAACAACAAAAATATGGTTAGACAATTTACCATGGATAGCCAGAAAAAAAAATATCAAGTTCTCATTTATGGTGCAGAACATCAAAAGCTAATTAATTTTAATTCTAGAAGGAAAAAAAAAAAAGAAAAAAATATTTGGATTTCACACAAGAAACCAGAAGAACCGGACGATCACTGGAAAACATGAAGAAAGAGGAAGGAGCTTAATAGAATAGTAGTGGTCTTATAATCTTTGGGTTGTTTTGAATAAATATTCAAGATTTTGTATAATATTTTTCTTAAGACATATTCATGATTTTGGTTAGAATTTAAAAAAAATTTTTGTTTCGTTATCAGGGCAGAGAAAACAGACACCAAAAGGAGGCAGAAGCAACTAAACATGGCAAACCTACACTAGCTACTTACAAGCCCTCGTCTCCCTACACATGGACAGAACCAAGACCTGACCCATACAGTGTCATGAGTGTTTTCTGTCGGCAAAATCGATATTTGGCTGCAGGTAAATCAGAGCAGTTTTACAACTCTTTTCCTATTCATTTATTAAAAAGTAATAATCCCTATAAAGTCCGTTTTCTTTTTTTACTGGTTTCATTTTTGTTTGTTTATATTTGTGTTATATTTTGCACTGTTTATAGATTCTATTTGTTTAGTAAAATTTGTAACAATTTTACGTATAAACTGAAACCTGAAACAACTTGGATAAATTATTTTTTGCTTACAAATAATTAGCACTGAAAGTTGGTTTATAAACTGAGCCATTTGTGTGAAACTTTGACAAATGATTAGAATAACAGAACTGAGTTGTCCAAGAAGTTAACTGTCATAGAGCGGTTACTTCCTTCGAATGCATGAATTTATAAAAGCTTGTTATCATATTTTCACTCATAACATTAGACTGTGAGGAAATCTGGTCTACGGTCAGAGGGGTAAAAAAAAAAAAACCAACCAAACTGTCAGCCGCGGCATTTACACCTCCCTCACAGACTTATATCAGCCACATGATGAGAAAAAACAGTCAGAGAATCCCAAACCAAGCTGTCATATGGGGCGCAACAGGACCAAGAAAACAAGGTCGGCCACATGAAACATTGTTGAGAGAGACCAGACTGGTGGGCATAAGATCCCATGGTGCAGGAAACGTTAAAACATAGTGAAATACATGTACAATGTGAGCCCTTTGTGGTGTTTAACAGCATGAGAAGGCTAACATAATATGGTGTATTATGGGGTAGAAGTTGTGTGAGACTGTTTACTTGGAATAATCACCATGGTGGGTGCAGGCTGGGATTTTAATTTTCCAGGAAATACAACTTCTGTAACATGAACCCGTGCTCTCTAAATGAGAAATTGGTGTTCAGAGTGAACAGCCACACCATCAGGTTGTGGGAGTAAAATTGTGTGTGTGCGTGTGTGTGTGCATGCGTGTGTGTGCAGCTCCTTGAGTATTTCATGATTTGTAATGCCCTTCAGGATCGAGACATGCGGATATGCCTTTCCCATCCACAACCTCTGTCATCACTACGGCGACTTCAGCAGCAAAAACTGCCCATATCGCCAGTATGGACCTCACTTCAATGAAGGTATGATGTGAATTTTCCTTTTTTTTTAAAATCCCATTTATTACACTAATAATCAGGAATCTTTTGTTTCTCTATTGTTTTGCATGCATATTCATTAATATTCTGTTCATTCTTTCACTTTATCATTTACATTCACATAATCTCATTTGTCCTCATATTTTGATACATAGGTTCAATAAGTTGGTTTGACATAAAACAAGGGGTCCGTCAGGGTGCATATTGTCACCCTACTTATTTAACTTGTATACTGAAAATATAATGAGGAATGTTAGAGAAGATGTAGACAAAGAATATTACGATGCCATAACAGTTGGAGGTTATGAAATACCAGAGATTAGATATGCTGATGACACAGTATTGCTGTCCACAACACAAAAAGGAATGGAAAAACTAATTATGTCAGTCCGCAAGAACAGCGAAGAGCAGAACCTCTATCTTAATGCAAAGAAAACTAAATTGATGACAACTGACAAAACAAACAAGGCAACTGAAATATGTATCAATGAGGAAAAACTGGAAGAAGTGGAGAGTTTTGAATATCTTGGATCACTACTAACTAATAATGGAGATACAATGAAGGAAATTAAAAGGAGGACATCTATCGCTCTTCAGAAAGTAAAACAAATAAAGAATCTGTGGAGAGGAGCAGACAGAACCACAAAAATAAGATTTTTAAGGGCATGCATCTTTCCCATCGCAACATATGCCTGTGAGACCTGGACACTTAACAAAACAGCTGAGAAACATATAAATGCCTTTGAATGTAAATGCTACAGAAGAGTTCTCCAAATATCGTGGACACAAAAAAGAACAAATATATCTATACTACAAGAGCTTAATATTGAAGAAGGCTGGCTAGTGAAGAGGATTAAAGAGAGAAAACTGAAATATTTTGGACACATTAAACGTCATGATAATTTAGAGAAGACTGTATTGGAAGGATACATAATGGGAAAAAGAAAAAGAGGAAGACCAAGACGAAGATGGCTGCAAGACATCGTTGACGATCTGGAAATGAATGCAACAGCAGCAGGCCATCTTGCTCACAACCGAGAGGCCTACAGGAGTGCTGTTTGGGAGGCAAAGTTCCGCAAGGGACATGCAAATGAATGAATGATGTGAATTTTCCTTTTTTTTTAAAATCCCATTTATTACACTAATAATCAGGAATCTTTTGTTTCTCTATTGTTTTGCATGCATATTCATTAATATTCTGTTCATTCTTTCACTTTATCATTTACATTCACATAATCTCATTTGTCCTCATATTTTGATACATAGGTTCAATAAGTTGGTTTGACATAAAACAAGGGGTCCGTCAGGGTGCATATTGTCACCCTACTTATTTAACTTGTATACTGAAAATATAATGAGGAATGTTAGAGAAGATGTAGACAAAGAATATTACGATGCCATAACAGTTGGAGGTTATGAAATACCAGAGATTAGATATGCTGATGACACAGTATTGCTGTCCACAACACAAAAAGGAATGGAAAAACTAATTATGTCAGTCCGCAAGAACAGCGAAGAGCAGAACCTCTATCTTAATGCAAAGAAAACTAAATTGATGACAACTGACAAAACAAACAAGGCAACTGAAATATGTATCAATGAGGAAAAACTGGAAGAAGTGGAGAGTTTTGAATATCTTGGATCACTACTAACTAATAATGGAGATACAATGAAGGAAATTAAAAGGAGGACATCTATCGCTCTTCAGAAAGTAAAACAAATAAAGAATCTGTGGAGAGGAGCAGACAGAACCACAAAAATAAGATTTTTAAGGGCATGCATCTTTCCCATCGCAACATATGCCTGTGAGACCTGGACACTTAACAAAACAGCTGAGAAACATATAAATGCCTTTGAATGTAAATGCTACAGAAGAGTTCTCCAAATATCGTGGACACAAAAAAGAACAAATATATCTATACTACAAGAGCTTAATATTGAAGAAGGCTGGCTAGTGAAGAGGATTAAAGAGAGAAAACTGAAATATTTTGGACACATTAAACGTCATGATAATTTAGAGAAGACTGTATTGGAAGGATACATAATGGGAAAAAGAAAAAGAGGAAGACCAAGACGAAGATGGCTGCAAGACATCGTTGACGATCTGGAAATGAATGCAACAGCAGCAGGCCATCTTGCTCACAACCGAGAGGCCTACAGGAGTGCTGTTTGGGAGGCAAAGTTCCGCAAGGGACATGCAAATGAATGAATGAGGTTCAATAATATTTTTAATCATCACATCTTAACATTCAGTAACATTAAGCAGGATCTTTTTCTTTACATTTTAAAATCTTTTGTTGTAGTGTTCATAAATTTATAATATTTTGTGAGTTTTTAATCTGTCTAAAAATGCTGGTGTTATTTTGGGGAATCCTGTATTTGATTTTTAGAAATATTCTCTAATTTCCACTACCAAGGCAAATATAACAATCCCTTACATTGTTATCCCAGCTGTGTGGTTAGGCTGTTTGCTAGAATACATTGTAGAAAGCAGAATAAAGACTTAGCCAGCTTTAGTTTGCCGAGGAAAATAGAGAGAAGACTTAGCCGGCTTTAGTTTGCTGAGGAAAATAGAGAGAATACTTAGCCAGCTTTAGCTAGCTGAGGAAAATAGAAGACCTAGCCGGCTTTAGTTTGCTGAGGAAAATGGAGAGAAGACTTAGCCGGCTTTAGTTTGCTGAGGAAAATGGAGAGAAGACTTAGCCGGCTTTAGTTTGCTGAAGAAAATGGAGAGAAGACTTAGCCGGCTTTAGTTTGCAGAGGAAAGTAGAAGACTTGGCAAGCTTTTGTTTGTTGGGGAAAAATAGAGGCTTGACCAGCTTTAGTTTGCTGGGGAAAATTAAATAGAGACTTGGCCAGCTTTAGTTTGCTGAGGAAAATGGAGAGAAGACTTAGCTGGCTTTAGTTTGCTGAGGAAAATGGAGAGAAGACTTAGCCGGCTTTAGTTTGCTGAGGAAAGTGGAGAGAAGACTTGGCCGACTTTAGTTTGCTGAGGAAAGTGGAGAGAAGACTTGGCCGACTTTAGTTTGCTGAGGAAAATGGAGAGAAGACTTAGCTGGCTTTAGTTTGCTGAGGAAAATGGAGAGAAGACTTAGCCGGCTTTAGTTTGCTGAGGAAAGTGGAGAGAAGACTTGGCCGACTTTAGTTTGCTGAGGAAAATAGAAGACTTAGCCAGCTTTAGTTTACTGAGGAAAATAGAGAGAAGACTTAGCTGGCTTTAGTTTGCAGAGGAAAGTAGAGAGAATACTTAGCCAGCTTTAGCTAGCTGAGGAAAATAGAAGACCTAGCCGGCTTTAGTTTGCTGAGGAAAATGGAGAGAAGACTTAGCCGGCTTTAGTTTGCTGAGGAAAATGGAGAGAAGACTTAGCCGGCTTTAGTTTGCTGAAGAAAATGGAGAGAAGACTTAGCCGGCTTTAGTTTGCAGAGGAAAGTAGAAGACTTGGCAAGCTTTTGTTTGTTGGGGAAAAATAGAGGCTTGACCAGCTTTAGTTTGCTGGGGAAAATTAAATAGAGACTTGGCCAGCTTTAGTTTGCTGAGGAAAATGGAGAGAAGACTTAGCTGGCTTTAGTTTGCTGAGGAAAATGGAGAGAAGACTTAGCCGGCTTTAGTTTGCTGAGGAAAGTGGAGAGAAGACTTGGCCGACTTTAGTTTGCTGAGGAAAGTGGAGAGAAGACTTGGCCGACTTTAGTTTGCTGAGGAAAATGGAGAGAAGACTTAGCTGGCTTTAGTTTGCTGAGGAAAATGGAGAGAAGACTTAGCCGGCTTTAGTTTGCTGAGGAAAGTGGAGAGAAGACTTGGCCGACTTTAGTTTGCTGAGGAAAATAGAAGACTTAGCCAGCTTTAGTTTACTGAGGAAAATAGAGAGAAGACTTAGCTGGCTTTAGTTTGCAGAGGAAAGTAGAAGACTTGGCAAGCTTTTGTTTGTTGGGGAAAAATAGAGGCTTGGCCAGCTTTAGTTTGCTGGGGAAAATTAAATAGAGACTTGGCCAGCTTTAGTTTGCTGGAGGAAAATGGAACAGAGACTTGGTCTGCTTTAGTTTGCCGGAGAAAATGAAGCAATTTAGCCAGCTTTAGTTTGCTGACTGGTAACTGTCTCATCACCCTGGCACAGTGATATTTTTGTCTGTTCTTATGACATTCAAGAAAAAAATAATGTGTAATCCTGTTTTATATTTATAAAATGTGGTAAAATTTGTATTTGTCTTCCCAGGAACCTATGATTATAACTACTGAGCATGTAGTACACGGTCACACACCCAGTGGCCAGCCCATCATTGCAAAGACTCGTTACACACGAGTGGAAGCAGTTGTTAGTGAGAAGGCTGGTAGTGGTATGCAAGGAGACGGATGGAATAATGTCGTAAGTGATGACAGTGTATCTGCTTCGGAATCTTCTGTGATGCTGCCCTCAAAGCATTCCCGTCTTGTGGACACAATGTTTTCAAGGTGAGGGTTTTCTTTATTTCACATAACGAACTTTTGATGTAACTTTTATTACTGATATTTGTAGTTGAGGGTGTCTGATAAAGAAAGAAGTTTACTTTGCTGATGCATGTTATATAAAGCTGTTTCTGAGAATTGCTGATGCTACTTACACGTAGATTTATCATTCAGAGATTGTTTTACACTCCATTCTCAAGCTCCTCTGCATGATTGTAATGGATTTCATTTGTTTCATACTCATACAAGGGTATATAAAGTGCACAGTGAACAGTGAAATATTTTATTGCAAACATACATGTTCAGTTATTTGCTGTTACTTGCTGGGCACTATTTGTAAGTAGATTCATTAACATTCATGGTGGTAACAGCTGATGATTGCTTCTTCATTTTGTGCAGTCCTTGGTAGTTTTGATGAGATTAATTTTTTTTAAAATTTATTTTGATATCAGAACTACTTTCAATATAGGCTGAATGTTTCACTTTGAGATAAAGTGTGAACAGCAAGAATAAAGCGAATCTGTGCTCTTGAAATTTATCACAGGACAGTTATAACATCAGTGTATTATCTTCTTGTTTTTCAGACCAGAATCTGGCTTAGGTCAGCTGGGCAGATGGCCAAGTGAAAAGTCCGAGGGCACTGAAAAGACATACACTTACTCATTTGAAAGGTAAGTTTTGTGTGGTTTTTTTTTTTTTTCCAGCAAAAATAATTGGCTTCATCATGAAGTGACACTCGGGTTGTCAGTAATTTCTTTTTGTCCCCATTGTCATCAGTTCAGTGTGTGTCCAAAACGTGAACAGTTATGAGGTCTTTCTGTCAGATGTTTTGATGGTTTTGAAGTAGTTTAACTTCATCTGTACAGCAGGCTCTTAAAGTAAAAGCTCTTGATATTGCTTCTGTAGGGCCTATCCTATCCCATTCTATCTGGATTTTTCTGGTTTCTTCATGCGGCCTCTGTTTTCTGCAGTTTTTTCCCAATAAAGTTGAGTCAGTGTATCTACAGTGTTATCTTCAGACAGTTGTTAAGCTTGTCTCTGTTTCATGTTGTACAGATTGAGACAAAAGTCGTAGACCATAGGGATTTAGGTTTTAAATAAAGTGATACTATCTGGGCCAATGTCACAGCTCTTTATTGTTGATGTTATCTGGCCATCTAATCTGAAGGATCTTCCTTAGGCAGGTGTTAACAAAGGTCTGCAATCTCTTGGTACTTTTGGCTGATGCTGTCCATATTTCTGATTCATACAACAGGACCAATTTGACATTTATGTTGAACAATCTAAATTTTGTTGTTAGGGATATTCCCTTGTCCTTCCAGATGTTTATCAGCTGTAGAAACAAATAAAATAAATAGTATAATAAATATATAAATATATACATATAAATATATAAATAAATAAAAGAAATAATTGGAGAGCCCTTGTTGATGGCCTATGCTCCAGATAGGGGTAACAAAGGCATGGGTGGATGGATGGATCTGGGCCACTGATTACATTTATCCCTATGATGCATGACTTTTGCCTCACCTGTATGTTGTTTTGTTCAGTGTCGGTTGGTGATGTGAGACACAAGAAGCTGATTAGTGTCTGCATGTAAGCTCAGTCTTAAACACCATAGAGCACCACAGAGCATGTGGAGGAATTGTGCTGTAGTTCAGTAAAGCATGTGGAGGAATTGTGCTGTAGTTAGTTCAGTAGAGCATGTGGAGGAATTGTGCTGTAGTTCAGTAGAGCATGTGGAGGAATTGTGCTGTAGTTAGTTCAGTGGAGCATGTGAAGGATTTGTGCTATAGTTAGTTCAATAGAGCATGTGAAGGATTTGTGCTGTAGTTCGCTGAGTAAAATAAAATAGAGTACACTAAGTCTCCATCTGGACTTTTAAACAGTAGATCATGTGGAAGAATTTTGCTGTAGAGTAGTACAGTTGAACACGCAGAAGAATTGTGCTATAGTATAGTACAGTAGAACATGCAGAAGAATTATGCCATGGTATAGAATAGTAGAACATGTAGAGGAATTGTGCCATAGTATAGTACAGTAGAACATGTAGAGGAGTTGTGCCATAGTATAGTAAAGTAGAACATGTAAAAGAATTGTGCCATAGTATAGTAAAGCAGAACATACAGAAGAACTGTGCCATAGCGTGGTATAGTAAAACATGCAGACGAATTGTGCCATAGCCTAGTATAATAGAACATGCTGAGAAATTGTGCCATAGTATAGTACAGCAGAACATACAGAAGAACTGTGCCATAGCTAGTATAGTAGAACATACAGAAAAATTGTGCCATAGCCTAGTATAGTAGAACATACAGAAAAATTGTGCCATAGCCTAGTATAGTAGAACATGCCGAGAAATTGTGCCATAATATAGTACAGCAGAACATACAGAAGAACTGTGCCTTAGCATAGTATAGTAGAACATACAGAAGAATTGTGCCAAGCCTAGTATAGTAGAACATGCTGAGAAATTGTGCCATAGTATAGTACAGCAGAACATACAGAAGAACCTAGTATAGTAGAACATATAGAAAAATTGTGCCAAGCCTAGTATAGTAGAACATGCTGAGAAATTGTGCCATAGTATAGTACAGCAGAACATACAGAAGAACCTAGTATAGTAGAACATATAGAAAAATTGTGCCATAGCCTAGTATAGCAGAACATGCCGAGAAATTGTGCCATAGTATAGTACAGCAGATAACTTGAAGGAGTTCTGTTGTAATTAACTGTTATATAAGGAGCAAAAATAATCCTTATAATTTTTTTTTATTGTTGCTCAAAAATAATGTCTTGATAAAACTGTTTATCATCATTTCATTAACAGTGATGATGACAGGGTGTCTCCTTATAGCCAAGACAATGCTTCAAAGGATTTGTTAGCATCAGACTACAAGAGAGGAACATCTAATGTGCAAGAAACATATACCTCACAGAAAAGTGAAGAGGAGTCTAGATCTTCAAGATCAAAGGTTAGCTTTATCTTTGGTTACCAACTTAGCAGTTCATTATTTTCATTCTGAACCTTTAAGTAACCAGGCCACATGAGGCTTCCACAAGGGTTTTCCATGAATGCCCGTCCTTCACTTTTTTTTCTGCTCCTGCACAGGTGAGCACTCTGTTACTCAACATCTCTCTCACTTGTCCTTCTCCATGTCTTCTTTGGTCTACCTTTATTTCTGTTTCCTTGAAGTGTTCATTTTAGTGTCATTTTGGAAATGAGTTACCAGTGATCCAGAGTGCGTGCCGCAGCCATCGCCAGTGTTTTTCTGAATAATTGAAGTCCTTCATCTGCATTTCTGCCAGCAAGATGTTGTTTCTTATGGTATTTGGTCAAAATATTCAACCAATCCTATGTAAACATTTAATCTGGAAGGAATTCAGTTTGTTCTCTATAGTTTTGGTGGTTTTCCAGCATTCACTACTGTAAAGCAACATAACTTTGGTGTTACAAGGCACTTGAAACCACTGGCCGAACACTACAATAGATGGGGCACTTAGGACATTTCGGTTACGGCTGTCCTTTCTTGCTCTGATGGGAGAATTTGTGAGGTTTTAAAAAAATGGCCTAATTTTTTGTTTTTTTTTTGCTAGACTGTCTCCATCCACCAAGACTTAACTCCCAGTTCAGATTTATTTGACTCTCTCTCTCTCTCTGAACCTTAAGTGCCCAGGGCACATGGGGCTTCTGCAAGGGTTTTTCACAAATGCCTGTCCTTCGCCTTTTTTTCTGCTCTTGCCCAGGTGAGCCCTCTATTGCTCAACATCCTTTCTGTTGTTCTTCTCCATGTCTCTTTTGGTCTACCCTTACTTCTGCTCCCCTGTGGTGTCCATCTTAGTGCTATTTTTGGTAGTGAGTTGTCAGTCATTCGGAGCACATGTCCCAACCATCTTATCTTATATCTTATATCCTTCCCGTGCCGTTAAACGTCACATAGGGCTCGCAAAGTAGTTCGCCAATTTTTCCTGTCTTCGGTGAGTCTTTCAACCTCATCAAAGGATTTTATGCCTGTTAATTTGGCCTCTCTTAATAATGTCCTCTTCAGAGTTTCGCGCGGTCTGCCCCTTTTTCTTCGGCCTGTTGTGTTCCACTTGATAGCTTGTTTTGGGATTCTCTGATCATTTCTTCTCATCAAGTGACCAACATATGTCCATCTCCTTTTCCTGATCACCCATGAGACTGGTTGTTGTTCAGTCATCTGTCTTATCTCTGCATTGTTCTTGAATTCATTCCACTTGATGCCGAGTATTTTCCTTAGGCATTTGTTTTCAAAAGAGTCTAATTTCTTTTCTATTTCTTTAGTTGTTTTCCAGCTTTCACATGCATAAATGAGGGTGGATATTACATTTGAATTGAATAGTCTTAACTTGGTTTTTGTGCTTATAATTTTTGAATTCCATATGTTCTCAAGATTCTTGAAGATTGATGCTGCTTTTGCAATTCTGATCCTAACTTCCTTTCTAGTGTCACTATCCTGGTCTATGTAGCTGCCAAGGTATGCAAATTGATTGACTTCTTCAATATCTGTCCCTTCTATGTGTATTTTTCCATTTTGATTGATGGGAATTTTCATTATTTTTGTTTTGTCCTTGTTAATTTCAAGTCCTATTTTGTTAGCCAGTGAAGACAGGCTATCTGTTTTTTCTTGCATGAAATTCACATTATTACTGATAAGAGTTATGTCATCAGCAAAATCAAGATCTTCTAGTTGGATCCCATGTACCCAGTCAATACCTGTGTTACCTGTGCAGCATTTTTTCATTATGAAGTCTATTGTAATCCCAAAAAGTAAAGGAGACAGTATACATCCTTGTTTCACGCCTGTTTCAATCTGGAACCATTCACTCATCCCTTCTTCTGTCTTGACTGCACAACCATATCCATTGTATAAGTCCTTAATGATGTTGACAATTTTAGATGGTATTCCATATAGACATAAAATTCTCCATAATGAATCTCTGTGTATGCTATCAAATGCCTTTTTAAAATCTATGAAGTTCAGTATTAATGGTTTCTGCTTTTCAATATGTTCTTCAAGTATTATTCTGAGAGTAAAGATCTGGTCGAGACAGCTTCTCCCTTTTCGAAATCCTGCTTGTTCTTCCTCTCATTGCAGTATCCACTATATCTTTGAGTCTATTCAAAATGACCTTGCAAAATACTTTTGACACAACTGATATTAAGGTTACTCCTCTCCAGTTGTTACAGTCACTAAGGTTGCCCTTTTTTTGGTATTTTAACAATGATTCCTTTCTTCCAATTAGAAGGGACCTTTTCTTCTTTCCAAATCTTGTTAAACATTCTCTGTAGTTGTCTCATGTTGTCACTATTGATAGCTTTTAGCATCTCGGCTGTTATTCATCTTCACCTGCAGCTTTGTTGTTAGCCATTAAATTCACTGCTGTTTCAATTTCATGCAATTTAATTTCATCTAGGTTGACATTTAGCTGTGGGGCTGGTAAGTCAGTTTCAAGGTTTAACAATTCTTTTGGGTGTGGTCGATTGAGTATTTCTTGGAAGTGTTCAGCCCATCTTTGCTTTTGGTCTTTATTTGATGTTAATAGTGTTCCAGTTTTGCTAAGGATTGGTCTTTCTTTAGATGTAATAGTACCTGTTAGCCTCTTTTGTATGTTATATAAAGTTTTGCTGTCTCCTGTTTTTGCTGCTTTTTCTGCCTCTTTCGCCATATTGTCTATGTATTCTCTTTTATCCCTTCTAGCTGAACTTTTTACTTTCTTGTCTATGTCTTTGTATTTTGCTTTTGCCAAATCTCTTTCATGATCTGCTTTTGCATTCAACATGTCTAATTTGACTGCTCGTCTTTCATGTATATACTTCCATGTTTTATCTGATATCCATGCTTTTCTGTTTGGTTTTTCCAATCCAGCGCTTACTTTTGCTGCTGTGATTATGGCTGTGATTATCGCCAGCGTCTTTATTTGACTAATTGAGAGTTAATTTTCTAGTGATGAAGTTCCCAAGATGAACCTCTCTGTCTTTGTTCTCCACTGCTTGGTATCCAATTAAAGCAAGATTGACTAGTTAGAAGCCATGAACCTCTCTGTCTTTGTTCTCTACTTCTTGGTATCCAATTAAAGCAAGATTGACTGGTTAAGAGCCATGTTACAACACTCATTCTAAGAATGTAGAAAAGAGGAAGAAATCCCCATGCAGGAGGTGGATGGAAGTGATAAGAAAAACTTTAAATATCCCATTATACACAGCAAACCACTGAACCTTATGTAAAAGTCTGTTTGCCTCATCAATGCTGAAAGAGAGCAAGACAGGATGAATTCAGACAATTGAATATTCATTTTTAATTTCATGTTTCAGCCATGAAATGTTGACTTTGGAGGTTCTGTTGAAAATGTACATCATATGCGGTTAGCAGTGACACTTTTTTTTTGTTTTTGTTGTTCATTGGGCACAGGCGAGATCTGCTACGGGTTTAAAAGCTGAGGCATGGACTAAAGAGAAGCCAAATGTTACTGCTGCTGCTGCTGACGGCCACCATCAAAGTGAACTTACAGGTCGGCTCTCTCCCAACTCCCTGGCCAACAAATTCTCTGCAAATCTAAATTACCTGGAGAGCATGGAGGAATCCCTGCGGCAAGTCATCGGCATGGAAAGGGTTAGGTCTGTGGCTTTGGCCCAGCAAGAGACAATCTCCCTGGCACAGATTCTCAAGGTGAGCCATAAACTGGTTCTATTTCACACTATTATTTTGCATTTCTTTCTTTTGTGTCCAAGCGGCAGGCTGTGCTTCATCTGGATTGTAGCCTCTGGGATGGAGTCCATAGTTCTTTAAAGGTTTTCACAGCAATGTTAGATCTAGACCATGTGACCGGCTCTAGTCGTGTAGGTCTGCATGTGACAGAATTACCTGTTGCAGGATAGTCTGATGCTGCCATTGCAGGTGATGAGCTCAGCTTCATATAAATCATTCTACCTAGAATGTAAATTAAAAAAAGATTATGACACCATTGACCTAGAGTACTATGGAATGCTGATCTAGAGTTCATGAAAAATTGATTATGGGATTACAGTCTTAGACTGCTGTGAACTGTTTAAACAGTTTTATTTATTTATTTTTTTAATATTGAAAAAAGGGAAATAACTACACACACAGATTTGTTTCATGTAGGGAGTTTTGTATAATTTTAAACCGTCATGAATGCTAAAATTAGATGTTATTTCTCGTTGAAACATGACAACCATGATGAATGATAATAAAAATTGTTTGACTTTTTATGCAGAGTATGAACAAATGAACCATGTAAATGCCACAGAAGGACTGAATTTTGTCCTGGCTTTCTTCAGCTTGGCATGCCGCAAGTTAACATTTCAAGAGAGTGTCCAGTGGTTTCTTTTAACTTTATATTGTTTTTTAGCTGTAAGATCATTGTAAGTGATTCTCTGTATTCTTGTCACAACAGGCCAGGCAACAAGAACGTAACATAGACATGCAGAACTTACAGTTTAAAGCACAGCAGGAAGCAGAAGATGCTACGCAAGAACTCGGACATTTGAAAGCCAGACTAAGAAGGAGGTCCCCATCAGCTGGTAATAGTGTTAACTTTTTGTCTTTAGTGCATATCCACATCAGCTGGCAATTGTGTTAACTTTTTGTCTTTAGTGCATATCCACATCAGTTGGTAATTGTGTTAATTTTTATCTTTAGTATATATCTACATCAGCTGGTAATTGTGTTAACTTTTTTCTTTAGTGCATATTGCTAGTGTTAATTTTCTTTCCTATGTATGTCAGTAGTGTTAACTTTTTTCTCTGTGAGTCACTAATGTTAACTTTTTTTTTTTTCATTCTGTGTGTCAATAATGCTAATAATGTTAACTTTTTTTTCTGTGGGTGTCACTAGTGTTAACTTTTTCCTGTGTCACAGGTGTTAAAATTTTTTTTCCTTTAGAGCATACCAGAATTGTTGAATTTTTGCTACTGTCAATTTTACTGTTATACGTTAACCTTTACCTGCAGTCATACCACAGATGTTTATTGTTTTCAGTCAGTGTTGCAGCGAAATACAGAATTTTTTTTTTACTGTAGGTCATACCTCTGTTATTCTTTTCCCCTCATACATGTAAACAGTGTTACATTTTTCTCCAGGTATATCTCTAACACAAACAAGATGGCTCAGAATATAGTCAACCCTTAGAAGCATTCATTTCCATTTCCGCTCTTTTTTCCTCCCCCTCCACATTGGAATTTTCAAATTTCGGGATAATTGTGTATCATTAATTAAAACAGTCTGAGTATCAGACATTTCATTAGGACTGTTCATTTCTGTTTATTGAGAAACATAAGCTAGTTTTGATGGTGGCATTTCAGTTAGTTAAAACAAGAAGATTAGAATCATAGAACTTAAGCACTCTTTGATGATGGGACTGATAATTGTGACATATAAGATAGCTGTAAAACAGACACATGCTAGTTATGGGTTTTGCAAAGCATTATTTTGCTGAACAGCTCCTCCCATAGCTGATTCTATTACAAGAAGCCTGAGTGCTCAACATTTAGAATGCCTGCTCTGAGCATCACAGCTGACAGCTTATTTCCTAAAGTAAATATTAAGTACCTAGTTTCATCTAAGTTGCCCATGGCACATTGAGAGCCATGCTGGAACATGGTCCCTTTTGTCTTGAAAACTCAGTACAGTGATCATTTGTGATATTCCATTACACTCTAGTTTCAGATGTAGTGGTAGTGCTTTTTTTTTCAGTTTTTATTTTTAAAACTGATATATTTTCTTTTTAAAGATACAAAGTTCCCACATGTTTCCCCAGAATTGTTTTTAATTAATTGTTATCTGAGCTACTTAGTTCAGCCACTGGCCTGGTTGACACTTGACATTGTTTTATGCTAAGACCTAAAACTGTATGCATAGATCATGTGTGTTATATGAATTTCTACCTCTGGGTGTTTACATGTCTCTGGAACATGATGAACTGAAGCTGTGGACTCGCTTTTGTTGCTTCATACTAACTGGAAGCTGTGGCCATTTTCTTTTGCTCTGCATGAACACCACAAGGGAAGTCCTATTTCTGGTACATGTAACACAGAGAAATCCTAGCTTTAACTCCTATAACACAAGGGAAGTCCTATTCCTGGTACATGTAACACAGAGAAATCTTAGCTTTAACTCCTACACCACAAGGGAAGTCCTATTCCTGGTACATGTAACACAGAGAAATCTTAGCTTTAACTCCTACACCACAAGGGAAGTCCTATTCCTGGTACATGTAACACAGAGAAATCCTAGCTTTAACTCCTACACCACAAGGGAAGTCCTATTCCTAGTACATGTAACACCGAGAAATCCTGTCTTTAACTCCTACACCACAAGGGAAGTCCTATTTCTGGTACATCTAACACAGAGAAATCCTAGCTTTAACTCCTACATCACAAAAGAAGTCCTATTTCTGGTACATGTAACACAGAGAAATCCTAGCTTTAACTTCTAAATTAATTTCCATACTCTGCTAAAATAAATTTTGATGAGAAATTTTGGTAGAAAGAAACTGGAGGAAATTTAAAAATATGAGTTGCATTAGAAATGTGCTTCATTTCATTTTATTTAGATTTTGCTTAAATATTGTCTGAGCATTGACTGACATAAGTGTGCCAGATCTACAGGCGCTGCCATTGTTGTTTTAGAGTAAAAGAGTTAAGTTAGTCCAGAGTGTTAGAAAATAATCTGTAACATTATTAAAGATATGGTTTGTATGCGGTTTACTTTTCACTATTAAATCTGTTCTTCTCTAGTCTCTTCGCTCTTAGAGAATGAAGACAATCATCGCCCAGAATCAAAGTTGTACACAACTTCATTGTCTGGGAGATCTGTTTCTCATGTGGTAGAAAAAAAGGATGACCTGGCTCATTCACTGGGGAACGGACGAATCAAGCGTTCCACAGACACCACAGCTTCCACACCAAGGACATCAAGGTTTTAATTGTTCTCCTTTTAGTTAAGATTGTAAATGAGGATTCTGTGATCTTAAATTTGTTTTTAAGTATTGTGGGTGTTGGTGTATAAAGAAAACAGTGATCAGTGTGAGGTTGTTGATGTCATCAGATTGGATTGGATTCAGTGCCAGGATAAGATACAGTAAGAAAAAAGACAACCATTGAAAGATAATGGAAAATATAAATACATGCCCCAAAGACAGCCCACACTGAAAATTGATGAATGGAAGCTTAATAAAAGACCTAAACAGAAAACTCCAGCATGTATTAGTATAATAACTAAAAGTGAGATACCAGCTACCCTGAAGAGAATAATTTAGAAAAATGATACACATCCCACCAAAACACAGACTACCCATTTCCCCAAATTAACACCTGACTGTGTGCACTGGAGACTGTAGAATACTATCTCAAGGACTGGATTGAGGTGGTATACACAGTGAGGCATTATCCCTCCACTACAGTCTAAAAGTGAAAGCTATTTAAATTAACATTATAAATTTTGTCTTTAGAGACCAGAGTTCTACAAGAGTGAAAACAGCAGAAGATTCTAGAAATGATGTAGACAGTTCCATCAGGACAGCTTCAGATGCTGCTGCTGATGATGAGTCCAAGGCTGACAGTATCCCCGAAGACATTCCAGAAGATGACTCGTACAGCTTATCTTTCGATGAGTCTGTAACAGAGGTGTTGCCCTCAGAATCACATCGAAAGGAACTTAGAAGATGGAGTGGAGAGTTTCGATCCTCCAGTCCCCATGGTGGGAATTCGGGTATGTATCTTTTTTACTTTGATCTATGAATGAAGACAAGAAGTAAATGATGAATATGAATTAGACTAAGTGAGCAGTTAAAACTTGGATTGGATGTCAAAGTGACAGACTGAGTGTGATTAGTCTTAACAGCATAGAGTGCCATATTTATCAGTGTCAGTGTAAATTTTAAAAAAAAACACACACACACGCATGCACACACACGCGCATGCACACACACGCGCGCGCTGAATTTTGGTGTGATTTCAGTCCAGATTCTTATTCTTATTATCCTTTTTCTTCTCCTCATTATCCTTTTTCTTCTCCTCATTGTTATCTAGCTCATTCAAAAAAACAAAAATTGGGCTCTGTCACCAGGATGCTATTTTTTTTAACTATGGCCCTGAAGTTTTCTGTCCAAGGTCTGCTGTAGTCAGTTTGTAAAAATTCCTGTTTCCGTGCCATTCAGGTATATTGGGGAACAAAGTGTTAGGCCCGTATTTTCCATGACCTTTGGCACATGGAAGTGTGATGTGGTCAGTATCACACCTGGCTATTTTACCTTCCCAGATTTCTTTGGTACCAATTTTTAGAGGCTGGATGAACCACAAGACCTTTTCTGTGTGTGCCAGAAAAAATCCCACTGCTGGAACTGAACCCGGTACTACCAGATTAGCAAACTGACCGCCTAACCACTCAGCTAATGAGGCCGCCTAGTCAGTTTGTAAATCTTCAGATATTTAACACTCCAAAAGTATAAGTTTTGGCCTGAATCACTGGCATTTATCAATGCACATATTATGCTACATTGCTAAATTGTATAACAATACAGTGTTTCAGCTTTCTAGACTGAAAGATGATTGTTAAGAATCCATATTGTTTCCTTTTACAGATTATTCCAGTCACATAACGCCTTATGGGGATTTGAGCTCTCTGTTCTCAGGAGAAAACAGCTTCAACAGATTCACAGCAGACATGGTGAGGCAGATCATGAGAGAAGAGGAATACAGAGCACAGCATCAGGTATTGTTTGCTGTCTTAGTCATTTTTGTTCCTACCACTGACAGCAGTAAATTTCATTTAAGGCTGCTTGTGGTGCAGGCATAAGCTTTGTTGACATTGTTTTCACCGTAAAATGTTAATCAACAGTTATTTAGTACAGCCTATAGTATGACTTTAATTGACCACACCCAAAAGAATTGATAGACTTTGAAACCGACTTACCACTCCCATAACTAAATGTCAACGTAGATGAAATTATATTGAATGAAATTGAAACGGCAGTGAATCTAACGGCTAATAACAAAGCTGCAGGTGAATTTAAATTAACAGCAGAAATGTTAAAAGCTATTAACAGTGACAGCATGAGCCAGCTACAGAGAATGTTTAATAAAGTTTGGAAGAAGAAAAGGTCCCTTCAAAATGGAAAAAAGGAATCATTGTTAAAATTTAAAAAAGAAAACAAAAACGCAGCTTTAGGGATTGCAATAAGCATCAGTTGTGTCAAAAGTATTTTGCAAAGTCATTCTGAATAGAATTAAAGATATGGTGGATACTGCAATGAGAGAAGAACAAGCAGGATTTCAAAAAGGGAGAAGCCATCTTGACCAGATCTTTACTCTAAGAATAATACTTGAAAAACATATTGCAAACCAAAAACTGTTAACCCTGAATTTCATAGACTTTAAAAAGGTATTTGATAGCACACACACAGATTCATTGTGGAAAATTTTAAGAATATATGGAATACCATCTAAAATTGTCAACATCATTAAGAATCTCTACAACAGACATGTTTGTTCAGTCAGCAATGGAAAAGGAATGAGCAAATGGTTCCAGATTGAAACAGGCGTGAAACAAGGATTTATACTATCGCCCTTGCTTTTTACAATTGCCATGGACTTTATAATGAAAAAATGTTTCACAGGTAAAATTTAGCATTGATTGGGTACATGAGACTCAACTAGAAGATATTTATTTTCCAGATGACATAACTCTTATCAGTGACAATGTGAATTTGATGCAAGAAAAAATAGATACCCTGTCTTCAATGCCTAGCAAAATAGGACTTGAAATTAACAAGGATAAAACAAAAATAATGAAACTTCTCATTAATCAAGAGGGAAGAATATACATAGAAGGACCAGCTGTTGAAGAAGTACACCAGTTTGCATACCTCAGCAGCAATGTAGACCAGGATGGTGACACCAGAAAGGAAGTTAGAATTGCAAAAGCAGCATTGTCCTTCAAGAATCTTAAACACTTTAAAGTTATAAGCACAAAAACTCAGGTTAAGATTATTCAACTCATATGTAGTATCCACCTTCATTTATGCATGCAGAAGCTGGAAAACAATTAAAGAAATACTTGTAAACAACAAAATAGACTCTTTTGAAAACAAATTCCTAAGGAAAATACTCAGTATAAAGTGGAACGAATTCAAGAACAACGCAGAGATAAGGCAGATTAGTGAACAACAACCAGTCTCATGGGTAATCAGAAAAAGGAGATGGACATATGTTGGTCACATGATGAGAAGAAACAATCAGAGTATCCTAAAACATAACAGACCAAAGAAAAAGAGGTTGACCACGTGAAACTCTAAAGAGGAATTGTTAAGAGATGCCAGATTACTAAGCATTAAAGTTCCTTGATGAGGTTGAAAAGCTCGCCGAAAACAGGAAACAATTGGCGAACTACTGTGCAAGCCCTATGTGACATTTAACAACACAGGAATAATGTAAAATGTAAGATAGAGTGACTTAGTAATGGTATGTTTGGCATTGAGACATGCATTAAAATAACTTTAGTAAGCATAGTGACATAATATTCATTTTCAAATTAAAGTCTTGGCAGATTTGAGTTACTGTGTCCCCAGAGATGGTGCTTTTTGACATTTTTAGATATTTTAGAACATTTTTTTGGGGGGGGGGGTGAAGAATCTTTTGCTTTGGAAATGAGCAACCCATAGCTGACATGGTAGCGTCAAGGTAGACAAACCACAGCTGACCAAGACCTGTCCTGCCTCAGTGTCGGTACCCCCAGACCTAGCCTGGCTGACAGGACAGGAATCAGCATAGTCCCCACGGTGGTGGAATCTGTTTGCTTAGCCCCTGCTTGTTAGCTGCTCTCAGGTAGCTGCTGTGGCCCACTCCCAAGTCATGACAGTGCTACAAAGAACACTAGCCTACAGTTCCAGGGGGATGCAAGATGAGACAAGAATATCTTTTTAAATGTCTTTTTTCTTTCTTTCATAAAACTTAGAAAGTTGTACCTTGTTTGAAAAATAGGTTGTTCAGCTATATATACCCAGAATAGATAGCATAGAATGTTCACGCGTGGAAATAGTTGTATCTGAGATTGTAAAATTAATTTTTTTTAATGTAATTAAATCTCAGACTTTGCCAGCAGGAAGAATTATCAAAGAAACAAGAAAAGTTAAAATTTCATACCTTTTACTTTGTCTTCTGAAATAATCTGATATCTCACATTTATATGCAAAAAAAATAATCCAACTAAAACTCACAAACATGGTGAATATATGTAAATATATATAGTCTTGACTACATACTCACTGATCTAAAAAAAAATTCATAAAGATCATAGAAGTAATTAGAAATTTTGATCAAAGTGCTGATAAGGAGGAAAACCAAGAGGCGTTAAGGGAATGCTACTGTGATTACTTTTAAGCCTGTATAATATTGGTAATGACAGAGACAAAAAAAAAGTCTCAAAAGTAGGCTGAAGGTCAGCCTTCCAAATTTAAAAAGATTAAAGAAAATAAATTTACATGTGGCTTATGAGTTTTTTTTTGTTTTTTGTTTAAATGAGAGAAGCATCACGTAGTGCAGTAAATGTTTTATATTTACAGGCTGCTTTGTTGAGCTTGAGAGAGAAGGCCTTGAAAGAGAAGGCCAAGACAGAGCTGGCCTGGCTGCAGCAGCTGAAACAGAAACCACTTAACAAAGCTGCAGATGATGTTTACCCCAATCTTGAAAAGAGGGAGAAGAAAATCAAGAAAAATCTACAGAAACAGCAAGTGTGTGATGTTTTCATGTGTGAAATGTTTTCACCGATTTTTTTTGACAGTTGTAAATAGTGATAGTGAGCGACTGAGTGATAGTTTTACAAAAATGTAAAATGAAGAATCTGTGGCTTTTAAATAACAACAAGAGCAACCCAGTATTTAACCAGCATGCCTTTGTCAAAGACAACAGTAAAAAAACAAGAACATATAAATGCACACATACACACAAAACAGCACTTATCTGTCGTAGATTGGCCACAGTGAGGGTTTGCACAAAATATGACATAGTCAATCCTTGAGATAAACACAAACAGATGGAAAGGTGGAGGAGAAGACATTTGTGGTGAGATAAGCATCACAGCAAGTAATTTGTCTGGCAGAAAACCAAGAAACTGGTTGTTAAACACTGCCAGTTACCTACCAATGAAAATTATTTAACATTTTAGAGGGTTGAACATGTAGAACTGGGGCATGAGAATGGCATGTAAAAGTTGGGTGAATCCAGAAGCTTCGTTGGGAGTTCATTCCTGATGGACAGAGGAAGCCAGGTTGCAAATTAAGGTAGTTTACCTCTCATTGAAAGAGCAAGAATAGATGACATTAACGGAAATGTCTGATGTGCCTCTGTGGTCATGTTTATTGTGGTATCCAGCTACTTGTTTAACTCTTTCCACTCGCGTTACTTCCAAAACGTTCCTTAGTTTCCGATGACGCTGACATTTTGGGAAAGGGGGTCCTGGTGTAAAAATTATTGTACCGACTTAATTCCATGATCACCACGTGTGTATCACACATTAAAATAAGTGAAAATGAATGAAGATTCCATAAATGAAGTTATTTGTCATTAAAAAAAAAAAAAAAAAGAAAAGAAAAAAAAACACAACTGGTGGTGAAACAATGGAAAGATTTTTTGGTGCTAAAAAAATGTTAGGGCTGAGCAATAAAATCTTCTTTATACTTACCTTAATTGTGTCATAATCCAATATAGAATACATAGTCATTCAAATTTCAACTCAGAAAAATCAATATTTATGGATGTTTGTGACATCCAATAAATCTAACGGGTCTACAGATACGATAAACACATATAGTAATATAATTTAGTCGGTCGGTGTGACCATTCTACCACTCGATCTTGAAAAAAACTTGCATTTTATACTCTTATCATGATATCCAGCATGGCTTCCTTTATCAGGCATGCTTAAGCACTAGTTTAACTTTGGATTCAGAAGAGCTCTGACTGGTTAAATGAAAAATTACATCATGCTTTCAGTGAAAGAAACTCCGAAAACTTATAGGGCTGAGTCGGTGGGAGAGCACATACTACAACACGCCTTTTGGGACTGACGAGGGTGGAAACCAAGAAATGTGTTTCACATGATACGCTGGAAATGATTTAGTAATTGGAATGTGTTATAGGCAGATAATCTGGAGAAATTATGGGGAAAAAAAAAAAGGTAGATGATAGTTATCATTGGTGATAATTGTTTTTGTCTTATTTCAGACTGAGATACGTCGACTACAGGAGGCCAACAAGATTGCCAGCAAGGAGAGACAAATGTTGCTGAAACAGCATGAGAAGATTGCCAGGATAAAACAGAACACACAAGAGGTAACCTTTTGTGTTGTTTTTATATGAGAAAGGAGGTGACCTTCTTTCTTTTAATATAAGGAATAACATCTTGCTTTTTCTTAGGGAGAGAGTGGCCTTCTTATTCTTATATAGGGAGTGAAGCGACCTTCATAGATATGACCTTCTTTCTTATTCTTATATAGGGAATGAGGTGACCTATCATATTCTTATATAGGGAATGAGGTGACCTATCATATTCTTATATAGGGAGTGAGGTGACCTTCTAATATATTAGAGAGCAGGGTGACCTATCTTATTTTTATATGGGGAATGAGGTGACCTTTTACCTTATTCTTATATAAGGAATGAGGTGATCTAACTTATTCTTATATAGGAAATGAGGTGACATATCTTATTCTTATATAGGGTTGAGTTGGAGGTGACCTGTATTGTTCTAATGTAGGGAATAAAATGACTTTCTGTCTTGTTCTTATGTATTGAAGGAAGTGACCCGTCTTATTCTTGTATCTTACATCCTTCCCATGCCATTAAACATCACATAGGGCTTGCATAGTTGTTTGCCAAGTTCTCCTGTTCTTGGCGAGTCTTTCAACTTCATCAAAGGATATTATGCCCACTAATCTGGCTTCTCTTAACAATGTCCTCTTTAGAGTTTCATGTGGTCAATCTCTTTTTCTTCGGCCTGTTGTGCTCCACTTGATAGCTTGTTTTTGTATCTGTTTCTTTCATCACATGGCCTACATATATCCATCTTTTTTTTCTGATCACCCATGAGACAGGTTGTTATTTGCTCATCTGTTTTATCTCTGCATTCTTGAATTCATTCCACTTTATACCAATTATTTTCCTATAGCATTTGTTTTCAGAAGAGTCTAATTTCTTGTCTATTTCTTTAGTTGATTTCCAGCTTATGAGGAAATAAATGAGGGTAGATATCACATTTGAATTGAATAATCTTAACTTGGTTTTTGTGCTTATAACTTTTGAATTCATGTTCTCAAGATTTTTGAAGGACAATGCTGCTTTTGCAATTCTAATTCTAACTTCCTTTCTGGTGTCACCATCCTGGTCTATGTAGCTGCCAAGGTATGCAAATTGATTTACTTCATCAACAGCTGTTCCTTCTACATATATTTTTCCTTCTTGATTAATGAAAAGTTTCATTATTTTTGTTTTGTCTTTGTTACTTTCAAGACCTATTTTACTAGCCAGTGGAGACAGGGAATCTGTTTTTTCCTGCATCGATTGCATTGTCACTGATAAGAGTTATGTCATCTGCAAAATCAAGATCTTCTATTTGTGTCCCATGTACCCAGTCAGTGCCAATTTTACCCGTACAGCATCTTTTCATTATAAAGTCTATGGCAATTCCAAAAAGCAAGAGAGATAATATACATCCTTATTTCACGCCTGTTTCAATCTGAAACCATTTGCTCATTCCTTCTTCTGTCTTGACTGCACAAACATAACCGTTGTAGAGATCTCTAATGATGTAGACAATTTTAGATGATATTCCACATAGTCTTAAAATTCTCCACAATGAATCTCTGTGTATGCTATCAAATGCTTTTTTAAAATCTATGAAGTTCAGGATTAATGGTTTCTGCATTTCAGTATGTTCTTCAAATATTATTCTTAGAGTAAAGATCTGGTCAAGACAGCTTCTCCCTTTTTGAAATCACTTGTAGTACGTGAGCAGAAGTCTGTAAAGCTTGTTTGAATCCATAATTTGAAATAGCTTTATCTTTTATTGTTGTGCCTTCATTCAGTAGTGTGCCATGTTGTCATATGAAATCTCATATCTGCTCTCTTTGCAAGAGAAGCCAGATACAAGTATTTATCTCTCTTACAGCGTGTTTGTATGAACATTCTTCTTCTTCTTCTTCATTCGCATTGTCTGTCTATATCTGCAGTCCTGTCTCTTGGATAAATTTCACTGTTTTTTGTAATTCATGTATGGAACCATAGAGCTTATCTTCTTTAGTGGTTTCACTGGGCCAGTAATTATTTCTCAGTGTCTCATAGTTGATGCAGTTCTGGAGGATATGTTCCACAGTTTGGGGCACCTTGGCACATGTACATAGATTAGTAGTACCAACCTTAAACTTTGTATACATATGACTTCGGAGTCGGCTGTGTCCTGTTCGGAGACGGAAGATGGTGACTTGTTCCTTTCTGTTTAGCATGTGATAGTCATCATGTGGTGGTGTTTGTGGCTTCCTGTAGGTTTTTATCATGCTTTTCTTCTGATTATAAGTGATTGGTATGTCTGGTTGCTCCATTTCAGTGCCCTCTTTGGCCAGTTGGTCAGCTTTCTCATTGCCTGGTATCCCACAGTGGGAGGGAATCCATTGCAAAGTGACTCCATGTTGTAAGCCAATTTTTGACAAGGCATCCTTAAGGTCTGGTAGTTTGTTGCACTGAAGAGCCTCCAGTACTGATCTTGCATCTGTGAGAATTACTATAGGACATGTATCAATTCTGGAGTCTGATAGTTTTTCAACTGCAGCAATAATTACCCTAACTTCTGCATCAAAGTTGTTGCAGTATTTTCCAGTGGGTATGGAAATCTTGTGAATGGTGTTGTTTGGATATTCAATATATGCTCCTGCCCCACCATTCTTTATGGCATTATGTGCAGATCCATCTGTATACACACGTATCCAGGTGTCACATGGATATTTGTCATCTAGAACACTAAGTGTGGCTGTTGATCTTACAAGACTGCTCTGCATCTCACCATTCTGCACACCTTTCACTTCAGTCTGAATAGTTATTTGTCTATAATCTGCTTCTTTCCATGGTGTATGCTCTGGTACAGATGATAATGGAGCGACTACAGTTGGAAGGTCAGGTATCAGCTTATGCATACGCTTGGCCTGATGAATAAAGCTGCTTCTTTTAAGCCGTCCTAATGCCAAGTTATTGAATCTCTCCTTCAGGGGATGGCTTACAGAGCTAAGGAATTTTTCTCCCATGGTCATGACCTTTGTGTCTCTACGTTCCTTTAGCGGTTGAACACCAACTATTTTCTGCATTTCTACTATTGGTGTGGACCTCATGGCACCTGTGATAATCCGTAGTGACTGATTTTGAATGTATGAACATGAATGCATAAATACATGTGTGTGCATGTAGGAAATGCAATATTTTGTCTAATTAAGTAACAAGAAGTTGATGGCTTTACATATATAATGAATGAGAAAAGAGAAATTGATAACAGACTTAGAAATAACCCAGAAAGTGGGGAATTAATAACATAAGCAGCGGAGGAGGAGATGGAAAAAGCTATGGAAGGTTGCAGAGAACTGAGCAGTTCATCTGTCTAAAGTGGGCACACAACTCTTACTCATTTTCATAACCAAAGGGGAGACAACTCCAGACCTGTAAACCTCAGAAATACACACGAAAAGAAAAGAAAAAAAAAAGCACAAGGAAGATAGTATAAAAGGAAAAGGTGAACATGTGGAAAGACTTGAATGAATTGAGATGCTTGGTAGTCAGGATAAATCTGAGTAGAGGGAGGGATTTTATCTATACTTCAGTCCATTTCCACAAGATCTTTAAGAGGAAATATTGTAACTCAGACTGTCATATGTTTATCTTAAGTCTTATTTCCACCCTTTTCTTCTCTCCCCTTTCTTCTGTTATTTCTCCCCATCTCTGGCCTTTCTGGTGTGTAAAATCTCATGCATCCAAGTTTTAATATTTTCTTTTTAAACAATGAACATTGTTTACCAGTGGGAGAGTGTTTACCTGTGAAGCTTGTGATTTCTGAGTTCATGTCATTGGAGACTCTGTTTTTAAACATTTTAAACATGAATCTTTCATCCTTGGATATGTACACACAGTGGTTAGTGATAACAAGTAGGTTTTTGAGAGATTCTGATACTGATACGATTGTATTTTGTTTTTATTTCATTGCTGGGTCAAGAACACCAGCTAGTGAATTGCCATAGATATATTGTTTAAATCAGATTTTTAAGGGCATGCATCTTTCCCATCGCAACATATGCCAGTGAGACCTGGACACTTAACAAAACATCTGAGAAACACATAAATGCCTTTGATTGTAAATGCTACAGAAGAGTTCTTCAAATATCATGGACACAAAGAAGAACCAAATATACCCATAGTACAAGAACTTAATATTGAAGAAGGCTAACTAGTAAAGAGGATTAAACAGAGAAAACTGAAATATGTTGGACACATTAAACATCATGAGAATTTAGAGGACTGTCTTGGAAGGATACATAATGGGAAAAAGAAAGAGAGGAAGACCAAGGCGAATATGGCTGCAAGACATCGTTGATGATCTGCAAATAGATGCATTAGCAGCGGGACATCTTGCTTACAACTGAGAGTTCCACAGGAGAGCTGTTAGGGAGGCAAAGTTCCGCAAAGGATTTGCAAATGGCTGACTGATATTGTTTAAAAAAGACTTCCATAGGGGTCATGTCTTTTATTAGCTCATAGCCTCATCACTTATGTGGATCTGAGTTTCAAATTGCTAAAGTTGACTGCTAGAAAGGTAGTCTGTAGGAGAAAAGAGTGCAAAGGTCACTCTTTGGGGACATCCACAAGTGTAAATAGCACATGGTTACTATGAGAAATGTAAAGATGATGCTTATTGTTATCAGGTGTGATGTGTTCCTTCAAAAAGCATTTAATGATTTTTTTAATGTTGTTTATGAAACCCTATAGCCGTGTTTGATAAAGCCATCTATTAATTCCCTATAGCCTGATGAGCCTTGTGCTTTTTTTTTTTTTTTGTAGGTACAAGTTGATATGACATTTTGTATACAATGTCAGTTTTTGCTCACACGGATTTTCATCATTTCAGAATTAGCCTGATTTTAACCGTATCAAAACTGTTCACATATTTGTTCACATTGGTGAACTGTTCTTACAGAATCAAAGAAACCTCATACCTGGGCCATATGTTTTCTCTTTTAAAGCTCTGCTCTCCATTAAGTTATAAACAACCATCACACACACACATGCACACCTCTAAAAGGGCTTTACCATCATCATCAGGTGCCATGCTGGTAGGCATTAGTGATCAAGCTTCTCCACAGATCTCCATAGGCTTTGCCATTCTTCTTAGCCCCCAACACTGTACACAGCTGAAGTAGGAAAGTTGATTTTGTAGTGATACAGTTTTTTTAGTAAATTTACTAGACTAATGCAGTTTTCCATCTTTTGTCATTTGTGATTCCAAATGCACATCATCTTGATGAAAGAGTGTGTGTAGAAATTTTACATTTTTTGAAAAAAATTTCCTCCATTGTGCATAATCTTGAAATATTTCTTATTTTTTAATGCTTTGAAACACTGGATCTGTTAAGTCTGTGTATTCAAACTTTTGCTACATTTCTCTGTTAATTTAAACTTCTGTTATATGTTTATTTCATATCCTGTTATATTTCTGTTTATTTCAGCTTCCATTATATTTTTGTTTGTTTCAGCTGTCATTTCTGTTTATTTTAACTTCTGTTATATTTTTTGTTTATTTCAGCTTTCATTTCTGTTTCAACTTCTGTTTATTTCAGCTTCCGTTATATTTCTGTTTATTTAAACTTCTGTTACATTTTTGTTTATTTCATCTTCTATTTCTGTTTATTTCAACTTCTGTTACATTTTTGTTTATTTCAGCTTTTGGTGTATTTCTGTTTATTTCAGCTTCTGTTACATTTTTGTTTATTTCAGCATCTGTTATTCTTCTGTTTATTTCAGCTTCTGTTATATTTCTGTTTATTTCAGCTTCTGTTATATTTCTGCATATTTCAGCTTCTGTTGTATTTCTGTTTATTTCAACTTCTGTTATATTTTTGTTTATTTCAACTTCTGTTATATTGTTCCATGAGATGTAGATGCTCAGGCCAGGTTTGATTGAGTGTATCTGATCTAATGGATATTCCTTCAGAATACAATAAAGTAAAGCATGATGAACATATCAGAATTATAATATGGAACAAGTGCATGTCATTTTTTTTAAGGTCCATTTTTTAAACCATGTTTATTCTCCAAGGAAGCATTTGGCAAACTTCAAAAGTGAGGGAGAGATGAGGTAGACCAAAACATGTATCAAGGATAGCTGCAGGCCATTCATGAGACATTTTCCTATCAGCCACAAGGACTGAGAATAACTGATGAAAAACCATGCCCTGTGGAGAACATTTCACTGCAGTGAAAGTTTGAAGAGAAAATGGTTGCTGAACATGAAAACAGAAAAGATAATGGACCTTGCAACACAAGCATGGTTTGGACTTGGCAACACAAAAATGATTTGGACTTGGCAACATAAACATGGTTTGGACTTTGCAACACAAGCATGGTTTGGACTGCAATACAAGCATGGTTTGGACCTTGCAGCACAAGCATGGTTTGGACCTTGCAGCACAAAACATGGTTTGGACCTTGCAACACAAAACATGGTTTGGACCTTGCAACACAAGCATGGTTTGGACTGCAATACAAGCATGGTTTGGACCTTGCAACACGAAACATGATTTGGACCTTGCAACACAAAACATGGTTTGGACCTTGCAACACAAGCATGGTTTGGACTTGACAACACAAGCATGGTTTGGGCTTTGCAACACAAACATGGTTTGGACCTTGTAACACAAACATGATTTGGACTTTGCAACAGGAGCTTGGTTTTTTTTGTTGGTATTTCTGTGTCTGATTATGAAACCAGCCACAAGAGAATCTGATCAGCAACCACTAAAAATTGATGTATTTCTGTTTCAAAGTAATTTTTTAACAGAAAAAGTACCACTGTCTTTCTGGGTATGAAATTGTCACCCGCACCAAATTAGTTTCTTTCAGATGTGTTGTCTTTCTTCTTATCAGACATTGCACAAGTTACTGGAAGCATCTCCCAGAAAAGGAAAAATCAGAGGTTCCTCCGATGTGCATACAGAAGATGAGGTAGAGTTTATACAGTTTGTTATTTGTTAGTTTGAAATATCTTAATAGAATGTGCTGTGTAGAATTTTCTAGATTTTAAATAAACTTTTATTCCGGTTTTCAAAGTCTTCATGGAGAACATAAATAGTAAAGGATGGAATTTATTTGTGAGTTTTCTTAGTGTTAAATAACTAAGAAGACTCACAAATAAATTCCATCCTTCAACACTGACATTTGAGTTTCAGTTGCAATTCTTTCCACTTTCATAAATTCTGAAGATCCAAAGAAGCATGAATGAGGAAGGTGTAGCAACACTTTGAGATCTCATATTATGGCAGGATTTTGACAACTTTGTCACATTTTTTTTGTGAGACATTGTGACTGAACTGAAGCATACATTTCTGGGGTAGTAGCCCTTGCATTCAAATATTAATTGAAATCTGTGCTTCGTATGTCTTATTCTAGAAATTGCTGAACTATTAATGGAAGCTGCATTTGATTTCTTAAATCTTTGACCTAAAATTTTAACAGTCAGTTAAAAAAAATATATATAATATTAAAGTTCATGAAAAAAAAATCTCCACTTGTTTAAAACATGTGTTTACAAACTATGAATATTTGAAAAAATTGACATGTTTGGAAGCATGTCACATTTAATATCATGACTCTCAGTTGCCTTTGAAATAATGTACCTCTGCATTGAAGCCTTATTTTCCAGCAGCTGGTAATGGAACTTAATGGTCCACAGATGTGTTAGATTGCCTCTCTTTTTTTTTTTTTTCATGTCTTGTCTCCTACATTCCCACTGCCTTCAGGTCAAGGAGTTGCATCACTGTTGATTCAGTTGCTCCAAATCTCAGTGGCCAGGATGTAGTAACAAGTCTTCTTATTACTGATAACATCAGTAATATCTTTATGTAATATATGGGCCCCACTTGAAGAGCTCCTGCTAAAGTTAGCATTCATAGAGGTCATCCTGTCTTCTTGTCTGGGTGGCTGAGCACATGAAACCGGATACAGAAGTGTTATCACAGTGTTGCAGACTTGTAATGGTGAGGCATATGTATATATCATACATTTTAGATTGAAGAGTCATCTGATATGAATGAGGAAGTCAAGGACTCAAAATCAGATTCTGAAGTATACAGAGACAAGCCTCCAGGAAAACAGCCCAAGGGTGTCATAAGAAAAATAGAGAAGCAGCAGAAATTGAGATTAGATGAAAAGTGAGTACATGTTGTTCATACATATATGGCTGGCTTTTAGAAAAAAAACATACTATTAAAGGTGAATGAAGGTGTTTGTGTTTGCAAATATTGATCTATTTCAAGTGTCAATTTTCTGTTTGGTAAATGTATCAGAAGAAACTAAATATAAAGAATTCCAGTGTACACACACCATATCCTCTTTCTCAAAACACATTTTACATATACCCCAAAACTTTCCAACACATTGTCAAAATTGGAATTTTCTACCACAGCAAAATTTTTTTTTTTTTATTATTCCATGTATATCTATTTGTGATACTTCTTTCTGTACATGGCTTTTTCATGTTAACTGTTTCTGTATATAGCTCCTTTGACAACAGACAGTGGCTTCAGAAAGTGGGAAATACATTTGTTGTACATGTTGCTTTACAATTGAGATTTATATCCAATGAACATATTGTACTTCATGCCAGATTTTAGAAAATTAAATGCAGCTACAAATTAATGCACTTTACATCCTTTCAGAGTCTTAAAGAGTGAAAAGACAAACAATGCTTGACAGGAAAAATAAGCATAGAGAATAGTAATACTTGGAATGTAGCAGACTCTGTAATGTTGTTCTATCTCCTTGCACCAGCAGGAAGGATGTCCTTTGGAGCTGATGAGTTGAGGGTGTTAATGTACAGACATCATGTCTGATGGAGCTATGGTAGTTATGGTAGCTATTTTTGGAGACTCGAAGCAAAGCCAAGAAGTCATTAACAGACTGTTGTGAACTATCACAGTTCCTGCCCCATTAGCCAGGCTGGAGCCTGTTACTAGGAGAGTTGGCACAGGGTCTTGGCTGGCTTTAGTTCACCAGCCATGACAACAGCGGTCAGCTTTAGGTCCACTGACCACTTTTTCATACTACATCCTCACCCCCAGGTTCTAATAATTATCTGCCTGTGAGATGAAGATTAGGGCAGTGTGTGAAGGGAAACTGTTAAATGAGGCAAACTTTCAGTCACATGAATTGCGTATTGGAAAGAAATAGGAAGGTGGGGGGGGGAAATGAAACCTGTCAGTCTTTGCAAAGGAGCATCTAAGAGTCACAGCTCTGTATATAAATATACTGTCAGTTTTAGTTAGTTTTTTTTTTTCAATCCTGTTTTGTTACTTGAATGACTGTTTCCAACTATATTCTGTGCAAAATTTATCCAGGTATATGACAGCCAGAGAACACAAACTCCATGAGAGACAGAAGCAGGCCAAGGAGCTCTTAGAATGGAAGAAGAGATTAGATGCAGAGGAAGAAAGAGTCTTCAAACTGGAGAAGAGGGCTATAGAAGCGTGGGAGGAGAAGAGTAAAAAGAATAAAGAAGAAGTGGTTGGTAAGAAAAGTAAGTAATTGAGATTTTTTAGGATGTTGAGTATTTTCGTTTGTTAAGGTTTACAAATATGGGAAGATCTATGCAATTATTTTGCATGTTGGATGAGTTATTTGGTGTGTTGAGGTGTCTTTTTCTTTGGTGTTATTTGATACTTTTATACCTGTTAGCTACATAAGCTTATAAACAAAGGCAGAAGTAGCTCTATTGTTTCTAAAAGACATGATGGGGATTATCTCTCTCTCTCCCTCTCTCTCTGAACCTTAAGTACCCAGGGCACATGAGGCTTCTGCAAGGGTTTTCCACAAATACCTGTCCTTTGCCTTTTTTTTTCTGCTCTTGCCCAGGTGAGACCTCTGTTGTTGAACATCCACTCTGTTGTTCTGCTCCATGTCTCTTTTGGTCTACCCTTACTTCTGTTCCCCTGTGCTATTTTTGGTAGTGAGTCAGTCATTCAGAATGGGGTATTATATTACAGCCCATATTTTCCTTGATCTGTTGGCACACTAGAGGGTGATGTGGTCAGCCTTTTGCCATGCTGCCTTTCCTTTACATAGCACCAAGAGTCAGGTATCTAAGATGGCTGGGACACCATCAGATGGATTCAAACCATCGACATTTGCTGTGGGAAATACACACACTAATCTCTTTGTTACTCAGGCACCTTTATAACTATGGTAATATTCTTATCCTATTTTTCAGTTATTCTTTCCCCTTAAGAATACAGACTAAAGAGCAATGAGACAAAATGTAGGTGAAACCTGTGTGTGAGATTGCATTTCCATTTCCACACACCTACTGTGAACTGGAAGATATTTTGATATACACGTTTGAGTGCACACAGGTATCCCCCCACACAGTGTTCATTCATATAACATCTGACAGCATATATGTCTGTGGTTTCAAACAGAAATCCTGATCAGAGAGCAGGATGTAGCTGTCATAACCAGACATGCCAAACTGAACAGCTTCCTTCATGGAATATATGTATCTTATGTCTCACGTAAACAGAGTTTTTGTGGTGCCAAGAATATATTGCTACAGTGCATATGTGACCTATAATACATATATCTTGATAGTCATAATAGGAAATTATGTTCATTCCTTATTCTTCTATGTTGTAAAGAAATCAAGAAAACATTCCTTATTCTATGTTGTCAAGAAAACACTCCTTATTCTTCTTTCATGTCAAGAAATCAAGAAAACATTCTTTATTCTTCTGTGTTGTCAAGAAATCGAGCAAACATTTCTTATTCTTCTATTTTGCCAAGAAGCAAACATTCCTTACTCTTCTATTTTTGAAAGAAATCAGGCAGTCTCATTATTATTCTATGTTGTCAAGATACTAAGCAAACATTCCTTGTTCTTCTGTTTTGCCAAGAATTAAGAATATGAGGTTGTTTTTTGGGATTAGATTGATTTTGTTCCAAATGTATCTCCCCAGCATTAAAACCTGTCAGTGCTTCCAAAAAAGACGACTCTTACATGATTTCTGATCGCATGCTGTCTTCGATGCATGACGAGCTTGACCGACCTGCAGCCGAGGACAGGTCTCACATTGTCCAGGCTTCTATCTCTGAGGCTATCTTGGCCAGCAAGACAGAAATACCTGTGGAAAGAACATCCAGGTCATCTGTGGATGTGAAAGAAGAGAGAGTGCTACCATCAGAGCGGAAAGATACATCACCTGGGGCTAGTGGAAGTGAATCCTCAATCCCAGAGGAGATTCTCTCGGTTGCTGCAGGAGATAAGCAGGTATCGTCACATTTCTTACATCATTGTTACAAATCACTTCATCTTTTTCTTTATCCACAATTGTTTCTCTTGGATAAGTAAAACTTTTTGGTTTGGTAGATGCATCTCAAGTGTTTGGCCGTTGGTGTAATTTTGTACAATAAGTTATTTTGGGGTTTCTGAGCACATGTATGTAGGACAATGTTACAAGCCTTAGAGTCAGTTTTGTCCTAATCTGCAGGAGAAAAATGATGAGTTGTTGTTTTTAGTTCACATTTCATGATATCTACCAAAATAGCATTGAGGGGTGGGGGGTGGAGGAGGAAGAGGTACCATTTGTTATAGTGTAAGGCTGGGTTTGTTCATGTTAATAATAGTGTCCTTGGGGAGTGTAAGTTTTGGTTTGGTCATGTTAATAATAGTGTCCTTGGGGAGTGTAAGGTTTGGTTTGGTCATGTTAATAATAGTGTCCTTGGGGAGTGTAAGGTTTGGTTTGGTCATGTTAATAATAGTGTCCTTGGGGAGTGTAAGGTTTGGTTTTGTCATGTTAATAGTGTCCTTGGGGAGTGTAAGGTTGAGTTTGGTCATGTTAATAATAGTGTCCTTGGGGAGTGTAAGGCTGGGTTTGGTCATGGTAATAATAGTGTCCTATTAGTGAATGAGGATTTAGTTAACTTGAAGGAAGTTTAACACAGGCTCTCTCTATAGTGTTCAGTATATTTTCTTCTTCTTTTTTTTGTTTTTTATATATAGCATGTTCTTTCTTGAACATTATTGTCTCCATAGCAAGTCAGAAAATAACTGCACCAAGCCAGGTTACCTGTCCATGAGTTTGATGTTTAGAATGTCAGCGATATCCCGTGCTCATAATTTCCTCAGCTACACATTTCTCTTTTCACTGGAGCTATGCTATCCATCCTTGTTCTCGCGAGGCTATCATGTTATTTTGTGTGTTATGTGTCTTAATATACAGAGGTTATGTTTTCTGTTTTCTCTTTACAGTTGCAATTGTTTCATAATCCCTAAACTTACTAGTAATTTTTTGCAAAAAAGAATAATTTATTGAAGTTTAGTATCACTTTATGTAATACATTTTCTTGTATAAATTTCACAGTCACAAAATGTTATAATTCTGCTTCCAGGCCTTGGACTCCAGTGACGACACACTAATCAACAGTTCTGCCAATGATGACTATGTCGACACATTTGAGCCAAATGGGTCTTCAGCTCTGACCAGTCGCAAGAAGTCTCCAGTTGGAAAATTGCTCCTTCAGGGAAGTTCACCCTTGCCAACCCCATGGTCACGTAAAACAGGGTCTGAGAGTGAGTCAGAAGATTCTGTCTCCCACACGGGTATGTTTTGCTAATTTGGGTCCTGATACCATTTGTTGTCTGTTAGATGCAGGTTTTCGTCAGAATTGAAGTTGTGGTTTCACTGTCTTGTCTTATGTCCTTTGATTCACAGTGGAACATTAGATATCTGCACTGTTTCTGTTGTGCTCCATCATGTAGCACCTTCTTCACTTTTTTTTTTCATGTTTTTCATCTCCCTCTTTTTATCTTTTGTCGCCATGTTTTGTCTGCCTTCCTTTTGTCATGTGGAGTGCATTGAAAAGATTCTCAGGTGGCCTGTCTTGGTAGTGCACGGATTATGTGGCCCATCCATGACAACTTTCTGTTCCTCAAGGAAAACTTTGTTATGGTCAACAAGTGCAAGTTATTTCTGGATTTTGTTTTGGCTGATGTTTATTAATCAATGTTGACAACTTGTTTGCCAAGATGTGTACTTTTTTTAGTTGTGAACTCATTGCAAAACTGATTTTATTTTAAAAAGTAAAATCTAGATTTGTTCTAGAAACTAATTTAGCCGTTAGTAAGAGTTTTTGCCGGTGATTTTTAACCAGTTGTTTTTAATGGAAAGAACTGGATTCTGTCAGGTTAATAACTGTTACTTCCTTCTGTTTGCAGAAACTACATCTGATGTTAGTGACTACGAAGTTCGGATCCGCCAGTTGAGTGATGAGTTGAGAAGACGCAGAAAAGAAATAGAGATTCTGAAGAAGGAGAGGTCTAGACGGCAGAAAGAGAAACTGAAGGCTCAAGAGGAGGCCATGCAGAAACAGTTGGATGTATGCGTAGGATGTATTGATTGTTTTTTTTTTTTAAACATGAAGATGGTGTCCAATTTACCAGTGTTGTCTTCACTATCTCTCTCTGTGTACAGTAACTGATTAAACCTTTTCTTTGTTGTTTGACCATCCATCCGGAGCTCTTGATGAGTTACTTATTTTTTGCCTCCCCCAAGTTTTTAATTGATCGATTAGCATGAGCAAGTGCATAAAAGGGAAAATTTATACAGTATTTCAAAATGAAATTTTATTGAAATGTACCACTTGTCTTATGAAATGTTTTACACATCATAGGAGAGTATTAGACATGTAATTGACATATTACCTATCTTTTGCGATGCACAGATTTCTTTGATGTGCCAGTTTTAACACATTTCATCTTAAATTTTCTCAGACAAGTAGATTCTTTCAGAAGTAAATTTTTATGGTAAGTTATATGCAGCAAAAGAAAATTGAACTCTGGTTGGTTGATCTTTTTATGTTACATTATCTTTTATGAATTTCACAAAGCAGTCAGAATACAAAGAAACTGATAAAATAATATACAAATTGAAAAAAAAATTGGCAAAAGAAAGCTGTGAACAAATTGGATTATACAGCAGGTCTTGCCAGAAATGGAAGAATAGGGTTAAATAAATGGCGGCTTGCACAGTGAAGAGATCTTCTTCTGTGTTCAGTTTTATATGCTCAGCTTTCTAAACAGGGAGTTGGGATGCCTCCATGAATCATGCTATCAGCAGGAGGTCTTTGTAGCATCCCCAGAGTTTCACTTCCATGCTTGTTTCTTGGGGCCACACCTGGGCTCTGAGGTGTCTGTATATAGCGAAGGTCTGTCGTATGTGTTCAGGTGCCTGGGGGGTGGAGGGGTGGGGTAGAGGGGGAAAGGCTGTCTTAGCACATGCACTGAGGTGTTGGCCTTTATATTCTTGAGAGAAGCATTTAGTCTGCATTAAAGAGATCTAAAGCAAGAGATTGTTAAAGATATTGATCTAGATATTTATCTCTTTAAGAGCCAGAGATAAAATTTTAAGAGAAAAGAAATATTCCAGGTAGTGGAATCATAATGAGTTTATTTGGTTTGCTGTCTCCCTTCCAACCAGGCATACAACAACTACATCCAACAGTTAAGGCAGGAGAAAGAAGAACTGGAGCATGTACCCCATCTTGGCACAGTGGTGAAGCCCCAGATCAAGCAGCCAAAAGTGGGTAACCATGCTAAGCCAAAGGAGACCAAGCATGCTGAGGATGCTTCTTCCAGTTTTGAAGATATGAGAGATGGCATAGACTCCAACCAGACAAGTCCGTCTGTGGATGGGAAAGGTTGTTATCTACACTATATATTACTGAATTCTAATTTTTCTTTTTAAAATTGTATATGCTTAATATCTCTCTCTATCTCTCTCTCTCTCTTTTGTCCCTTCATTACCCAAGACACACAGGGGCTGCTTGTAGCAAGAGCTTTCCAATTTTGTCAGTCCTTCACTATCTTCTTGACTGTCTCCCATGTTAATATATTTTTCCCTTTAAAGAAGTAAAACACAAGTCCATCTTGGCATGCTTGAAGAAAAGCATAGAAAGAAGACTAATTAATTCTGACCTGTCTTCTCACCAGGAAGGCTGTGGATTCAGGATAACCTACTAGCATCTTCAGGTTGACCCATCTGAAGAAAGGGTACCTAGCATACTAATGCTAAGGATGGTTTCCAGTCGTTTAAAAAAAAATGTCAAAAGCATTAGCAGTCATAAAACTCCTTTAAAAAAAGTCAACCGAAACAACCATTTAACAAGTTAACCATGTGTAAGGCAGTCATCCTGGAACCCATGTTCCTAAGCCTTTACTCTGCTTCTGCTAAGATTCTGATTAGTTGACCTTGTTCGTTGGTAGTCGTATGCAGTGTTCATTAAGTCTTAACCTATCAAGCCTCGTCCGTGGCCTCCAAAAAAAATTTAAAGATCATGGCTGGCATATTTTACAAGGAATTATTTGATGCTTATTTTTTTGCATTTCCAGCACATTAAAATTATGAACTACAGGACAAACTCATATGTCTGCAGTTATTGTATTTTTAGTTTGTTTTTTTTTTTTAAAGGTTGATTAAACGGCTCAAAGTAGGTTAAGAATTAACAAAGGTAGTTGTTTATTTCACTAAGACTATATGTTGAAGCAGCACCAGTGGTATAGGTATTTGAAAACTGCAACAGAAGAATAATTTTTTTATTTTTATTTCGGTCACAGATATTTCCAAGTCACAGTTGGATGGAAAAGACAGGAGAAAAGTTTCATTAACTCAGATGAGTCGATTATCAGAGGGATCCGAACCACAGTCTGAGAAATCTGGTGCCTCCTTGAAAACCAAATCTAAGAAATTGGATAGTAGTTCAGAGAAGACAAACTCTGCAAGTGTTGATGAGGTTATAGAAGTTCTTTCACAGGTGGAAACTGATGCCTCTGAGAAGACGGCCTCGTCCGGTCTGAAAATTCAAACGAGTTTTCCGACAGTGCCAGAAAAAGTGTTAAACACATTGTCAGACTTTGTAAGGGATGAAGATTCTTATAGTATGGATTTCTCCTCTGTTCAGCCAAGTTTGGCTCATGGTCACAGTAGTATTCAAAGTGCAAGGAGTGAGGATAGGAGTGACAAGTCACATGAGATCTCAGAGTACATAGAGGAACAGTTCTCTGTGAAAACCCAGTCTGCAACATCTCCTCCGAAGCTTCATATCGAGCCCAAGACTCAAGAAGATCAGAAGGATGCCATGCTGATGGTAGCAACCACAGGTATACAGGAGTCGGACAGCGAAACAGAGTCCAGGGTCAACTCTTACCACACATCGGTGAAATCTGAAGGCAGCTCAAGGCCATCCAGCGAACGTTCGTTGGGCAGCTTTTCTTATAGTCCAGGTGATGACGATGAGGAAGATATTATTAGCTTTGGATCTGATAAAACACCACTAAGACCTAATCGAACTGCCTCTGCCAGAACTGAGGAAAATATCAGCGAGCATATTTCAACAAGTCTTCCGTCAATCTCTGAGAAACAACAGTCTCAGATGGTCCCATTGTGTCCAGCCTCACAAGAAATGTTGGACAGGTTAGGAAACACTTTTCTTTTGGGGGGGGGGGGGGGGGCTTTGATAAATTCTTTTTTTGTTGATGGTCTTTGACTTTGCCTTGTCTCATCTTTTCTTCTTCTTATACACTTCTTGTACTTGTACGAACTCCCTGTAACTGCGAGCTGTTGTTCTTTGCAGCCAATGCTGTAGAGATGTTGAGGCACAGCATCTTATCGGCATGGGGGCTTCTTTTTCAGTCCCAGAGTACAGCTAAAAAAGCAGGAGGGTGTGCAATGCTTCTTTAGCAGACTCCACCACCATGGGGACTACGGCGATCGCTGCCCCGTTAGCCAGGCCAGGCTTGTTACTGGGGGTACCACGGAGAGGTGGGACAGGGTCTTGGTCAGCTATGGGTCGGTAACCCTGACACTGGCATATCAGCTATGGGTCGCTGATTGCCTCAACAGGCATCTTCACCACCTGTACATTCTTAAACACTTCAGTGCTGAGGAGGTAAAATAGACTTCCTCATTGGCTGTGTAATTTGCTTCGTGATTTAAAGTATCTGTTATCTCCTCTGTCCATCCATTTCTTGTGTGAGTGGCCTCACTCTCTGTGTCTGTGTTTTCATTACCATGAATATTATTTTTTGGGTGTTTTGTCTGGTTGTAGTTGTCTGTGATTTAGTCACTTACTGGACATGCAGGAAATAGAATGATCCATGTAGTCACCAAAAATATACTGTTTTGAGTCATTTTATATTGTGGTACTAAACATGGCCACAGGCAGTATTTTGGTAAACAGACTGGATATAAACAATAAACCATGTCCATCAGCTATAAAGACACCAGGAGACTTCTATGTTGATTAAGAAGTGTAAGCTTCTATAGACTTCATGAGCCACATCTACCAGTTTATGGTATCTCACATAAATGTGAGCTTAGCAGAAGCTGAGTAAAAACATGAGAACAATGGGTTCCAGGATGCTCAGCGTTTTTAGACCTATGCAACCATTGGGTCAACATCTAGAGCAGAGCGGCCAGGCTGCAGATTTAGCGTAGCCTAGAATAATGAAGAAAATCTGATGACCAGGTTCCAGATTTAGCATGGACTAGAATGCAGGTCGAAGAAAAACAGGTCGGCCATGTGAAACTCTAAAGATGACATTATTAAGAGAGGCCAAATTAATAGGCACAAAATCCCTTAACGAGGTTGAAAAGCTGACTGAAAACATGAAAATTTGGCAGACTACCAATGCAGGTCCTATGTGATGTTTAACGTCTTGGGAAGGATGCAAGATGTAAGAATGCAGGAGTAGGTTTTTGGTCTTTTGTATCTCATTGTAGTCATGAACTCTCAATGACTCGTGCTATGGTGATGAACCTCTAATGCAGACATCATATCAGATAGGGAGTGAGTTATAGTGGCATTCTTTAGATCTCTTGGAAAAACTTCAGGCTTCTCAGTTATCTCTACCACCATGGAGAGTACATTAATCCCTTCTACATTGAGCAGATTGTACCATCACAACATCCAGTTTGCCAGGAACAGCACATAGGTATAGAATAAGGTCATGAACAGCTATGGACTCTATAGACATTGCTGTCTCTAATCCTGAGTTACAATTTAATTTGACATGATATATATATATTATATATATATATATATATACTATTCTTTGCTAAATCATTTACATATTATCCGTTGTAAAATGTTTTCCAGTTTGTTGGATACTAAAGCAGATGACCAGAATGAGGAAGATACAGACAAAACTCCAGTACCAACACCTAGAGAAATGGTCTCCAGCCCAGTTCATGAAGATGTCAATACATCTTTGATTTCTACAGATCCTCTAGCTGACTTCAGTCTGGGAGATCGCGTTTGTGTAATGGGCCACAAGCGAGGGGTGCTTCGCTTCAAAGGGAAGGTGGATTTCTCCCCTGGAATCTGGGCAGGGGTGGAGCTGGATGCAGAAGAGGGAGATTCAGATGGACTGTATGAGGGTAAACGATACTTCACATGTTCAGCTGGTCATGGGCTCATGGTCCATGGCAGTGATATTCTGGTGGCAGGCGAACAAATGATGGTTGATGTGTCACAACGAAGTGAAGCAAAGAGCCCAGATGAGTCAGTTGTCACAGATCAGGATGATTCAAACATTGAAGATGTCACTGATGAGGATAAAACAGTTAATTTGGCACCTGATACATCCATGTTTCATTCCACTCCTGTCAGTTCACCTCATCTGCAACGTTTGATCATAGAGAAGCCACAAGCAACGCCTGTTAAGAAGGACATCACCATTGTTGCTGACAACATTACTGACCACTTAACAGCATCACTGGTGGAAGACTCCGTGAAAACTATTGGACAGATTGCTTCAAAGAAAACTCCGCCTCCATCGTTACCAAAGCCTGCAGTGCAGACTTCATATTCGCCATTGTCTCAGACGGTCACAGATTTGCCTAACTTAACCTCCCCTAAAACGGTTGCATCTCAGGAAAGATTGCCCACACAGTCGGCCACAGACAAAACAACAGATGGGGTTATGAAATCTTTACTAGAAGAGGCAATAACAGACATTTTGAAAGTGAAACGAAGAAAAGAAGCATCTGCCAATGAGCAGAAGGATGTAACAGGTTTAATTAACGGAGATTTTGTGGATCAGGGTGCTAAACCACATCTTGATATCAGTGAAAACGATGATAAGCAGATACTGGTTAATGGTTCAGGCCTCTTATGTCTGGAACCAGTTCAAAGACCAGGCTCACCTGTACCTGATGATGTGAGTTGTTTTTTTTTTTTCCTATTTAAAATGAGTTTTTAAATGTATATTTCATCCATATTATGTATTAATTTTTATGTTTCTTGAGAGAAAGCTCTGACAAATATAAATATGTAAACCATGACAGAAAGTAACAAATATATTTATTTCTTATATTAGATGAGGGAAGACAGTGAAGGACACACATAAATACTACATTGGTTCACAGAAGACCATAATTTTGTTGCTCTCATTAGCTGAAGTAAGGTAATGAGAAACCACATTAAATGAGAAATGGCAGTTGGCTTCATAGAGGACTACAGGAGAGTACAGCATTCCATTCAGTCAGTCAGTCATTTGCAAGTCCCTTGCGGAACTTTGCCTCCCTAACAGTTTTCCTGTAGGCCTCTCAGTTGTAAGCAAAGTGTCCTGCTGCTGATGCATCCATTCACAGATCATCAATGATGTCTTGCAGCCAACTTCGCCTTGGTCGTCCTCTTTCTTTGTTTCAAATTTTTTTTTTTTAAAGAGTTTAAATGTTTATCACATGGGCAGGTAAATTGCTGTGGTTCTAGAACATGGTGCCAAGCAGACACAAGTACTTAATGTTGATAGGGTGGGTGATACAGAAAATGGCTGATGTTTTGTCAGTGATTTATTTTTACTGTCTGAAATAAAGTTTTTTTTTTTTTTTAACCAATCACACTGTGCAGGTTACGTTTCTTATTGCTTTGTATTATGAATCTCATTTTAATAAATCTATCCTTTTCAGGTTTATGGTCATGCTAAATGTGAAATCCTTTACCAACCACAGTTCTTTTTTCGTGAGATTCTGGCAGCATCTTCATGGCTTCTGTCCTAGATCCAGACCCCCCTGGCCATTATTTTTATCTGCTGGAATCCCCATCTTATCTTTCCATAAACGCCCAAGTTATTTGGGTGGGCCTTTCAAAGCTGTCTAGTTCTGATCCTTACATACAGGCTTTTCAGAGCAGCCCTGCGGCAATCCTTGTCAGCAGTAGGTCATAACTACAACACTGTGACATGCATCAAGACTGTTTGCAAGGCCATAACTTGTCTGTGTGTTTATGCCCAGATTTTTCCCAACTTCAGCTCTGCGGTGGACACATTGCATTTTGGCAGACCAGAATGTGCTTAATTTGTTCTTGGTTTCACAACTATCTAAAGTACAGCATACACTCAGGCCAGATCTGCTCCCCCCTTCCTCTGTACAGACTTGGGAGAGGCCAAGGTGGATTTGATTAAATACTGATGTTTGTTATGTGAATGCACACATTTGCCCTGTATTAGCTTGTATGCTGAAACTGCACTTAATTTTTTTTTTCTCTCCTTCTCTTACTAGCATAAGAAGCTAAATGATGATATGGCAGATCTGTTTGGTGGATACATTGATGATGATCTGCATGAGCCATCAACAGTATCAGGCAAACCTCCACCACCTTATCCAGTTGGTAAGGTCATCTAATGGCCAACTAATGAGTGAAAGATATAGTTAACAAGAAATGTCTGCTGATGCGGTTATTGCCAAATTTTATATCTCCTGGCTTTATTTTTTTTTTTTAAATTATATAAAATATTTTTTTTTTCTTTTTTGATTGTGGAGAAGTATTATGGGAGAGTTTTATTATTTAATAGTTGGTCACATTTTCATTTCTTTTCCCATCAGTATCTGACAGACTGCATCACATGTTGAGAGATGAATGAAAAATACAGGGAATTCTAATGTGTTAAATATTACATTTCTTTGTCTGTTTTTTAAAATTAGTATGGTGTGTTAAATAGTTAATTTATTTAACTAAATTACAGTGTGACTGATTTGATTATTTTAAAGATGACCAGATTTTCAGGACAAAGATTTGGTATAAATGTTAGCATCACTTTGGAGGACAAAGATTTAGTATAAATGTTAGCATCACTTTGGAGGACAAAGATTTGGTACAAATGTTAGCATCACTTTGGAGGATAAAGATTTGGTACAAATGTTAGCATCACTTTGGAGGATAAAGATTTGGTACAAATGTTAGCATCACTTTGGAGGACATAGAAACATGGAAATCTAAGGCCATGTTGAAATAACTGATAAAAATAAGAAGTTGTAAGTTTGGTGATAAAAATAAGAAGTTGTAAGTTTGGGTATACTACTATTTGTTACACAAAAATAGGTAAGTAAAACAAGGACTTCACAGTGATGAGAAAGAGACATGACAGGCCCAGAAACAAATCAAGACAGGAGCAGTGCTGCTGTTAAGCCTGTTGTATTATTTTAAGTGGCTGCCTGTGGAGCAGATGTCAGAGAGGCACAGTTTTATGCAGATTAATTGGCATTGCCCATGGGGCAGAATTTCCTGGCTACAACTTTACATTTTTTTGTTTTTGTTTAGAAAGAATGCTCAAAGTGCATGATAAATGAGATGAGAGAAAAATTGGCCAAAGACTTCATGTTTCATAGGATAGAGTAGTTTTGTCTCAGCCTTATGTATCTTTGGATGTTTTTTTTTTTGGGGGGGGGCATTTGTATGTTTGTTTTGTCTATAACAACCTGCATTCTTTTGACTTATAGTTCAGCTTTCTTTGGGTAAATGGGTAATTGTTTTTTCTGCCCATAGATTCTTTTTCACGGTTAGATCAAACTGAAGAAATCACCCCAGTGGTTCCAAGCTCGAAGGAGGAAGTGGCTCATATAGTGACCAGAGCTGTGGAGATATACTGGGAGAGCAGGCGGTACGGAGAGCCTCTGGAAGGTGTGACAGTCCCACCCGACTTTTTGTCCGATGCAGAGAACGAGAGGAATTTGGATCATTTGACGGCTCAGAGCAGGAGAAGTTGGAAACGTATGGTGTTTGATTTGACAGGAGAGATCATTACAGATATTTACAAGACTGAGGACAAGGTGAGATGAATATGGAAACTAAAGGCACTGGGTGTTTTCCCCTCTGCTTCTCATCATTTCACTCATTGGATGTTTTCCCCTCTGCTTCTCATCATTTCACTCATTGGATGTTTTCCTCTCTGCTTCTCATCATTTCACTCATTGGATGTTTTCCCCTCTGCTTCTCATCATTTCACTCATTGGATGTTTTCCCCTCAGCTTCTCATCATTTCACTCATTGGATGTTTTCTCCACAGCTTCTCATCATTTCACTCATTGGATGTTTTCTTCACAGCTTCTCATCATTTCACTCATTGGGTGTTATTTTATCATGCTTAATCTGTAGCTTTGATTTGGACAGCACATTCAATCCCCTTTTCTTCACATTTTGTGCTCTGTGAAGTTTTCAAGTAAAGTCTTATTACTGATATTTGTACAGTATTGATTGAAATGGTTTACATTGTTTTATCAGTGTCATTTTAAGAAACATTGCATCATCAGTCTTCTGTACTCCCAGTGGAGCATAAGGCATCAACAAAGGTTCTCTAGCCAATCCTGTCTTGAGCAAGTCAAGATACCTCATAGCATTTCTTTCCCACTTCCTTTAGTTCTTCTTGTCTTTGTGACGTTTGTCTGTGGTCATCACTGGTGGTATCACTACCGCAGTCCTTCGCTGCTTCACTAAGACTTGATACGAAGGGCAATTTATAAGTTCTCGGCATAAGATACAAATACTTGAAACGCACAGTTGATATTAGGTGCATTTGTAGATCAGGTTAATGTAAGATTAAACACCAAGTTTCAAGAAATTAACTGCATCCAATTTTTTTTTTTTACAGGCTACTGAAGTGGTAAAGGGTGGCAGAAATTGAGAAAATGGATAACATTTCTCATTGAGCAGTCATTCGCTACCTCAGCATCAAGGGTTTATCATCGAAGGAGATCCATGAGGATATGGTAGAGACTCTAGGAGAGAGTGCCTCTTCTTACAGCACAGTGAAGAAATGGGCAGCTCAATTCAAACACGGAAGGGAGAGTCTGGAAGATGATCCCCATCCAGGAAGACCCAGAACATTAACCACTGATGAAACCACCGGCAGAATCCATGACATGATAATGGAGGATCGATGACTAACTGAGCAGTACATTGCTACTGAGTTGGGCATTTCTCAGGAACGTATTCATGCCATTATTCACAATGATCTTCAAATAACAAAGGTCTGTTCTTGATGGGTCCCAAAACTTCTTGGAGCTGATCACAAACGACAGCATCTCTTCTTCTTCTGTTTTCAAGGTTGTTGGTCACTTCAGATCCTGATCCCTGTCAACATGGCAAAGCCTGCAGTCCTCTCCAGATCCTGATAGGAGCTCCAAAGCTTTTGCCCCAAGCTTGTGTCCTCTGGCCATGTCTCACGCCTTAGGTAGTATCAGTAAACTACCACCTCAGTAAACTACCAAGAGGAGAAAACCATAATCCGTAACCAGTGCAGATCTGAATGGAAAAAGAAACTGAAATGCAACAACGAACCAGATCCAATACACCAAATACAAAGACATCAGCAAACCATCCTCTTTGCCTAAGGACTGACCACTGCAGACTACTGAGCCACCTGCATCCCATGTAGCAGTGGAGTCCAGACTCCAGAACATATCCTACATGAGTGCCCAAACCATGCAGACAGCGTCTCAACATGTCAAGAGACAATCTTGGTCATTTTTCTGCAGATCCTGAAAAGTTTCTTCAGCAATTTGTGACTATGGATGAGACTTGGGTTCATCATTTTCAACCAGAAACCAAAGAACAGTCAAAGCAGTAGAAATATAATGGATCCCCACCTCCAAAGAAAGCAAGGGTGGTTCTGTCTGCAGGCAAAGTGATAGCTTCCATCTTTTGGGATTCAGAAGGTGTGCTATTGGTAGACTATCTTCAAAAGGGTAGAACGGTCGCCGGGGCCTATTACGCTAATCTTATGAAGCAACTGCAGGTCAAGTTGAAGGAAAAGCATCCAGGGAAATTGACAAAAGGAGTCATCTTTCATCAAGACCAATGCTCCAGTTCACAAGTCGGCGGTGGCAATGGCTGCCATTCATGAATGTGGCTTCCAGCTTCTTGAACATCTTCCTTATACCCCAGATTTGGCCCCTTTGGACTATTACTTGTTTACCAAACTAAAAAAGGAGCTCAGTGGTCACAAATTTGCTTCAGATGATGACGTCATTCATGCTGTAGACCACTTTGTACTGGCACAAGATGCTGACTTTTACAAAGAAGGGATCCGTATGCTCCAGGATCGCTGGACTAAGTGCATAAACTTGCAAGTGGATTATGTTGAGAAATAACCCAAAAAAGTTGTCTACAAATAATCTGTTGTACCTTATGCCGAGAATTTATCAATCACCCCTAGTATATAAACTCTTTTGTGATGTTTCTGTAGCACTTCTTTTTTTTTTTTTTTTAACTTGGAAGGTCACTGACCCAATGTCAAAACCCCTAGCCTGGAGGACCAGGGTGTCTCTTTTCATCTGTCTCCTCTCTGTTGACCTGCTCGGCATGGGTGACCCTTCTGGTAGCTGTGCTACTGCTGGTGTAGTTCTTCATATCATTGGAGCACACAAACTCCTTCACCATTATAAGGTGGAGACGCCATGGGGAGTAAGAAACATTTAAGCTGCATAAGTTACTGTTTAAACTCCATAAAATCAAAGCATGATAAATAGCACAGAGTATAGTAAAACTGTTTTATGGTGTAAATATGTTTTGGTATTTCTGAAAAATGATATATTTCTTAGGTTGCATTTGGTATTCTTGAAAAAAAAAAACCAAAACTTTTGCATTTCTTTTTTTCACAGGATGAAGTGCCGGTGTGGCAGAAGACTAAGCATAAAACACAGAAATTCTACAAGGGAAGTAACCCCCCAACAACAATTGAAGGACTGAAACCTGTGGTTCATGCAGCAGTTTTTAAACTCCTTGGCTTAAATGGTACTCGTAAATTTAACACAGTTAACAAGTGGAACATCAGGAAGAAGAAGGATGCTGTTGATGCAATTTTGGTGCAGGAGTTGGGAGAGGAAGAGCTTGGGTGGGTGGATTACAATGATGATGAGTTAAATCTCAAAATGTCATTGGTGGAGTCATTATTTGACTCTTTGATTCTGGACACCGTTCATACCCTAAACGAAGTCTACAGGAAGAAACAACATTCCCAAATGTAGTAAACGTGTTTTAATGTTTTCCAGCCATGGAAACGGGCTGTTTTGTTCAAGTTCACAAGAATTCCAGCTGCTGCCCAAGGCCTACAAGTTGGACAGCACAGTTAATAGCTGCCCTTGTGGGGTTTCTGTTTCAACGATAGACAGAATGGTTGCAGCTTAGACAGGATGATTGCAGGTTAGACAGAATGATTGCAGGTTAGACAGGATGATTGCAGCTTTCTCTTTTCCTAGGTGGAAAAGATGGCTGTCATCATCATCCTCCATGGATAAACTTTCTGCTTCCAGCATCATGAGTAAAAATCAAAGCTTGTGAGATACTGTTTGTTTAATAGTGTTAAAAATAGCTTTACATGCAACGGAATGCCCTTATGTACTGCAGACGTCCTTGTTATTTACTTTTATTTAGCCATCATTCCTATAAATATATGAACAGATAAATCTGGAGCTACAGATAAAGATATTCAGTTTGATATTGGATTCCACTGTGTTAAAATCGTGAGAATCCATTCCTTTTAATGCTGCTTTAAATGTGTTGTGTGTACATCATCTTCATCCCTACGTGGTGGCATGTTTTCAGTGGTGATGTTAACAAAGACGGTAATTGAGCTGGTGATTTAGCAGGTGAAATCTGACTAGGATGTGTGCGAGACCACATTTTCATAATCAAGACAGTGAACTAACAGAAGTATCACTACTACTGTCAGTTTGTGAAATGGCTACAACATCACCATCAGTGAAATAGCTGCTACATTATGGTTTTTAGATGGTGAACTAGCAGCCACTCTGCCAGTATCAAACAGTGAACCAGTGACCACATCTCCATTGTCAGGCAGTAAACAAGAAACCACATTACCGCTATCAGACGATGACATAAACTGTAACTGTAATCAGATTCTGGCATCTGCACTCTGGTATTCCCATATGTGCTCCGCCCTCCGTTCCAGCACCCACTGAAGTGTGTGCCTGCTGGACATTTACCTAGAAATGGCATAACCAGCACCTGACAGAAAATTAGCAACTACATTATCATTACTGGACATTCACATTTCCATCACCAGACAATGAATTCTCAGCCAACATAATCTATTGTTAACAAATGAACTAGTGAGCATAACTCACTGTTTGTTGACAGTAAATTAATGGTCACATTTCAGTTATCAGACAGTGAACTATCGACTGCATCGATGTATCAGACACTGAACTGTTATCCACCTGTTCAGTCCTCCTAACTTCTTAAATATCTTATTTCATTTTTTTAAATATAAAGATGTCATTATATGTTGTGACAGCATGAAACAACCAGTATTTTGGCCTTCAAAGTTTTCAGAGATAAATGAACTAATGATCAAGCAAAAACATGAGCATATTAAGGGAAAAAACACACACACACTTATCTGACTATCCTACCTAGTGCATTCAATTAAACCTTATGAGTCTCAGATAAATTGTTGTTTTTGATGTTATCAGACTCCACTGCTAGGTAGTTTTTTTATTCTTTATTTCTCCCTAAGGAAAGTTTCTGTGGCCAAAATATTGATTGTTCTAAGCCTGCTTTTTTCTTTCATAGAACTGCCATGTGCAAGAACATGTGGTTTTTTTGTTTTTCAAAATTTGTCCCAGTAATCTTCAATGTTATTTATAATTAACTTCATCCTTTTATGCTGTCCTCTCTGTGAAGCTGAGCTTATTTCCCCCCCCCTTGTCTCAGTAGTGCACCAGTAGGTCCATCCCTTGCTTTTGACCACTCATCAGTGTCTTCATTGTAATGCAGCGTTCATTCAAACCAGAATGCATCTTCACCAAATGGCATTGAAATACTGTTACAGCTGGATAATGTCTAGGGGGATGGCGTATAATTTTGGTAATTTCTGTCAGATTCATTGGCATGATTTAGAATTTTTATTCACTGTTCATTGTATGTGTCCATCCATGTTCATTTTCTGTGTAATCACAGTGTACACCAGCTTTCCCTATATTATATTCTTTCTTGGGAGGTTGACTGTCTCTTCAGAATGTTGTAGTTATTTGTGTTCTAATTTAATCTGTTGCTTCGCTGAGTACTTACTTGGAACATTTTAAAGCAATGGACATAAAAATTTCTGGATATCAGCCATTTGCTGGTCGTAGTATTAGCTCTGTAGAAGAAACGAAGAGAAAGCCATTTGTGCTGGCCTTTAAACTGAAGAGGAGCCATTTCATGGTACTAGCATGGGCTTTGTGTGTATATGAAGATCTGACATATTTGTTGACTTGTGTGAATAAAGTTTTATATGCTTGGTCATGTAATTTTATCACATTTTTTTTTTTACAGTTTTTTACTATAAACCTTCTGCTAGATGGCCTTATCAGAACTACTAAACCTGGTGCTCATTATCAGAAATGCTACTTATCTAGGTTAGACTAAACCTGGTGCTCCTTATCAGAACTACTACTTCATCTAGGTTAGACTAAACCTGGTGCTCCTTATCAGAACTACTACTTCATCTAGGTTAGACTAAACCTGGTGCTCCTTATCAGAACTACTACTTCATCTAGGTTAGACTAAACCTGGTGCTCCTTATCAGAACTACTACTTCATCTAGGTTAGACTAAACCTGGTGCTCTTTATCAGAACTATTACTTCATCTAGGTTAGACTGAACCTGGTGCTCATTATCAGAACTATTACTTCATCTAGGTTAGACTAAAACTGGTGCTCTTTGTTCTGTAGTTTTCTACAAGTTCAGATGCCATCTCTGTAACCTTTTGCCACAGATCTAGATGGTGTGTCTATGTCTTTTTTGGATACTACAGGAGAACATCCTATGGAGATTTGTCTCCATAATGGAAATTATCACAGTATTTGTATTTGAACAAACCTGCATGATGTATACTGGCTTGTTGGCATACTCCACTACTATGTGAACCTTAATAATTCATACACCCCTAGAAAGGTTGAAGTGCTGCTTCTAGGAACACCGCATAAAGGTAGGATTTTGTCTTGGCCAGCCGTGACTTGCCCTCGCACAAGCTCGGTCATCTTTGCTCCCTTGAAGGAGTCTCTGCACAGCACCGCTTACATATCATTTGTCAGTTTTCTGTTTCCTTTATCAGGCTATTAATTGTTCATCCATGCGTCCCAACAATGTTATTTTAGGAGATTAAATATCTGGCCTTTTCACATCTTTAATTAGTACATAAAATGGCATTCTGTATATAGCCAAGTTATAACTGTAACCCATTTTAGTAAAGACAGATAGTGTTTGTTGTTTAATATTTGAAATGTCTGTCTGTGTGTGTGTGTTTATTATGGACAGTGTAACTAAAAGTATGTGACTGTTGCATGCTGAATGTCAGATGGTATGTGTGTGTGTGTGTGTGTGTGTGTGTGTGTCTCGGTTTGTGTCAACACTTAACAGCAAGTATCTGGATCATTTATTTTTACTAATGAGTATATTAAATTGAATTCATGTACATAAGCTTATGTTTTTATTTATTTAGTTCTTTATGTTTAGTTCCTTCTATGTTTGTGTTTCTTTTTTTGCAGGTGTTTGTGACAGGTTTTGTTGTATTACAAAGTTATGGTTGTAAAAAAAAAAAAAATTGCAGGTTTGTATTGTAAAACACGCAGGGTTTTTCCTCTTGTATATTCTTTGCACTGTTTACAGTTTCAAATTTCTACACTGTATAGGCTGTATTATACCTGTGAGGTAACCAGCAAAGTCAAAAAGGGGCTTGGAACAGCATGAGCAGTACACATTCCACATACTGGCTGCACAGGCAGAACTGGAAATGTACAGGGTGACATTATGTTTAGCAGGTTCTACAAGCTTCAAGCATGTGCCTGCTTTGAAACCATCTCCTGAGGCGAAAAAGGGCTTTACAATTACTTTTTCTGTATCGGTCATTGTGTTGTGCTAATGAAGTTTTTGAACCGACGTTTAGATTTCTAAAAGTGAATATTTTTCACAGTCTCTTGGTATATTTGAATCTGATATGTAAGTTAGTGATGATGACGGTGATGTTTGTGAAGGTCTGCCACTCCCCCCCCCCCCCCCCCCCAAACCACAAGACTTCCTATCTTAATGTGGATAATCACAAAATAAGATAGAATAGAGATAGCATGGTGATGCTTAAAGGTTCATCGTGTCAGTAGAGATAAAACCACACAAAAATAACAAATGGTGCACATAAATCTTTCCAGTCTTGTTATCTTAATTTCACACACTGCTTTACCCTAAGGGTAAATCGCTTTTGCTCCACAAGTGTATGGCCGTTCAGTTGATTTTCTTATCCACTGATAGTACAGACCAGTGTTAAGTAGCAAGTTCTACAGTGCTGTAAAAATGTTTCAAGATGTAGGTTTGTATGGGAATACCATCTCTCTCACATATCGTTTAATGGAAGTGGTTACTGTTATTGGTAATAGTGTAATGGCACTTTTCATAAAATGTTTTTGAAGCAGACTGTGGGTCTTGCCAAACATCATTTTGCTGAACAACTTCTCTCATTTGTTGGTTCAATGAATGTTGGCAGTTTTTCCTGTTAGACCACAATAATAGCAAGAAAAGTTTGTGTTGAAGGATCAGTCTCCTTCAGTGTGTGTGTGCTTTTGTCTTCAGACTTTGCCCTAGTTTCTTCCTCAGATAATGCTGCACCCATACGTGAATCCACTTTCCACAGTTTTTCCCAGTTATTGATTTGAAAAATCTCTCACAGATAACTTTGTCACTTTGGTCTACCATATGTCCTTCATCCTTCAGCGAGTTCACTATACATAATTTGCTCACAGATATGGCTGCCATCCATTTATCAAGAGGTATAGTAACAAGAATGAATGATCATAGATGAAAAGATTGGGGACTTAGTATTAATTGGTGTACTCAAGTTGAGCATACGAAACTGAATGCAGAAGAAGAATTGCTGTACTAATAGCCTTCAATGACAGTATCTTCCAATTCTTACAGTCTGATCTCAGTCATTTATGTCTGCAGTGTTTCTGTTCCTAAATCACTTTGTTGATTTTTGTTTCTTATTTATCTTCCAAGGTTGATCAGTTTTCTGGCAATTTTTGAGAACTCTTTTAATTTCTTTTAGTGCAACATGGGAAATGAGGGCCTGTGGCTTTTCTTACTTCTCAAAGCACACTTCAGAGTTAGACATCTCAGCAGAATCTACCGCTTTGGAAAGTACATTGTCTTCTGTGTTCAGTTTCACATTCTCAGCCACCTAAACAAGAAGATTCACCTCCTTGAACTTCAACGTTCTCAATGCTTTCCCTGCAGATTTCCATTCATGCTCTTTACGTACTTGGGGTGGGGGTGGGGGGTGGGGCAGCTAGAATCAGACTTATAAATCTCCATGAGAGTGTGCAGGTTTGCTGGTTGTGTTCTAGGAAAGTGTCTGATTCCTTCCATCCTGTCTGCTCATGTGACTGTAATAATATCGCTAGATCCTTTCATGAAGGGCATTGCGCTATGTATGGACTAGGTTTTTAATCTTGATTGTGAACTCTCAGAAAGAGGCCATTTCTGTCTCATTCGTCTCAGTTCTGCAGTAGATAAGATCAAGTGAGTGCGCAAAAGTGAACACATTACCAGATCATCTCTTTTTTTTTTTTTAAGTTTTATTTTGCTTCCTCTAGAGATGTCCTTGCTGTTCTTGTCCAGGTCTTATGGATGAGTTTATTTTCTGTCACTTACAGTTTATATACAAAATTATAATAATTATGATCCGTCCACATTCTAAAATATTTATTATGTGTACAGTGCATTACATATACTTCTTTTTTTTCTTAGCATATGGTTTTTCAGAAAATGCTTATTTAATGTTTATTTCACATATCCATGGTCTCTAAAATGATCCATGTATGTTTCCATTTTCACATAAGTTGTCTGGTAACAAGGGAGATAAGATCCTATTTTATAATGTCACCTGTCAAGGTGTCATATAAGAACGTACTATTTATTTAACTCTTTCGCTCCTGAATTATTTCCCTTGCTGTGCCAGGACAAATTTTGTTGAGAAATTTCATTAGAAAGTACCTATATTTTCTTTGACCTGTTTAGGGTATGGTGTTAGTACCTATGTTTTCTTTGACCTGTTTAGGGTATGGTGTTAGTACCTATATTTTCTTTGACCTGTTTAGGATATGGTGTTAGTACCTATGTTTTCTTTGACCTGTTTAGGATATGGTGTTAGTACCTATGTTTTCTTTGACCTGTTTAGGATATGGTGTTAGTACCTATATTTTCTTTGACCTGTTTAGGATATGGTGTTAGTACCTATATTTTCTTTGACCTGTTTAGGATATGGTGTTAGTACCTATGCTTTCTTTGACCTGTTTAGGATATGGTGTTAGTACCTATGTTTTCTTTGACCTGTTTAGGATATGGTGTTAGTACCTATGCTTTCTTTGACCTGTTTAGGATATGGTGTTAATACCCATATTTTCTTTGATCTGTTTAGGATGTAGTGTTAATACCTATATTTTCATAATCTGTTCCACACCAGTAAGGAATTTGGGGATGTGGTGCCAGTATCCATATTTTCCTTCACTTTTTTGCACAGTAGAAGGTGAACAGTGCCATGGCCATCTTTCCTTCTTCAACTCCAAAATGAGTCAGCTAGCAGTTTTCACATCTAAATTGACTAAGGACCAGATTTCAACTAACAACATACGAGAAAAGCACGCTAATTGCTTCACTATTCATGTGCCCGGAGCATGAAATAGAATTAAAGATTTATAGACACATTCCTTCTCGTATTGTCTCATTTACTTCAAGTCTGTGATTTCAGTTATTTATCACAGGCAGAAAAAATTTTGAAGAGTAAAGATTTATTGTGTAAATAGATTTTTGATTGCCTGTGTTTTTGTGTAAATAAGTCCTTGATCTCCAGTGCTTTGTAGTAAATAAGTTCATAATCAGCAGTGTTAGATAAGGTCACTACTGCCCTTGTATAGAAGAGATAATTTCTTTAATGCTTGTCTTCCAGCTGTTGCTAATAAAATGCTTGAGCTTGCTACATCTGTTTGTCAGCTTACAACATTCAGTTAAAAAAAAAGAAAAAAAATAACCTGTAGATTTCATTAATGTAAGATTTCCATGTACAGATTTTACTAATGTAAATATTCCACATATAGAATTTACTAATGTAAGTTTACCTACATTGCTACTTTCTTTTAAAATTCCAATTACATATATCTTGCCTTCAAGTGGATGATATTCTGCATGGCCAGTTAAGATGTTCAGCAGAAGAATATCCAGAAGCATGCACACATGCATGTACCAAAACCCTGCAGAGTGGAAGGCTATGAATTCATGGCAAATGTGATTTTAGTTTTGTTGTAAAATATTACTTGTCTGATTATAGATGTGGCTTGTATGGTGAGAAACACAATATATTTCTAATATTTCCTAATTGCCTTTATGATCTAAAATCTTTCTTTTTAAACATTAGCTGGATCATTGCTGGTTAAGATTTTGTGAAAAGATAAATAACTTTGACTATTTTATAAGTAGACATCCATAGCCCTACAGACTATCCAGCACAGTTGTATGCAGTTCAGCTCAGCTTGGATGGTGGTGTAGTGTTTATCATCATTTTAAAACATGTATACATATCTTAATATTTGATGAAAATTATACTTGACAAATAAAGTCTTTCCCTCTACCATGTGGTCTCTTGTGGTGATTTGTTGTATGACAGCAAAGGTCATTTAACAGAGTAGAGTTGTTGACTTTGTTTTGTTATTGACTTGCTTTGTTATGTCTGTATCCTGTTGACTTGTTTTGTTATTGACTTGTTTTGTTATGTCTGTATCATGTGTTGGTATTGTGTAGTATTTCGCTGTGGTTTTAAGGGCACAAGAAGAACTGTAAAACAACATAGGATTGCTGTCATCACTTGCCGTGCACCGAATGATATACTGAGGGGGAGGCTGGAGCACGTGTGACCTTATCTAGAGAGCAGGGATGATGACCATAACAAAATGGTGATTGTTGGTGGATATTTTTGGGTCTGTGTGAATGTGATACAAACTAGATATATTAGGAAGCCATTATTGAGGAAAGACATTGGCAATGGTTGGGACGCGTGCTTTGAATGACTGATGACTCTACCAAGACAGCACTGAGATAGACACCACAGGGGAACAGAAGAAAAGGTAGACTAAATTGGACACAGATAAGAACAACAGAGAGGATGTTGAGCAATAGAGAGCTCACCTGAGCAAGAGCAGAGTGGGGGGGGGGGGGCGTGAAGGCACAGGAGAGAGAGAGCTTGAGTCCTTTGATATTCAAGTATTGAGTTGGATAGGGAGTGGGATAAAGTGACTTGAATGCACCTGAAGAGTGTCCCTAAGAACATGACTTCTCAGCAGGGTTAGTTACCTTAAGAAGCACATCAACCCTTACACTGTTAGCCAGACTGAAGATGCCTGTTTCTAGGAGCAAATAGACTATGGTTTCCTGGCCTCAGTAACTGCACCTTTTCTCTAACACAGTGTTGACAAGCATGTGCATGTACATTTTAAAACCCTCCTAACTGAATCACATTTTCATGTGCCGAAGGTCATGGAAAATACGGGCCTAACTCCATGTTCCCCAATATGCCTTAATGACATGGAAACGGGAATTTGACCTTTTACCTAACTGAATCCAGTAGTAGGGGCCTCTGTCTTCTGAGCAAAAAGTGCCAGGTTCATGTCCTAAAGCTGACAGTTTGTTTCTTCTCATAAACCATAGTTTCCATTATGGTTTATCTTTTCCTGATCCCTGTGGTAGTGCAACTGGATGCTGTCCCAATAATAGTGTTACTGACTGAATACTGTCCCAAGGTAGTATGATTGAGCAGATGTTCCCATAATAGAGTGATTGAATGCTGTTCCCCACAGGGTAGTGGTAGTGTGGTTGATTGGTTGGATGCTGTCCCCAGGGTAGTGTAACTGGTTTAGATGCTGTCCCCAGGGTAGTGTAACTGGTTTAGATGCTGTCCCCAGGGTAGTGTAATTGTATACCTAACCTCAGAAAATAGAGTGTTTCTGTACGCAAGGAAAACAGAGACAGCCAAAAATTGTCAAAATAAAATCTGGGATATAGATTAATAATAATGGTAAGTGGTAAGAGTTTTTGCTTTATTGCTATCTCAGAAGAAAACATGACACAAACTGCAAATTGACTTAAACAAGAAAATGTGTCATACCTGTCTATGGTTGATATAATAACGTTTTTGCACTATTTGCTGCTGGGTAGTAGTGTGTTCGGTTTTATTGAAAAATGAAATGTGAAACTCTAAAGAGGTCATTGTTAAGAGAGGCCATTTCAGTTGGCATAACATCCCTTGGTGAGATTGAAAAACTCGCCGACAACAGGAAATCTTGGCAAACTACCATGCAGGCCCTATGTGGTGTTTATCGGCACAGGAAGGATGTAAGCTGCTCTGGGTTCAAGTCCTACCGGTGGGATTTTTTTCTGTTACATTCAAAAAAGGTCCCAGGGTCAACCCAGGTTCTAAAAATAGGTACCAGAGAAATCTGGGAAGGTAGATGCTGCCAGGCGTGATAATGACCACATCACACTTTCATGTGCCGAAGGTGTTGAAAATACAGGCCTACAACATATCCCCAATATGCCTTAATGGCATGGAAAAGGGGATTTTATCTTTTACCTTTATGATCTGATGTTGAGTGAAAATTGTTGCAGTTAACTTTCAGTGAGTTCAGCAATGATAAATCACATCATATTTGTCTTCCATAGCAGTCCCTTATTTGAGATTTTTATAAAACCAAGTAACACTACTCCTGTTTTGAAATTTACTATTCTGACATGATTTTATATATATATATATAAAAGCATTCGTGCAGACACAAATGTTCAAATAGATTCACACAACATTATACAAAACTCATATGACACAGAAACACACAACATAAACTAAAATGAAGAAATCAAATATTCTATTCAATTCAATTCTAGTGCCATGCCACTGGCGTAGGCGATCATTTCTCTCCACAATTCCCTGTCTTTAGACTTGATTATGAGATCTGCTGGTGACTTTCTTCCAAGCCACATTGACAGCCCATCCAGTAACTTCTCTCTCTCTCTGTCTTCCTCTGTCTCTTCTTCCTTCAATGTTTCCAGTTGCTACAGTGTGTTCCAATTTTCCTCTTCTCAGGAAATGTCCTATAAATCTAGCTTGTCTGCCTCTGATCTTTGCTATAATTTGGTTTTTAACTCCAGACTCTCCTAAGACTTCTTCATTGGTTTTCTTGGCTGTCCATGGTACCTTCAACATCCTTCTTATAAACCACATCTCCATGGCCTCCATTTCTCGCTGTACTCTCTTTATTCATGGACCATGCTTCACACTCATAAAATAAAATTGGCTCGATGTAACATTTAGTACTCAGAATCTTGTTTCCATTGATACAGATCTGTTGCACAAGATGTGTCTCATTGTCTGGAATGCTGACTTGGCCTGAGCACCTCTGCTTTTTATTTCGTTGTGACATTTTCCATCAGTTTTTATAGTCGTTCCTAAGTACTTGAATCTATCAACTTGTTTCAGATTTGTGCCATCGATGGTAATACTATATTTTGGTGGTATTCTTTTCTTTGAGATGGCCATCACTTCAGTTTTCGTTTTGTTCAGGCTGAGACCTTTATTTTTACTTTCATGAACCACGATGTCCAGAAGAGCCTGTAGCTCCCTTTCACTATGTAGTCTGCATATCTTAAGTTGTTAAGGTTGTACCCGCCAAATGAGCATTCCAAGACATAAAATTTAGAGTGAGACAAGGATGTGTTTTATCTCCTGATCTCTTCTCGTTGTACAGTGAAAACATAATGAGAAATCAAATATTATCTAATTAGAAAACAAGAAAAATAAACAGCCAGACTGACAAGCTTCTGGGCATTTGTTGTTATCTCTGCATACAGTGTATCTCCAGCCTCCAGGTGTACCAAACTCAGGTCACAGATACTGACAAACTTTACCACTGACATAACCTCACATACATTCTCTGAGTCAGGGTAACTGAGTTTAGCCCTTTTACGTCTGACTTGAATAAACACTTCACCTTCATCTTTCCATCTGCACACTCTAATAACAGCCACATATGTACCAGCCACTGGGGCAGTGAAAATTCCTGTAGCAATGTCAAAATTGTCACTGACATTGTATGAAGAATGATTGTAGGAAGTTAAAACAGAGTTTAAAATACTGCTGCCTCTAACTCTTGTCCACGCAGTAAATCCAACAGTTGATGTTGTAAACTGAGACTCTGTAACATAAATTATTTCTTCTTTATATTTTACACAAAAAATAAAAAACAGAAAAAAAAAACTAGCAGGAACAGACACTGACAAAATAGAAAGATTTTTTAAAAAAAAAGCAGTGTAGAAAAAAATCACAATTCAAAGAAACATGAAACACAAAAGAGTAAGTTTATTTAGTTTCATCTGTAACTTTCTCTTTTCTCTCTCCTTTGTGTCCGTCACTCTCCAAAACACACAGGACTGCTGGTAGCAAGAGTTTTCCGCTTTTGTCAGTCCTTTGTTATCTTCTTGGCTGTCTCCCTTGTCAGTCCTTTGCTGTCTTCTTGGCTGTCTCCTTTTGTCAGTCCTTTGCTGTCTTCTTGGCTGTCTCCTTTTGTCAGTCCTTTGCTGTCTTCTTTTGTCAGTCCTTTGCTGTCTTCTTGGCTGTCTCCTTTTGTCAGTCCTTTGCTGTCTTCTTGGCTGTCTCCCTTGTCAGTTTACCTGCATTTTCTATGCAGTATGTCTCTGTGTCTCTTGGGTTGTCACTCCCCTCCATTCAATCAAAGTTGACTGGCATTATGTCTCTCTTAGCAAGATGTAATTTCTTACGGTATTTGGCCACAACACTCTGTTTTTCTTACATAGACACTTGATTTGAAAGACATCAAATTTACATGTAATTATCCACATAATTTTCCAACTTTCACTCCCATAAAATAAGACACTTCAAATGTTGCTCTTAAATATTCTGCATTTGATTTGTGGATTATCTTTTAAGATCTCTAGATACGGTTGAGTGCAGCCCAAGCTTTTCTGGCTTTTAGTATTATTATTTCCACTTCTTTTCTACTGTCTCCATCTGCTGTTACTGTACTTCCAAGGTGTGTGAATTCCCTGACTTATTTCTCTGTCAAACGGTTCATTGTGACTGGCCTGGTGTAACTGCTTTCATGTTTCTGTACATCTTCTGATATATTTGGTACAGTTTTTACAGACAATCATAATAATATGACACTGACAAAAAAAATAAACCCCATGCACCAAAGCAACATGAAAATAAAAAACCAACAGCAACTGTAAAGTCTGACAAGAAATATGTAAACTAAAAGCGTTAAATTCTCAACAATCTCTCCTCTCTCAAAAAAATAAACAACTTCATTATTCCATTTCTCTCCCCCCCCCCTCTCTCTCTCTCTCTCTCTCGCTCTTTACCATATCCTCCTTCCCACCCACTCTCTCCTCTGCTAGAAATTATTTCTTCTTCTCCTCTCAGTTCTTCAAGAGAGGTCATGATTCAAAGTGTAGGTCTGTTTTCATTCTGAATAATCTATCTAGTAGTTTTTCATTTTCTAAACTTTTAGTTTATTGCAGTATGCTAGTCTCACTTCCAGGTCTGTGATTCTGTCATAATGATATATACTGTCAGTTTTTCCCTGACAGGGATGTGTACTATCATCAACATTATTTATCTTGGCAGTAGATTGGTTAATGAAGGAAGCAATATCAGAAAAACGCAGAGGGTTACAATGGACCCTTGACACAGTGCTGGAGGACCTTGACTTTGCAGATGACATTTGTCTACTATCAAGCAGCCACAAAGATATGCAAGATAAAATAAACAAGCTAACTCACAATGCAAACAACATAGGACTAAAGATCAACATAGGAAAGACAAAGTTAATGAAGCAAAATGTGAACAACAGAAATGTACTCAGAGTAGATAGCAAGTTAGTGGAGAAGGTCAATGAATTTGTATATCTTGGCAGTTGAGTAGTAGAAAATTGAGACAGCACAGAGGATATCAATAGCAGACTTACTAGAGCAAACCAGGCTTTTGCAATGCTGCAGACTATTAAAAAAATTTTTAAAAAAACTAAGCATGAATACGAAAATCATGATATTTAAGAGTAATGTTCTAAGTGTACTACTCAATGGAAGTGAATGCTGGAAAATCATCAAAACCATAGAAAACAAGTTGAATTCTTTCCAGACTAAATGTTTACAAAGAATTAGAAAAATATTTTGGCCAAACACCATAAGAAGTAACATCTTGTTGGCAGAAATGCAGTTGAAGCCACTGATGGCAATTATTGAGGAAAGACACTGGCGATGGTTGGGACATGTGGTCCGAATGACTGACAACTCACTACCAAAAATAGCGCTAAGATGGACACCACAGGGGAACAGAAGTAAGGGTAGACCGAAAGAGACATGGAGAAGAACAACAGAGTGGATTTGAGGAATAGAAGGCTCACCTGGGCAAGAATGGAAAAAAGGCAAAGGACAAGCAATTGTGGAAAACTCCTGCGGAAGCCCCATGTGGCCTGGGCACTTAAGGTTCAGAGAGAGAAAGATAGAATTTTCCCCTCTCCTGTAAGTCTGTGATCCTGTCATGATATATCCTGTCACTTTTATCCTCTCCTGTAAGTCTGTGATCCTGTCATGATATATCCTGTCACTTTTATCCTCTCCTGTAAGTCTGTGATCCTGTCAGTTTGTTCCCTTGTTATCATACTGCAAACTTGTCATAATAATTAATCCTAGCAGTTCATCTCACCAGATAGTTATGACTATCTCCTATTATCATCATTATTGCTCCTGACATCTCAGAGTAGCACTTATGTTAAAATTGTAAATTATTTTTTTTTAAATATATATTTTTAAACATTCATTTATTTCCAACAGTATGAAAAAAAAAAAAAGCTCACAAAGTTTTTTTGTTTGGATAACTTTTTGACTGATGCAGTTTCAGCGTCCTGGCTGATTATATGAGCTAGAACATAAATCTGGCAAAAGTTTACTGAATTTTCTTTCCAAAACACAAACTTCTTCAAGTGAGGAAAAACAAATTACAACTAAAATAAGGTTTACAAGATCACTAAAATGTAAATGCTACAGAAGAGTTCTCCAAATATCGTGGACACAAAAAAGAACAAATATATCTATACTACAAGAGCTTAATATTGAAGAAGGCTGGCTAGTAAAGAGGATTAAAGAGAGAAAACTTAAATATTTTGGACACATTAAACGTCATGATAATTTAGAGAAGACCGTATTGGAAGGATACATAATGGGAAAAAGAAAAAGAGGAAGACCAAAATGAAGATGGCTGCAAGACATCATTGACGATCTGCAAATAGATGCAGCAGCAGCAGGCCATCTTGCTCACAACCGAGAGGCCTACAGGAGTGCTGTTTGGGAGGCAAAGTTCCGCAAGGGACATGCAAATGAATGAATGAAACTGTTAACAATATTTTGTCTTGTCTCCTTCCTTATGTACTTTTCAGTCTTGATAGAGCAAATAAACTTCTTGGTAAGCCTGGTTGGTTTTCTTCACAAAAGAGGATATTTAAGATTTTAGTTATTACCTCCCTCTACTTTCCAAGTGAGTGACCATTCTCTTCTTTCTTATTATTCCTAACATATTTAAACAATGTTAGTGTGTGCTTATGAAACTGGGCAATTAACAAACAGTAATGTATAAACCATGAAAACACTAGGAACAGCTTTATTACATAATAGCCAATGCCAGTTGGCATGGCACCTGATGATGATGATGATGATATAACTATACATGGAGCCACTGCAGTAAAGCTGTGATATCAAAATGTATAAACCAGGAAAAAAGTAGGAACAGCATTATTACTTAAGGTAAGGTAGTAACATAATGTACTCATTATGTAATAAAGCTGTTCCTACTTTTTTCCTGGTTTATACATTTTGATATCACAGCTTTACTGCAGTGGCTCCATGTATAGTTATATCATCATCATCATCATCAGGTGCCATGCCAACTGGCATTGGCTATTATGCTTCTCCAGAGTACAGGATCCTTCTTGCAGGCCATCAGCTCAGTTGATGATCTCCTCTCACACCATCCCATCAGACTGTCCAGTACCATTACTCTTGGTCTTCCTCTTGATCTTTTTCCCTCTATTTTTCCTGTTGTTATAATATTTTCAATGCCCCCTCTTCTCATTGCATGTTCTATGAAAGTACATTCTCTCTCTCTTATTTTTTTTTGACAAGATTTTTTGCCTCTCCAGC